>JAQFVV010006333.1:1248101-1692863 GCA_028023455.1 Epiperipatus broadwayi
TTATTCAGATAACAGCATTTAATTTGTGCATTTTTAATTTGTGTACTATAGAATGAAGTATATACCAACGAGTATGTTGTTAATAATACAATATATTATTTAGAGAAATATCACTGTTATCAATGAAAAAATTCGAAATAGAGCATTTAATTTGTTTATTTTTAGTAAAATGAACTATCTAGAATATATTTATATCTTTTTTTGTCAACCAATGGCTTTGAGGATAAGCAAAAAATTAAAAAAACATACATACACACATTCTTACAATTGAAAAATATGTAAATTCTAAGAAAAGTTGTTTTACAGATATATATTTTTTTATTATATTTTCATAAGATTACTGTTATGTACTTGAAGAGAAAAAACGTCTGAGTCCGCTTTAAAATATGCCGCGAGACTATTGTCTCTTTTAAGAAGATTTAAACTCTGTTGGAAGTACTAGTTAAAATATTTTACAGCTGTACAGTCAAACATTATAATCAAAAATATTTTATCTATAAAAATATTTGAATAATCACATATACACGAACACACACATATATATTTTAAAAAGTCGAAAATTTGAAATATGTCTACAACTATGAGCTGTTACGGATCTTGTTAAAAAATACAACATTCAGCTGTATTTGGACTTCTGCAGTAATTATCTAGCTTTATTTGTGTTTATTTTGCTAGAATCTTTTTTTTTTATGCTTTTCAGTTTATTCTATCTACCATTTTGATCCTCTCATTTCTAATAAATAAATGTTGATATTACTTTTGAGAATATCGATTTTTAAACATTAAACTAAAAAAAAAAACATTATTCGTTTTGAATGACAATTTTTAATTAATCAGCCACTAAAAATGTGTCTTTCTTTTAATTCAGATAGAACTGGATTTTTCAATACATATATAAAACTGATATTATAATTTTGTAACATATTACTTATCTTTTTCCAGCCCAGTATCATTATTATCAACATTTTTAGTCATTATTAGTATATTTTAAGATGATTTCTTATTTTATGTTTATTAAGATGATCTCTTATTTTTGATTCTGGTTTTCTACATAATTCCAAAAAACTTTTTACCTCATTCATATATTTCAAATATGACATCGTCCTAGATATTTTTTTGCAATCTTTTGGGATTAATATGCAAGACTGTAGTTGTCTATATATTTTTGTTTTGTTTTGTTTTTAGCAATATAAGCAATCCTAACTCTATTTCAATTTTTTCATTGATATCAATGATATTTCTTTAAATAATATATTCTATAATTGTCAATATATGTATTGATATATACTTCACTCTATAGTATACAATTTCTGTATTACTCTTCTATTAAATGTCCAAATTTCCAAGTTATAAAGAACACATTTATTAAAATAAAAGCATTCTATCTAAATTTATTATGATAATTTTTTCCTGAAAATAAATAGGACTAAAATAATTTTATTTAACTAACATCAATATCTTCGTCTAATTTATTCCTATTTCTTTTTTTAAAAACCATTACAGATTTCACTAAAGTTTTTAACATTAAGTAACTTAATATTAAAATGTTTGATGTTTTTAATAGTTATTATTTGCAATAATTTCTAAATGCCTGATTTGACTATTTTTGAAATTAAGCAAAACATATTAATTCATCTCAATCTCTTTTTGCATATTTTAAATTCCAAAATACTTTAAAACTTCTGTAAAAAAATCTTGAAAAAAAGTATACCATAGTGTCATTAAGTCACTAAACATCACTTGATCACAATTTCCTATGATTACACAAAAATCCAAGGTTCCTCACTGATGAAAGCCACAATCTAGAAACTAGTCTGGGATATTAGATGAATAGGCACTAGATAGAGGTTTTATACACAAGCCTTTTTGCATCCATTGATTACTCTGACTTGCACTGATAGCACTGTTGTATGGAGAGTTTTGTCTCTGTTAGTGTTATTAAGTGTGACTGTGCAATCTAATTATTGCTGATGTATTTAAATAAATATCCATTAGAAACCAGTCAATACTTATATATATATATATATATATATATATATATATATATATATATATATATATATATATATATATATATATATATATATATATATATATATATATATATAATTTGGCATGTCTTGGTCATGATGTTTTAAAGATTTAATACCAGATGAAAAGCTTGAATAGTTATTATTCTAATTATAAATACCACAAGATATTTTTTAACCTTTAATATATCTATCATTAACTTCATTATATTGAACAACAGTTATAGTTGATGCATTCTCTAGTTTTTATTCATATCCCTTGATTTGACTTAATTATTTTTAAATAAGAATTTAAATAATTTTCCTAAACTCTCATCAAGGTCTTCATGGTGCTTTAAAAATCAGATTAAATAATAGCATTATTATTTTGATCACCAGAGCAACACTCCATTGAATGGTAAATTATAACTATCAATAGAATATGATTTGTACATCTAGATATTTGGAAATATCTTTAAATTCATACAAGCATAAAATGCATCTAAGTAAGAAAATAATTCTTTATATGAACAGTCTGTCCATCCACATTAAAGTATTTTTGGTAATATATCTGCTAGAAAATGGAACAATATAATATGAATACTTATTCATTATAAAGATCTTTTAGATTTAATCCTTTGTCACATAATATATTTTAATTTTTTTCTTTGTCAAACAATAGAACTCATATATTCATATCTTGCCAATTCAGAGTAAACTTGCAAAAATAATTATATAGTTTCAGCATCTTGGATACAAAATGCTTTATTTCTACATTCTCAAGGAAATTTGATTTATTAGATAGCCTAAAAAGTTTACCTTTATATTAAAACAAAATCTTGAATTTATACAAATTTCATTAGATTTTTGTGAACTTAAAATGTTTTGCTATACACAGGATATCATCTATATTACATCTTATTAACCATTTAAAATTCAAATACAATATCTATAATATATTAGAAGAAATAATTTTCATTTTTTATTTTTGTAAAACTTTAATAAAATGAAGTCAGTTAACAATGAATCAGAAAATGAAATATCTAAGAATATTTGAAATTTACATCAATAATATTAAAACCATTGATCTTTACTGCAGAGATCTCTGAACTATTGATATTTGGTAGACTATAGATTTAGTGACTTCAGTAATTTTGATCATATCATAAACTGATGTCTTTAGGTAGCTAGTTTAGATAATCTTGCAACATTATATTTTTATCAAGATTATCAATGATTTCCTATTGATAAAAAGGACTGGAGAATATTTGTTAGAATAGTTGTTAACTCAAAAGTATAAATTGTTATATTGGTCTTATAAATGATTTTTAATATTTTCCCAATGTATTAGCATATTTTATTGCTTCTAAAAAAAGTCCCAGTTTTTTCTTCATTAGACTTACTTTATAAATATTTTTAGCATCTTGAACAAATTTCTGGATCTTAAATTTATTTCAGTACTTCATTGTTTTTTATAGACTGTCTTGTCATGTTCACTTACTTCTTTTTATCTAAATATAAATTTCTGTTTATTTTTTGATAAATAAAATGCCTTACAAATTAAACCCAAATTATTTTTTCCTTCAACAATTATTTTTTAATGTCTGATTAATGATACTAGCTTTATTCTAATATTCTATTCTTACTTTATTTCTCAGTTTGTGTTTATTAATGATTGAGTCTCTCCTGGGAATTTTGATAATATTTTTCTATCTATCTTTATTTCTGTCATCAGCAGCTTCCAACAAGAGTTATTCTAATTCTAAGAGAAAAAAAATAAAAATTACTACTCTAGAGATGAGTTTTATAATGACTATAAACCAAATCAGTGAATCACAAATTCATAAACATATATAACACACTGGTCCATTTTTCTATTTATTTGCTATTTTGTATCTTGTCTTTATAACTTTTGGAGAAAACTTTTCTTTCCTAAAATCTTTAAAAATCTTGTCTAATTATGATTTTTGAATGTATTCCTTCTTCTGCTATATTTTGATAATGAAAAAAATCTACATCACATATTCTTAGGGTATCTTTGTAATAAATCTTGTAAGATAAATGGGATCTACCTCTTCTATAAAGCTATGCTCAAGTACATCCTTTTAGTAAACTGAAGAACATATCATTTAGTATTGCAATGTTGCCATTATGTTTCTAAAATTTTATGGAGCATCCTTAAATTAAACTTTTCTAACATCTCTATGTTGCATCAACAAGAAATCCAAGTCACAAGAGATCCAAGTCTTACTTGCATACAATAAATTAGATAAAATATCACTTCTATCTATTGTTAATTTAGGTGTAGTAGTTATTTCTCTTTGATCAAATATCCATGTTTTATTTTGTATAAAAAGCAGTACTTGGGAATCTGTGCTACATATCAACATCTAAATTCACCTTACTATTTTATATGCTGCAATCAAACATTAAGTACATTTTGTAAATTATCTTGAACTGACAGAAACCACATAATAATCAATATTTTGCAAATCTAAAATTCAAAATGAATTTCTTGTCTTCACTTTTAATCAGTCCAAATTAAAAATTTTATTATGACATCTGCATTGCATCCTGATATATGTTTCATTAAGCAACCTGTAAATGGTTTCAAAAATTACTATCATAAAAATTAAAATCAAAATTGAAGCAAATACACATTCTTATTTAACACCAGTTTTCATATCAAATGTCTTGGATATTCTACCTATAGTAATAAGGATTCCTCTCATTTTAGTATATAGAAGAAATATTTGAATGACAACCAATTAATTTCAAACAATTCCATGGATCTGTCTAATTAATTGAGTCAAATGCCTTGAGTAGATCAATATATAAACTACCATTTTGTTCCTGATGCTTCTTGCACTTACCTGGCAGTACAATTCTTATTTAAAATGCTTTTTGTTTTTCTAAAATCTCTGTAATACAATTCTTGAAAGTATCTTTTCTGTAATTGATGCATAATGATATTCCATGATAACTTCTGCAAACTTATTTATTTCTTTTATTTTTCAAAATTGAAACAATGGAAATATTCTTAAAAATAAGTGTAACAACTTTGTGAGTCCATTTATTCTCAAACATATCTCAACTATATTGTAAAATTTCTCCAACTATCTTATCAGGACTTATGGCTTTTTCATTTTTGAAATCATAAAGATTTTATTTGACTTTGCTCAGCTGGATATCTTTATGCAAATCTAAATGGATAAATCACTAAATGTCATCTTCTCAATTCTTGCATCTTATTCAAAAAATGATCAAAATACTATGTATTTCTTGCATTTGTTTAAATTATCATTGTCATCAAATAAGAGAGCATCAATGATGTAGTTAATAGGATTGTGATACTAGTAATTTTTAGTAGCCATTCATTAAACTAGAGATTATTCATTTAATGAAATATTATTCATTGTGTTGTTTTTCAAATCCAAATGTTATATCAAGTGCATAAAAAAAATCTAAAGTGATCAAGATTATCGAATGTCTGTATCTTCTTTGAAAAAATATTGATAATTTATACTGACAATATCTTAAAGATATTTAAAAAATAGAGAGTAACTTTAATATTCAATAATAACATTTTTACAATTTTTTGCTTTCTAATAAGCTTATCATAAGTTACAAAAGAAATTTTAGTTTAAAGTTATGGTATTTTTTCTCCTCTGTTGTAATTGTAAAAAAACTTTTTTTTTTTTAAAAAAAAAATGCAATTTTGAGTCCTAACGTTTTAATAAACAGAGAGTTTAAGGAGATATAAAAAATTTGGATGTTGGCAAATGAATGGGTTGAAGTGCCAGAGATCTTATGGTGTGTGAGCATTGGAAGTGCAGAGACAAAGTTGCAATTTACAGACTTTTAGCTCTTTTAAGAATTCATTTTAACATTTTAATTTTATAGTTATGTCATAAAGTTTAATTAATTTTTTTATTACTTAAAAGTGAAATACACGTATTATATGCACTCAATAAAGACTATTTTAAAAATCAAATTTAATGTTGTTAACACAGTAAACATTTAAAAAAAAATTCACCCAATACTTCCATAATCTATCTCATTAACCACCTGAAATGTTACATGAAATTATGCAAATCAAAAACAATTGTATTATTGTTATATAGTAAAGAAGGAAGTACATAAATAGCCTTAAATTGACAAATTGAATCATAAAAAAGTTTGCAAAAAACATAGAGAAAGACTAATAAATTGGAAGAAACAGCAAAAAGTATGCTGTAGTGATGCAAAGAAGCATATATCAGAAAGTCTATATTACACTTGTAGAAATATTCATTTTATCAGAGTACTGATAATAAGTAAATGTAATGATAATAAAATGTTCCTTTAAAAAAACCATTGACTTTCAATTTACCTCAAAGATATACTGCTAAAGAAAAAGACATTATTTACCAGAATAATCAACTAATAGCTGATGAATATTTGTTTCCTCTAATTAATAATAGCTAAATACTAGTCAATTATTTAAAAAAATTATGACTATTTAGCAATCTCCAAATTTATGAATAGTTCATAGGCAAAACAAGCAAGTGATGTGTACACTAAGGGATACTTTAGTAAGAAGGTATCAAAAGCAAACATTTGGATAATAAAACTAATTGGTATCACAGACATCTTTGAGAAATAATAGATTGAAATGGAACTGGGATAGATTCAATGTTAGAAAGATGATAAGAGGTAGATGATTAAAATAATAAGTGAACAATTAATCTAAAAAAATTTAAAAGATCTAGTTACATACTAGATGAATAGATGAATAAAAAGTTTTGTATAAGATACTAAATAATTTTATCATTCTTTATCATACAAAGAATTAATAAGGTTTAATAATGGTATATGTGTGTATGTGTATTTGGGTATGTGAGAGAGGGCATTTTATAATGAAAAGAATTTATTAACACTTTTAATATTGATCTAAATATTGATATGCTAAAATAAATTGTGTTAAAGCAATGGCAAGCAATACCACCTTATCAATATAATAAAAACAGATATTAAAAATTCTTGATTACATAATATTTATGTCTAAATATCTTTCTTCAGCTGAGAATTTAACATATTAACATAAAGAACTTTTAAATTAAGTTTATTAATGACATATGATATACACCATTGTGATCATCATTTTAATTCAGTGTCAGGCCCACTGCAGAGTAAATCCTTCCTACTACTTCTCCATAAATTCTGATATATATATATATATATATATATACTGTATTTATATATATATATATATATATATATATATATATATGAAAATACAGTACTTAATAGTTTATAAAAAATATATGTATAACTGTCACTTAGAAGCGTTTTCAACTAACTTGTAGCTTTGTCAACTATCACTTTTAAAAAAATGTCAGCTTTCCCATAATTCCACAATATCAATCTTCCCATAATTCTGTGATCTTAACGTTTGCTGCTTGCCTATTAATTAAATCTTGCTTATATTTATAAATTAACATTGCATCTTTAATTTTCCTTTTATTATTATTTCTTTCTGTTTTTTATGACCATAATAAATAATGGGTATTTAGATCTCAAGATAACTAGAAACAAAGATAAACTGGATTACTATATGACTCTTAAACCAATAGCAAAAAGAGGATATTTTCCATATGAATCAAAAGTACCAATGTCACATAAAATGGCAGGTTTGAAGTCCTTTTTATTTAGAAATGATAACCTTTGTAAATATGCATCAGATAAAACTAAAAATATTGAAATTTATTATAATGAATTGTTAAATGTTGGATACAATTATGATTGTGTTTATTATACTATTAAAAATTTTACTTCTAAATATAAAAATATTAATAATAATGTTAACTCTTCTGATAAAAAACTATGGATATCAATACCATATATTTCAAATCAACAGGCAAGTTTCATTAAGAAAATTTATAAAGGAATATGTGATATTGCATTTTATGCACCATCTACATTAAATAAATTAATAAACAATTCAAAAGATAAAACTCTATTGATAAATAAAAATTGTATCATTTACAAATGGACAAGTAGGTGTGGCAGTAAATATATAGGTGAATTGAGGTGCACAGTGGAAAAAAGAACAAAAGAGCACATATTATTATTTAAAAGGGTTCAAAGTACAAGACAAATTTTTAAAAATAATGATACTTTATCAGCTTCTGTTTTTTATGACCATAATAAATCATGTGTATATGGTTTTGATTTTAATTATAACAATGTAAAAATATTGGAAACTAAAAGAAATAATAATAAAAGGAAAATTAAAGAGGCAATGTTAATTTATAAATATAAGCAAGATTTAATTAATAGGCAAGCAGCAAACGTTAAGATCACAGAATTATGGGAAGATTGACATCGTGGAATTATGCGAAAGCTGACATTTTTTAAAAGTGATAGTTGACAAAGCTACAAGTTAGTTGAAAGCGCTTCTAAGTGACGGTTATACATATATTTTTTATAAATTATTAAGTACTGTATTTTCAAATATTTATTTATAAATTTACGTATATTATTTTCAAAAAATACAGACATTGATTTGTAATATTATATATATATATAATTGAGTTGATTAGTATTCACAATGCTTGTCATAAGTATTCAAGACAATCTTTTTTATATACAAAAAGAACCAATAAAAAATATAATTTTCTTGTTATAAGTATTGTCAAGTATTGATGTGGGAGTGTGTACTATTTACCAGAACATTTATTTAAAAAGAATTATATATATATATATATTGTGAATTACCTTATTACATATAGATAATTTAAGTTTACTACAAAGTTAAATTTAAAAAAAAAGAAGGAATTTCTTTATTTTGTTAAATAAAAATCAATCAATGTAATTGATTAATATGATTGACAGGTTCTAGCTTAAGTATTCAAGATAATTTTCTTTATGTGCAAAAAAAAAAAAAACTAATAAGAAAATCACTTAATTTTCTTGTTACAAGTATTGCCAATTATTGAGTCTCTATTTAAAAGTGATTGTAATTAACATTGTGTATATATAGATATATGTTGATACGAAGATTTTCATGGATTGCACATATAAAAGATATATTTTGTAGGTTCATCCATGTTAAAAAAAAATTTAATATCAAGTCGAAACGTCAGGTATATTAATATTAAAAAAAAATTTAACAGGATGAACCACCAAAATATGTCTTTTACATATATATAAGCACTCATAATATTTCAAAATATGTAAATATGTATATATACACTGTTTTTGCTAGTAGTTTCATTTAATAAAGTCTATTAGAAATTATATTCAATAGGTAGAAATTTTTTACAAATTTTAATTTTGTTTTCTTCATTTCACAACTATGGTTTCATCTATTAAACAAAAATAATCTGATGAAAACTAAAAATATAGCCACAAATATATGCAACATATTAACTATCTAAAATTTAAAGGCAACAACTAATTGCCCCTAACATGATTACTGCATTTAAACTGTAATGTTGTTATATGCAAGTATGTATTTGTTGTTTTCATGTGTCTAATATTTAAAATCATGGTTGTGAGATTTAAAAAAAATATGTAAATTTTCATATTTTTATTGGTAATTATTTATATTTCTAATTTAGAAGTCTAGTGAATTTATCCTTGGGAACATAACATTAATTTGGAATCCAAACAATTGTAACTTGGAAATTTTTCATATTACAAGTAAACATTTTTAAAAGGTATCATCTCTTTGAGGACCGAGCTAGACATCCAATTGTTGGCTAATAAATAAAGATCTAACTGTTCTTAGCTAGAAGTTAAAGCAAAAAAAAGTTTAATATGTTACCAAACAGGAATTAGCTAGTGGTAATAAAATAATGCTTTCTAGTTTACCATATTTTTTGTGAGGACAATTTATAGAAGTCTTTGCCTTAAAACTGACTTTATATATAAATAGCCATATTATAAAAATATCATTAATTCACCACTTAACACATATAAATAAGGTCTTATAAATTCGAACAAATTACCAGTGTTGTTTCTATTATTTTAAAAAATAATTATCAGAAATGCTGTAGACTTTGCTAATAATTAAGTTTAAATAAATAATTTTTGTTAGTAACAAGTAGGGATTATCCGCAAGATGTCATCGTGGAGCTATGTAATTTTGAAAATATTTTTATGCTAATTTTGAAATATTTCAAAGTGCAATTTATATTAAATTAAAACTATATTTTATATAAAATAAAATTAATAACAAAGTATGAATTAAGTCATACTTGAAAGCACTATTGCGAGGAAATGCGTCGGTTGAAGTGCAAAACCACAGAGTTAGATGAATCTTACGGCTGAGAGCCTGCAGCTATATATATATAAAAAAAAACTCCTGCTGCAGCTGACCGAATCTAGAACGCTGACAATGTGATGAAGATAATGACATACTAAAAACTTACTAATCAAATCATCTTTGTATAATAGTACATTATAAAATGGGTGTTGCGTATTCAGCCTCACAATGCCGCACGTGAGCACACGCTAGAGTCAAAAAAGACCATTTTTGTTTAGGACCTCTTAACAGTCTCTATCGATTAATCGACATCATATTTGATTCTCTCAGGATATTTAAAATTACTCATCTTTATTTTTAAAATACAATAATGCTAAAGTAATAGAATGGTTTTATCTGAGACGGTAGTATTGAGAAGAATCTCATCTCCGGCATCACTTTCATTTCGATTGGACAACAGCACAGATCCATGGCCTTTAAAATCCTCATTTCGCTTAAAAGCATTAAAATCGCCATTCAGCGCTTTATTTAGAACGTGGGAAGTTACAGTCGCCTAATGGATGCAGCGAATGCTCTTAAGAGTAAGCCTGATCTATGATGTCACAAATTATTCTCTTTAAAAAGAAGACAGCTGGTATTCTTAAATTCTAAATATGTTTCTATAAACGTACGTTATTAATAAATAATATTAAATAATTGAAATTATATATATATTGGAATCATGTATGTTATATATATACCTTTATGGGTATGTATGCGCGCACTGTATTTGGAGAGTTCCAAAACATTTTAGACAAAAACAGTGCAATCAAAAAATTGAAAATCTATGATAATCATTGATACTTTCATATCACTTTTCATTTAATATAAACTGTTACTGCATTCAATTTTGAAAACTTATTAAACTATCACGTGTGAGTATTATATATGAATGTGAGAGATTGAAAACGTGATAGTAGTGAAATGTGAGGGGGGTGAGTGATAAAGACATTATCAAAACATTATTTAGTATATATTATTTTAACTTAAAATACAACTAATGAAACAATGATTAATTTTTGTGATTTTATTTTTTCTTACTTTTCTTTGGAGTTATATAAAAAAAAATGACCTGAGTTTGTTAAGATTTTCTCAGCTATAATACTTTGCTAAAAGTAACTCACAATAACTGTTCCAATGAATATTATTCACCAGAAAAAAAAAGCTATGTGTGAATGCTATTGCATCTCCGCGTTTTCAACTCGCAAGCTGTCAAAATAACCGCGCCCGCTCTTGCCCCGGGCTGCGCGACACCGCTTCGACGTACTATTATGTTTGATGTTTGCCTGGGCGGAAAAAAATGGGGGAGAAAATGCAAGCCAGTTCTGTTTTATAAAACATTAAAATTGATAGTTACAAAAATGCACATCTAAAAATAAAATTCTCATACTTGATTTCACTAAATATTAAATTATTATTATTAGAAATATAACTTTAGCATCTTTTTTACGCTTAAAAAAATAGCATTAAAAATATAAAGTTTACAAAATGAATGCTGGCCAAATGGTTCCTCTGTTTACAACACCAGAAGGAATTTTAAGTCTATAAAATTCCACCTCTCTGTTTGTGGGTTCCATAGACTCATTTAAACAATGACAGCTTCGAATAATACTGAACTCTTTTCAAATGGATTAGTAGGACTTCAAAAGAGTGTTTTTAGATGTCTGCGGATAGCTTTAATGTGGTGCCAAGCCGGTTGCGTTCTCTCTTTCATGCACCATAGAGCTTTAGAAAGTTGCCTTAAAAACCATTCAGATCGATTGGGAAGTTCAATGCTGTATATATTTCAGATAATAATGTATTAATATCGAGAGCGCCTGCAGCCACGACCAACAGCCTTGCATAGGTGCAAACCTCCGCACACTAGCGCCGTTTGTCAAGCGAAATTATTTTTTTAAGCCGAATAATAACGATATAATAAAGCTATAATCTCGAGATTTTGCTCTAAAATTGTTTAAGATAAAAGTACGTACAGATTTGCTATGTTAAATCTAGAAAGGAAAAATGTGAATTGCTGTTGAAAAAACAAGCGACAAGCATATATTTATCTGCTATATATATTTGTGTGTATATCCGTCTAACCCATAACTCAAAACAGAAATTTACTTACTAAACTAGAGAACACTTTACGTAGCACATCGAAGGTATGCAGATATTTAGGTTAGAAAATTTGACTCTTCGGTTAATATTTTTTAAAAAGATTCGTTAACGGTTTGATTACTAAATAGTATAGTCCCTCTTATAAAAACAAAACAAAACATAAAACTATGTGTTATCTTGAAATAATCTTTCAGTCTGCATTTAGACAATATTGTAGAAGTATTGGACAAAATGACCTTTAATTAGACTACTATCTTTCAAAATATAGACTATATAATGTTTTTTTTTTTTTATAATGAATTTAGAAAATTAGTCAAAAATGAATTAGGTTGAAAATAGAAAAGCTAAGGATAAACAATGATTTTCTTTTTTGATAGCTTGATCAAGAGACTATTGCAAAGACACCCTTTGAAAAACAAACCTTTCGCAAATAAAATTAACACGTCCGATTCAAGCAAACGTATTTTTCATTGAAATATAAATATTTACAGATAGCGTTTATATTTTTATTTAAAGAATATATTAAAAATAATTTTGATTTACTTTTGTTATTTATTTTAAAATAAATTCTTCGCTAATAATGTTAACGATGTTAGGGAATTTCTCTCCATGTTTTACAATAGGCAGACTAACGTTCCAAGGGTATAAAAATTTCTAAAAATATTAGAATAATTGTAATCCAGAGACAAGTTATCTTAATTTTTCAACTTGTCGTTTTCACTTTGTATTCCAGCGATCGACTTTGTCACGTTTTTATATAGATGAATGAATTCTAAAATTAATTTATCTACTAAACTCTATTGGAATAACGCTCCTCATTTTCGGTGTTGTAACGGCAGATAAATCACATTAGCGTTGACGGAATCAATGCTAGTGAAGACATTTGAACTAGAGGAGGAGCAAACAACAGAAAACATTTTAATAATGTAGATAAATTATATTGACTAATTTATGATAATTATTTTTAGATAAATAATACAAATTAATTTTTAAAATTATTACTTTTAACTATAATTGAAAAAAAAAACTTTTTTTTTATCAGAAATTTGTGCGTATTCTTTTGATATCTATTTGCAATAATTTAATTTCTTAAAATAAATTTATTAATATATTATTTTACTATTTTGTAAATAGTTATTTTTTATAATATATATATATTAAATAGATTATTTTGACTCATTATTATCATAAAATAGACGAACAATTTTAAATTATAATTATCCTAGAAAGTTATTGATTTATCTTCATACTTTTCTTAAGAATTATTATTACTACTACAATTTAACATATCTATCTAACAAGGTTTTTATGCACGGTTTCATCCCCGATTAGTGCAGATTGAAGTCAAGCATGTAGGAGCAAGACTTGCGCGTATTAGTCAGCTCGGCCGCATGTTTGCCTTGCCATGTATTGCCTGCAGACGTGCATATGCAGTTCATCTGGCTTGAACATCCCCTTGCAGCTGTACGGTTCTCCAACGAAACTCACACGCAGATTAAAAAATAATTATTAATTAAATAAAAATAAAAGCGCAGCTCGTTCTTCGGATGTATTGCAGATAATTATTATGACAGAGTGAAATGCTATTTTTCCTCGAATGAATTTTAATTTCTTTCTTAAACAACCGCTTAAATAAGCAGACACGTTGACTAGGCTTACTTTCAGCTCGAGTTTACTTTGCGCTTGCCAAGAAAATGTTTGATTTGTAAGCCATTGTAACTTTATTTAACTTTGTAGAGAATTTACAAATGTATAATATTCAAAAATGTGTTAGGTTTAAGAGATAGCGTATCTTTGTTTGTAGAAATTACAAATGAATATTTACTTAAGAAAAAAATAATGTAACATGAAATTTATTATCTAGAAAAACATACGATATATATTCACACTTAAATACTATATGGCAGTATATATAGTAGTATATAATTATTGATCGCGTGCATAGGTGAGTAAATTTATATTAAATCTTGTAAAAATATCACACTACTATTATTTCTTTTTTTATAACGAATGGTGGTATGTTTATATACTTTATTTATATACTGAGATACATACGCATGGTTAATAGTTGTTAAAGTACCGTCTGCATTTTATAATATCAAGATAATGGGCTTCTTTACAGTACTTAAATTTACATTCTCTGCTTCTTTTTCCTCTTGTATCTTTTATGTATGTGTGAGTGTAAACTATCATTTCAGATTTGTCCATATATTCTTTTGCTCGATCTTAATCTTCCCATTAAATAGCCGTTTCTACTAATCTTTCCAGCCATTTTTTTAGGTTAATGGTTGGTGGGATCTATTTAAAACGTCCAATGCAATGGTAATTTTAAAATATGCAAATGTATGCATGTTTGAATCCGAAATAAAAGTTCACAGTTTTTATCTGAGAAAACCTTCGCTTTAATATATGTATCAGAATGATATGACTAATGTATTCCGTTTTTAAAATAAGATATAATCCTTAGCAGAGATGTTTTCCCAACAATTGATGAGATATTTGAAAGAAAATTTCTAATAAAAATTTAGAAAGATGTTTAACTATTAAAAAAAGTAAACGATACAAAATGAAAGATTATAAATACAGTATAAAATATTATAATAAATATCTTAAAGTAAACATAAAAAATTAAGCAATAAAGAGCAAAGTGATTATGTTGTTTTTCCCTCCAAATTAAAATATTACAATTTGTAGCTTAACTAAAGTTTTATTGTTAAAAACAGAAACCTCAGTGATTCAAATATAATTTTAATTTTTTTTAGGAATAATACTTAGATCGTGAATTTAAATCATGTGCATTATAGCACAATAATAAAGTGGTAGCGTCAAAAGATAAAAGATGTAAGACTGTTTTTAGCTAAAGACATGTAGGAAAAAATTCGCATTGGTCAATGTATCACTTGCATGCTTTAATCTCATTAGCAAGCAATTGTCCATAGATTGATTTATAGGAACTTTAAACATATCCTTGAAAAAAAAAAAAAGAAGTTAAAATCAAAGATTTTACTTAAATGTTAGATGAGTAGATAAAGTTTGTAAATATTAAAAATAGTTTATTTTAGAGTAACTTTTTTAACACTTCTTTGTAGCACTTATATTTATATCTTTTGCTCCCCCTCCCCTTTTCTCTCTTTAATGGATATATAGATATTATAATTTATAATAACTTGAGGCAACTTTATAAAATATTAAAATATATAATTGCAGAATTTGTGATAAAATAACATTTCTCCTTAACTGTATTAACTATAAATATAACTATGAATTATAAAATTGCTATAAATTATATTTTTTCCTGCGTAAACTTTCACTTAACATATATATTCAATTTTTTAGTTTTTATCAGCATTTCTCTCACCTTAATTTCAATATATTAAACTCCTCCATCAGTATTGAAATTCAGACTACTCTCTCAATCCTGCATGCATTTTGCAAATAGCTGGTACTCTTCAGATGACCTAGAGATATCAAACACTATTATTGATAGCTTGACATCTTTCATCCCTCCACTCTGCAAGATAGGAGATGAGCAGTGAGGTCTATTTTTAAAATAAAAATGTAATAGAAATGTTCTTCCATTAATTGGTGGAATATTTGATAAACAAATACTGTGATGTGTGGATAAAAATGAAACGATTATCAACAAGACATTATAATAAATGTTAAAGTAGTAATAAGAAATAAAGCAGTGGTGAGAATAGAAAAATTATTTTTAAAATTTTTGTGTAAACTGATGCTTTACTAAAAGTTAAAATAATTATAAATGATACCAGAGTTGAGAGACAAGGTCACTGGTACTGTATGAAGCAGAAATTTGGGGTAATAAAAAAAGAATGTAAAAACACAACTGCCTACAAACTTTTCAAATAAAAATATACCTATATATTCAAAAATCTGAAAGAATAAAATTATAAAGTGCTGAGAATATAAGAAAACAATATTTTTTATAACTACTATAAAAATATAAAATTGCTGAAACAAAATATAAAAATAAACGAAAAAATAAAACTGATAATTAAAAAGAACATAGTCATGTTGGTCCAAAAAGACAGTATAGGAAATAAAAAATAATAATAAAGTTGAAGCTTAACAAATAGTTTAAAAATATGTAATTATAAACACTATTAGAATGAATTAATGCAATTTAAGACATTTAGATAGAGAACAGAACATGAAAAACAAGATTAAATGTAATATTAAAAGATTACATAGAATTTTAATGAAAATATTGCACATTGTTCCGTGACATTAGATTGATGACATGCTTAATAGAGAAGTTTGAGAATTTTAGAATTAAGAAAAAAATATTTAAAATATTTGTTTCAGATCATGACTCCCACACATCTATATAATCAGTGCTCAGTTTATATTAAAACAGCAACTTTAATGAACAATATTCAATCCTTTCTATCCTCCAACTCTTGAGCTACCCATCTCATTGAAAATCTGATGATGGAATGCTTAAGTAAGGGCTTTGAGCATTCCATCATCAGATTTTCAATCAGATAGATGGCTGAAGAGTCAAGAAGATTGAAATCTGTCCATTAAAGATTGAAGATTTTCTATCTTAATATAAAATGAGCACAGATTATACAGATGTGTGTTGGCTCAGCACAAAATACATGTATTGAGAGTGTTTATCTTTTTTACATGTATGTAGTCATGTGCATCAGTTGTATAAAATGGAGGGGATAAATTTAGAAAGCTTGAAAGTCTGAGTTCAAATCCCTTCTAGTTACATTAAGTTCAGTATAGACAATAAACTTGGACTTAAATATTATAGATATATTTAATAAGTTGTTTCTATTGAAAGTACCAAGTATAATTCTAAGATCAATTTTATTGTTATGTTATCATATATCAATAGAATTCAATTTAACATCATAATTTTTAAATTGATTGGAATATTGTTTTTAGATTATTTCTGGTTAAAAGTTGAAAATAAATTTTAAAAATTTATATAATTGAGCTTCCATATGATATATTTTGTTAAACTTCTATATAAAATAGACTATAGAACCTGCTGTCAATAAATATTGAACATCACTGATACATTTTTTTACTATTATCAGTCTTTCTTTTAACCTCCTTTGAATGAAAATTAAATATTATTTTAATTTTTTTCTTTAGTATTTGTTATAGTCCTAACATTTTTTGCTTTTTTTAAAATATATATACAGTGAAATACATTTATGCAAAACTTTATTCTTATCCGACTTTGTTGTGTTTTTATGTAATAAAGGTGTCAAGCGTTGGTGGCTGAGTGGTTAGCACAGCCGCCTTACAAGCAGTTGTCCTAGGTTCGCTTCCCGGCTGATGCTTTGACATATGAGGAAAAAAAAGGTTAGCATAAACAATTGAAATAATTATAATTTCTTTGATTTTAAATATCATACAAAATAAGATATTGATACTAATAAATGAATAAAAATAAAAAACAATTATATTTTCAGAATATTAAGCATACTACTATTTTTGTCTGAAGATTTGTGATAATGGTATTTTAGTAGAGATTATATGTTAATATATATCACAATATTTTAAATGGTATTATTCTTCTCTCTTCTTCAGGTGTCACTGGCCTGGCCAGTGATAGGTCTAACATGGAAATCAAATCTAGACCTTTACATTCATGAATGTTGCATTTAATATAAGCTCTAACCAAATGGGCTATATTTTTCAATGAGAGTCCTTTCTGATTCTTTCACTTTTTTAAGAGCAAGGTTAATTAATGACTTTCCAACAATAGGTATTTTTATACCAGGTTGATATGGGGTTGTTTGTTACTGTCAAGTGAACAGCTTTTTTGAATTTTTTGCCTTGTACTTTTTCCTCTCTATTCAATATTTTTGTATTTTTCCAATATAGTCTACTATTTTACATATATCTGTTTTCTTTTTACTAACCATTAATTTGTACACTTTCAATTGCATTACTACTGGGAAATTCATCTTGACAATATACATTTTCCCACATTCACATGGTGTTTCATAAATGCACATTTTGTTTTTCAGCATTTCAAGTTTAGGTGATGTTAGAATTCCTAAATAGTCTGACATGACTTTGGAAAGCTGTTCTGATGTGATTGCAGACTTTTTTAAGTTTGTCTACTTTTCCTGATATGTATGGATATACTACAATACAATACTCATAATTATTTTTTTCTTTTGATGTTTCTTTATGTTGTATATTTAAGATTATTTTAATAATAGCTGATGGATAACCATACTACATGATAGTTTGTTCTATTTAAATCTTTTCTTTCTTTAACCACTGATTATTGAACAAACTTCTTTTGCACTGTTCCATAACTATAGTATAATTGTATTGTCTTTCTGGTGTGACTGCATGCATATGCTAAGGATTTTCCTGTATATTGAGTTTTTTATATAAACTGTTTGATTTTGCCTAAAGGGAGTAAACCTTAGGACATCTAAAAATGCCAATTTTGTTTTTGCTTAGATTCTATTGTGAAATTAATTGAAGGGTATATGTTGTCAATGTATGAATGTTTATAATACTATCAAAATAGCAAAGCAAAACATATGGAGTAATATTTATGGCTGTGGTTTTATGTTCTTTCATGTAAATGTTGCTCATCATTCTACATGTAGAATGTTTGTTTGTTTTTTTTTAAAAAAAAAAAATTATTGATAAAAACTGTACAAGAGTTATCCAAACAGTAAAAAAAATGTATTCTATATTACATGGAAAAAGAAAAGAATATCAAAAAAATTTTTGTAAATCTACATGGAAACATTAAAGGCCACATTATGCCAAACAATCTACTATGTTTATCAATTTAAAAATCTTAGTTCTAAACATTTTACTGATGCTGAAATTTCTGTTCTGCAAAAAGAAAAACTGTTATCTCACACCATCTAATATCCTTTTATTAGATATAACGATAATCACAGAAAAAGTCACTCAAAAATTGCCTTTAGGAGAAGCTATAGAATTATGCTAAAGAATAAATAAAATATATGAGGGACATCAAAAACTGAAACTTAACATTTCATATGATGAAAGGAAAACTATTAAATCTCTCAAACTATACAAATATTTAATCATTCTCCCTGCTGATAAATGGAAAGCTATAGATGTAATAGATATGGACTGATTATGAAAACAAAATACAAGAGCTTTTACATCAGGTCAATGCAAAAAAGTGCCCCAAAATCCAATATTGATTATAAAAATAGCATTACAGCTACTTCATTTTTATGGTATACCTAAAATCTATAAGAACCATATTTCATTAAGACCTCTTACCAAAACTTGTCAAGATTTTTTTTCAATGTTTTAGACCTATGTGATACAAAACACAGTCCTTTGTCAGAGATTCTAAGCATTTTTTAGAATTAATATGGAACACGAAAATTGAAAGAATGCCATATTGTTAAGCTATGACTGGAAAGTTTGCATAAATGAGCTCTGTGATAAAGCATTATTGTAAAGAAAATATTAAATAATAATAATATCTTATAAATCAAAATATCTCTTCTTATTGCTTTTACAATGGAACAATTAACATTCTGCATAACAATAAATAATTCTTCCAACAAAATTAAAAAATTGTTATGTGTTTACTACTGTCACCCCTGATTATACAGAAAAACTTGAAACTACTACTATAAATATTACTCCATATCCCCCTAATGTTTGGTTTTACTATGTTGATAATATATTTGTTGTACTGTCATATGGTGAAGTACTATTAGAAATGTTCTGAACACATATCAAAATATATTTTTTATTAAATTCACAACAGAATCAGAAACAAAAATAAAAATTGGCATTCTTAGATGTTTTTGTGACAAAACTTTCTCGTGGCAAAATCAAAATTATAATTTACAGAAAAATCCCACACACAGTAGTCTAGAAACATAAAACATGGAAAAGAGCAAAATAAGTTTAAAAAACCCAATAATTTAGAAAAAAAAAAGATCTGCATAGAACAAACTCTCATGAAGATTTATTATCCACCAACTATTTGTTATTTAGAAAACCTTAAATAGACAATTAAGAAAATCATATATATAAAAAAAACAATTATTGGTACTACAGAGCATCCATATATGCCAGGAATAACAGACAAACTAAAAAAACATCTGTAATTAATATAATAACATCAGCACAGCTTTCCAAAGCCTTATCACACAACAAGAAATTTAACATCTAAAAAACCGAAATTTGAAATGCTAAAAAACAAAGATTGATTTTATAAAATACCATATGTATATTGGTGAGACCAGATACCTCATTGAAAAGAAATTGAAAAAGCACAAAATATTGATTAGAAAAGAAAAATCAGATATAACTAAAGTAGAAGAGCATGAATATATTAATAAATATATATTTGATTGAGAAAATACAAATATATTGTATAAAGAGAAATAAGTACAAAGAAAAAAGTCAAAAGAGTTATTCATATGACAATGGCAACTAATCCCCTAAGTGTAATAATTCATTTTGTTTGGAAGCCGTTAATTAACTTTAATCTTAGAAAAAGGAGAAATAAGGAAGTTCCCCATAGATAAATATATAAAATTTCCACTGACTTGCTTTTGCCGAAATAGTTTAATTGGTTAGCAGAGCATTGCTTTAAAGTCGATATTTAGAATCTAAAAGATTCAATTTTAATTCCCATGCTAATAGTGATACTTGCCAAGCCAAAAAGCTTTGGAGAAAATAGTAGTCCCAACTCGAAACGTTATGTTATATATTAATCTGTGGGCTATTACTAACAGTTGAATGTATTTGGAAAGTATAAAGTTTTAATTTTTTCTGAAGACAATCAATATTTAATATTAGATGAAGAAAATTCATATCACTGTTTTTTTTTTTAAAATATATAGTTATATACTTTTTAAAAATATATAGGTACATACTTGTTACCTTGATTTTTTTATCCCTTTCTCCCCCGCCGTAATGTTGAAATTATTTTAATTCAATAGATAAATTGTTAAACAATTTAAAAACAGAGAAAATTTTTATTCTATTTCAATATTTTTTAGAACATTTTGCAAACATCATGAAACTTACTTTCTTATTTTAAAATTGTTTTACAAAAAAAGTTTTTGAAAAATATGGTCAATTTTCTTTTTATTTACTTTTTTATTTAGTTTTTTTCGTTTATATTAATTATTCTTTTTTGTACGAATAATATTCTTTTAATATTTGAATAATTGGCAGAACTACATTATTCCATATTTTAGAAAAATTCCCACAAAGATTTAAATATAGTAAGAAAGTGAAAACTAATAAATGATATTAAATTTATTAATTAAAATTTTCATGAGAAGTTTCCAAGATATTTTTTAATGTATTATCATTCCAAAATATCTTTTATGTTTTACCTGTTCTTCTTTCACATATTCGTAATCATTCACATTGTTTTATTGTTATATATAACATAATGTTAATGTAAATATATATATCAATATTTTTATATTTCATTTGCTTTTCTCTCTATTTACGTAAATGCCTTTGACAAAGTATCAATGGACATTTTTATTACAACTTTTGTGACGTTTAAATATCATGTCAATATTATTATTTACATTCATAATAACAATGTCATTAGCATACTGAAATATTCGATCCTTTAATAATAATATTCTTCATATCACTAATAAAAATAAATAATGCACCAAGTATAAAATCTTGGGAAACTTCCCATTTATGTTTTTTTATTTATTTATTTATTACTCAATGCCTTTCATATTTTAAGTAATTAACATATTATTTAAATAATTTTTGAACAACTTAAGCAAAAGTCTTTAAAAAACATTTACAAAAATTATACTTATATTGGTGGTCGAGAGGTCAGCGCGACTACCTTGCACTTGTAGGCAGTTGCCCGGGTTGCGGGTTCGCGTCCCGGCCGATGCTATGACACTTAAAAAAAAAAAAAATTATACTTACACAAGTTGGTCGTTTCATTATGTTTCATTATTACCGTAGGTAATAATTGCACTTGAAATATGTGTATAATAAGAATGACTGGTTTAAAATATATTATAGATTCATATTTCATGTAAATTCGATACGTTTTTCTGATTGGTTATTATATATATTAATGTAAAATAATATTCATACAGAGTTTAAATATAATATTTAATAATATTTATTGTACGAAGTATACTTTCAACACTTTCACATAATATTCATGGTCAATCTGCTGAGAACATTAATTTTTTTGGTGATTTATTTTCTTTAATCAACCACACCTCTTTTATTTTTATGTTTGTGATAGTTTCTCTCCTTGCCCACAACTGCTACAGCACCTGGATCACAGCCATGGCTGTACACTCTCTCATGACCATGAAAGATGGATAAACCAAATGCATCAGAACTATTCCCATATTTCCTACACATTGAGTATTGAACCACCCTAATTCCATGACCCACCCTGTATCTAACCATAATACACATATGGGCAATCTCCATAACTGCAGTCAACAGCACAAAACACACATGTTTTAAAAAGTTGGAGAATGGAAAAGATACAAGCCTGTCCATAAGTTTGAAGATTTTTTATTTTAATATAAACTGAGGACTGATTATGTATGTGTGTGGAAGATGATGATGTGGGCCAACTGATGAGTGCTGGTTCAGCTTGAAATATGTATATTGGAGATCATTTATCTTTTTTCACATGTATGTGATCATGTATATTAGTTGTATAAGATGGAGTGGATGACTGAAGGGAGCTTGAAAGTCTGGGTTCAAATCCCCTCTAGTTACAACTAGCTTAATTATATATACTATACTTGTATTTAAATATTACAGATTCAGTTGTATTCTGCCCATTTCTCTTCTGTGCATTTAAAATGGCCTCATGTTCTTACTTATGAGAGTCCAGAATGATTTATGGTCAGCATAGATATAACAGCAAAATTGGCAAACAAATGCTTTGAACTTGCCAACATCAGATTTTTAATAATATGGATGTTGATTTTTGCAGATTACAGACAATATACTTTTAACAGAATACTTTTTTTTAACTACAACTATCCCATTAACTGTAAGCTTTAGTAACTGATATTTACAGATGATAGTGCTTAATAAATAACTATTCGATGCTGTTGTACCCAATATTCCAGATTAATTTCAAGTTTAGAACTTTCAAATGTGAAAAACTTTGGATCTTGGACCAGTATCTGGATTTTTAGGATCTAATGCACCTTTCCTCTGCCAACATAATTTATCTTTCTTTTCACTAACAAGCTAACAGTCTAATTTAAAAAAACACATAAATGTTTTGAATGTAAGCCAACTTTCATGAATAGTCATAGAGAATTGGAACCAGTTTAGTTTTTATATATTATCATGTCTGGTTTCAGTTATATATAACTATACAGACAAGTTGGCTTAGACTGAAAACATTTATAAGATTTTCGAATTGGGCTGATAGCTTAGTAGTGAAACAGAAAGATAAATAGTGGCTGGAAAAAAAACTGTAAATTAAATCCTAAAGATCCAGATACTGGTCCAAGATCCAAAGCTTCTCACTTATATAAGTCATAGACTTGAATCTAGTCTGGGAATATTGGTCAAGTCTGCATTAAATAGGGATTTATTAAACTCTATTATCTGCATCTTAAAATTTCTAACACAGGAAATGGCACAACAATAATGAAAGGAAAAAGGGAAGTTTCTGAAACAATTTCAAATAAGCTGAAGTCACGTGATAGTCATATGATATTTTATTGGTTTTAAAATACAATTAAGATTTAAAATTTTATATATTTTAAAAAAGTTTTATAATTTTACTTGCTGACAAAAAATATTCGACGGACATTTGTATTGTGAAATTACATGTCATTTCAAAATAATTCAATATTTCCAGAGATCTATAACACTCTTAAGATTATTATTCCTTATGCTGGGTACATTAAAACATTTTTTTTTACTTTCATCATTGGTTTACTAATATTATGCTGCTGTGTTGCAGTGAAATTTTAATATAATAATTTGTAGGCTTTTTTATATTATAATTTCTACAGACTAAGTACTTTTAGAGCCCTTTCTGCTCCATAATCAGAGTCTTGATATTGTTAATGTTATTATAAGCAAATGTATGCAAAATTATTTCTTATACTATCCATTTTCTGGAAATGGCAAAACAAGTATCCTTTCTATTAATTGATTTGACATCACTGGTCCTAAACCAGGCTTCCTTAATTTTTCTCTTGATGTCATTCCTTTCTGTGCATAATACATCAGCTTTGGAGGGTTCAAACCTGTGGTTGAGCTCTTGCTGATGGTCAGCAAATACAAAACTGCCTTCTTTTTTGGTTGTTATTCTTGTATATGTTTCTCTTCCTTCAGTTTACCATTAGTTTTATTATCTTTTTTTTATTTAATTGGTTTAATAAAATAAATACTATACTATAATAAAAAACAATCCATAATTGAAATAAAATATGTATAAAGAAATAGGATAAAGATCTAAAATATGGAGTACGTGAGCATCTTGCAAGGAATTAAAGTTCAAAGTGCCTTTCTTTTTACTATCTATGAAAAAATTTCATTCCCAACAATAACTATTACCAAATCTTCACATTCTCCAAAGAAAAAAATGAAAAATAAAGAAAAGTGATGTCATTTCAAAATTAAAAAAGAAAAAACATCAAATTATCCAATTATCTTTTTTGCCTTTTCTTATAGAACTATAATTCAGAATAATTGTTTTGGAAATGAAAAAATAAAAAACAACTTAAACTGGAATGTTTATACACTTAGTATAGTATATTGAGCATGCTTTCAATATCTCTAATATCATAATCATAGCAATACAGCCACAAAGTAGAGACATGCTCACTCATTTACATATGTTCATAGTCTTTAAATTACACTATCCACCTCTACTTTGAGGCTACATTGCTATGATTATGATATTGTTTAAGAGATATTGAATGCATGCTCAGCATATTATACTAAGTGTAGAAACATTCTAATTGTAAGTTTTTTATTTATTTAAATTTCCAAAGAAATAAATAAAAATGTTGCATTAGGAATCACAATGTGTCAATGACCAATTTATTAAAATAACAGTTCAAGCATTGATTGATTCATTACTAAAAATAATATTTCTATGAGTCTAGCATCAGATAAAATATATTGTTATGAAGTCTATCCTTATACTAAAAATACCATGTAATATATCTGTAAGCTGAAAAATAAACAGTCTGCAGATTACTTTTTCTCATCTCCCTCATATACATGCACCCTATGTACATGTATTAACTTTTTTACAAAATTTTCATTAATGTGCTGCATTTCTTAAGTTAACCTCATCATATTGCAACATTTATCAGCACAGAAATTTAAATCACCTCTTACTATACATGAATTTTGTGAACAACCCTTGCTTTTCAGATGAACTATAGGTATCAAACATTTAGATTTCTGTAACAGTTTAACATTTTTTATTACACCATTCTTTTATAAGAGACTGGTTTCTATCTGAATTTACTACATTTATATATATATATATATATATATATATATATATATATATATATATATATATATAGTATGATATATATATATATATATATCATACTATGTGATATAATACGAAATATCTTTATATAACAGCAATAATATACACAATAATAATAATCAAACACATAAAATCTCTTTTCAAAAAAATATTAAATTTTACCCTTTTGAATGTACCTGAACTATTTTACAACTACAATCTACATTGCCTAGATGTTGCTAGGTATGCAATGTAGATTATAATAACTTTTAAACTGTTTTGCTGCGTTGATGTGGCTAATTTGTTCCACAAGATAAGTTAAAGTTTTATATATTTTTAATAACATTTGGATAAAAAATTTTGTTGCTAGAGAATATTTGCTTAATGAGCAGATGAGAAAAGAGTGTTGGAATACAGATAGATAGATAGATTTAATTGAATTTGGAAAGATCAAGAAAAATATTGCTAGCATTAGGAAAGTGAATCAGTACACCAACATTTTAAATATATATATAAAAACTATTTTTGTGTGTATATTTACTGCAAGAAGGCTTTAAAACTAAGTCATACATAAGATCAGATGGATTTTAGGAGGTTTGCTATTAAAAAAAATTTCAATTTAGATAAGAGAGTGATTTATTTGAGAGAGGATAATGTTTGAGATGTAAGTCTAGGGAAGCATGTGTTTATTGATTACCATTTTTTTAAAAAAAAAGTTTTTTTTCTTTTGTATAAAGAGGTTTGAAGAGTGGTAGAAAAATCATAAATTAAAATATAAAGTAGGGAAATTAAAAAATAAGGAAATATGGATTGCATTTGTATCCCACAATGAATGTATGATTGGTCAGAAAGAAATCAGGCATGCTTTTGTATGGTAAGTGATAAGATTTTCCATTTGAAATGCTTAAATAAGACCAGGACAGATGTAAAAGAACTATGGTTGTGTAGATCATGTATGTATAAAGGTAATAAAAAATATGAAAAAATATAAATAATTTAAAGAAAAAGTTTATGAGAAAGGGAGGAAACTGTAGATAAGGATGATGGAATAGAGTATGTATTTAGTGGAGTGACAAGAGATATGGATAACAAAATAAGTAGTTCAATAAAGATAGTTAGGCAAAGAATAAGTAAGATATAGGAAGAGATAATGGGTGTAAAAGTAAAATTTAAAGTGTTAGACAGAAGTGTGAGTAAATCAAGAAATTAATGAATAGAAATGATAAGAAAGAAGTAAATAAGGAAGTCCAGAAGGTGGAAGAGAATGTTACAGATGAAGTAGGGAAAGTAAACAATGATACAACCTTGATAGGGGACTCGCTAATTAGAGGATGTGGAGATATAATTGCAAGGGAAAATAAAAATAGATAGATAAGAGTATGTTTGCTTGTAGCTAATGCTACAGATAAGGTAAAGAAACAGAGGAGAAAAGATATTTATGTTATGGTATGGACAAATAATTAGAGCTATTAGAGAGAGAATGAATTAGTGCAAAGAATTGATTGGTAGTTTAAATAAGATTAAATGAAGAATAGGGATAGTTGGATTATTACCAAGATTCAACAATAGATAAATATTAGATAAAGCTTGTTTTATAAATGAGATTTTGAAAAAATTGTATGAATGAAATAATGTGATGTTTGTGGATATGTGGGGTTTTTTTTATTAGTAAGAGGGAGTTATATATAAAGATGAATTGCACTTAGCAAAACAAGGAAGTGAAACATTAAGGAGTTTGATTTATGAAAAATATTATAGTCCAGGAAACTTATAAAGAGGGGTAGGGTTTTAAATTACAGTACTATTAAAACGGTTATGAATAGATGGGATGTAAGAAATAAATAAAAAGTAGCTGATTCACATATAAATGTATGTTTGGAGAGGGAGTGGGTCTGTAGAACTAATGATAAACAAGCTAATTACAATTTTATTTAAATATTGGACTTCTTCCATCATCTATTATAAGTATTGAATGTTTTTAGGAAAATTTAACTTTATTTAAATATTCCAAATACATTCAACTGTTAGTAATAACACACAGGTTAGTATATCACCAAACTGGAAAACAATAAATATCTTTATGCTGTTCTGCCATAAAATAATAATCAGAAAATAAATTCCTACAACAACTATATAAATATCAAATTTTTTTATACACATAAAAAGCCTTTTTCATTAACATAATAGATTGTTAACATTTGAAAAGGGCACCAAATCAGGTGCTGAAAAAAGGCTTTTTATGTGTATAAAAAAATTTGATATTTATATAGCTGTTGTAAAAATTTATTATTTTCTGATTGACCCTTGAAAGCACTTAGCTATTTAATGGAATAGATATTAAAATAATATATATTTTCTTTATTTGTTTTTAGCTTTGTGTGCTTGTGCGTGTTAGTGCATTTATATATTTTGATTATTATTTTAGGTTAGTATATGCACAAAATATCAGAAGGTATTATTCTACCTCTTTTTCAGGTATTGCTGGCCTGACCAGTGACATTACTAGCTTGGGAATTGAACCTGGACCCTTAGATTCTTGAGTATTGAATTTTTTAAAGTAATGCTCTAACCAACTGAGTGATCCTGCCAAAGGCAACAATCAGTAGAAATTTTATATACTTATCTTTGAGGTTACCCCTGATTTTTCCCACTTTTTCTTAAAATCAAAGTTGATTAGTGTTTTTCATACATTATGTATAATCACACTAGTTTGACTTATGGAATTGTTTGTACTTTTAAAGAAGCTGTTCACATGACAATGGAAAAAAATCCCATAAGTCAACCTAGAGTTACTATACATCATATATGAAAACTACTAATCAACTTTTCACTTAGGTAAAAGTGAAGAAATTAGGAGGAACCACATAGATATGAAAACTTCTACTAACTATTAATTTTGACAGGATGGCTCAGTTAGTTAGAGTGTTATCTTAAAAGTAATTTGATACTCAAGAATCTAAGAGTCTAGGTTCAATTCCCAAATTAGTACTGTCACTCTGATCAGACCAGCAACACATGAAAAAAAGAGGAGAATAATAATACCTCTTGAAGCATTATGCATATACTTATCTGTGTGTTATTACTAATAGTTGAGTGTATTTGGAATATTTAAATAAAGTTAAATTTTTCCAAAGACATTCAATATTTATATTAGATGATGGAAAGAGTCCAATATATAAGTACAACTAAAACACCACCATCACAAACTTTCAGGCAAACATTAAATTAATTACAAATGGGATAGAAAAAAAAGAATCAAAAGAATTTATAAAATGGTGGTAAGAAAGGATGAAATTGTTGAAATTCCATACTTGAATATGCAACATAGTAGGAGACCAGAAAAGTGGCTGGAATTAAACAAAGCCATTAAATATGAAGAGCTTGATGTATTAGCAATAGTGAACACACATCTAAGAGAAGAAGAACATATCCTGAAAGATTTGGTATGACAGGGTATAAATAGAAAAAAAAAAGAAAAAAGGAGTGCTGGTATAGGAGTTATGTCAAAAAAATATTTAAATACTGTAAAATGTTAAGAACGTTTGTGGCTTGAGATAAGGTGAGGAAGACAACAACAAATGGTGGATATATTGTATATGACCACTAGAGATATTTAAACTATAATGCAATGGGACCATATCATACATGAATGCCTAGTTAAGAACACACAGAGTTTCAAACAATAAGGAAGAAAAAATGGTTATAGGGGATATCAATGGGCATATAGAAGAAATAGATGATGTGGACAACAAGAATGGACAGCTTTTGAAAAAATGTTGTCAGAGATAGAAATTTGAGCATTGAAAACAAATATTTATGAGGGGCAATACACATGGTTTAGAAATAATATATTTCATACAATAGATTATGTATTAGTAGAAAAAAAAGAAATGAATAAAGTATAAAAAATTAAGGTGTTGATAATGAAGAGAGAGTATGTAACAATGATCATAATACCTTTATAATAAAAATGATTAGTAATGTGATGGAAAATAGTAATAAAAGTAGACAGCATGGTGAAAGATGTAGGTGAAGAATAAATGATAAGAATAAGTTAGAAGAATATAAAATAAAAGTAGAAGAAATCATAGAAGAATTTGTTGGGGATAAATATAAGAATGGGTGAAATAGAAAAAGAGGCTAAGAGGATTTTAGATGACAATATTCAAAAGAATAAAAGTAATAGAAGAGGGAGAATTAGTAAAAGTGTAAAAGAGAAAGAAAAAGCATGCAGAGAATATAAATGTGATATTAAAAACAAAAAAAAAAATGTTAATACTAAATGGGAAAAGTACTTTTTTAAAACGAAGTTGGCTAAAATAGATAATTATAGAGAGAAAATAAAATTAAAAAGTAAATTATTGGAGGATATTAGTGGAAGAGATGGAATTTAAAAAATTTGGAAATATATTAAAAGGAATATAAGAGAGATAGAAATAGTATTACTAAATAATGAGGAAAAAGAATATAGTTCTAAATAAGAATTTGAGACAATCTTAAATAAGTGTGTAATAGATGTAGAAAAGGGGTTAGACTTGAAGGACAGAGTGATAACAACAAAAAAGCACATGGTAATATAAATATTAGTTTTACAGAAAATAAATGAGGCAGGGAAGAAATTGAAATGTAGTAAGGCAAGAGGTTTAGATGGATGGGCAACAGAGTTGGTGATGAATTTGGAAAGCAGGACAAAATCAAATATATTATGCTTTAATAAGATGGCACAGAAGAGAGGAATTTTCAGATAGCTGGAATAACACAAGTGTAAGGCTCTTATTTAAAGAAAAGAATAAGGACCATAGAAAAATAAACAATTATAGACCAATAGTAGTCAGTGTTATATAAAGTTTTTGCATATATGGTGGCTGGAAGGGTGGCAAAATGAATGGAAAAAAATAATATAGAAATGCAAGGGGTTTTTAGAATGGGTAGGCATATAGGAAATAGTTTATTTATAGTCATACAATTTATAGATATAAGTAGGAATACAGGTAGATAGTTAAATCTTTATAGATATAGAGAAGGCATATGATTTAGTAAATAGAAATAGATTATGGGTAAGTTTTATAAATTTGGGAATGAATGGAGCTTTAGTGGCTCTTATTAAGAGATTGTAAGAAAATAATTACTATACTTATCAATTAGGAAATATAAAATCAGTTTGAGTTAAAAATGGGGTGAAACTAAGACAAGAATATCCTATGTTACTTATTTGGTTTTTGTTATATTTGAGAGCAATGGGAGAGCAATAGAAAGAATAGTAAGAGGGGTAGAGATACCATTAATAGATGGCAAAAGAGTGTATATATTATCAGGTCTTTTATTTTGTGATGATATGTTCTTGTACACAGAAACTAGGAAAGTATGGAAGTTATGCTGAAAATATGGGCAAAGGTCAGTAAAGAGATGGAAATTAAATTTAGTGAAATAAAATTAAAAAGTAATGATAATTGTTGGGGAAAGAGAAAGGAATGAATTTTTATTGGGGGATATAAAGTTAAATTTGGTGACTGTATATAACTTGGGAATTGTCTTAAGTAATCAAAGAAATTGCTTGAATGAAAGAGAGAAAAAAATTAATAACTGAAGCAAAGAAAAAAAAGGGACTCACAAATAAATTAACAGTTGTTTTATATAATAAATATGATATAGCTAGAATTGTATGAAAGGGAGTGGAAGTAGTAGAGTTAAATTATGGTAATGATATTTTATGTGTTAATAAAAGGGTGTTAGATTACTTAGAAAAAGTACCAAGAGAAGTTGGAAGATATGCATTAGATGCAGATGTGTGGACAGCAAAGGAGGCAGTTCAATGAGAAATGAGATTATCAAGTTTTTATATGAGAGATGCAAAAAGTAAAAAAAAATGTTCAGTAAATTGCATTTTATCGATAATAAGAGAATAGCCAAAATAGTATTTATTGGATTATAAGTAAAGAACAAGCAACAAGATGGGTCAGAAAGGTATTATGGTATGCAGAAGATTTGCATAAAGACTTTATGACAGAATACTTGTACAAAAGATGGGATGATTGTTTTAGGAAAATTGTTGAGTGTTATAGTGACAAAGAATGGTATGGAAGAAAAGATGTATTAATAAAAAATATATGGAGAATCTAGTATGGAGAGTAAAAAGAGTTTAAATATATATAGAGGTAAACAGAATATTGGATGTGAACTAATTTACGATAATAACAATGAAAGTAATTTACTGCTTAAGGCTCAAACAGGATTGTTAACAACAAGAGAATATTATACAAAATGGGAAAAGTGGGTCCATTTAGGCTGCAAATTATGTAAGAAAGGCATAGAAAATATTAGGCATCTGTTAATAGAATGTAAATGCTTACAAGCAGAAAGGGTACAAATAATGAAATTGTGGGAGAATAAATATAAATAAAATGCTTATACAGAAAGTGGGCTCTTGGTTTTTATGCTGGGTTTGGAAAAGGGGGATCTAGATATAAAGATCATATGGTGGACAAAGATGATGTTGTGGAAATGGGATGGAGCAGGATAGATAAGAATATGGGAAAATAGGGAGAATAATGGAAAGGAAAGGTGGATAATAGGTTTCTCTAGCTATAATAGCTGAGAGATTCTTGATTTCAATAAAGGAAAAGCCATAGTGCAACACATCGCATAATTGTAATATAGTTTAAGCTCATTGAAAAGGGAAAAATTTAATATTTGCAGAAAAAAGATTTTATGTGTATGATTATTATTATTATTATTATTATTATTATTATTATTATTGCTGTTATATAAAGATATTTAATATTATATTACATTGTATGATTTATTTAAATATATGTGAAAGCAGTATAATGGGTTAAACTTATTTCCATTATTGATGTTTTATATATATATGCTGTTAAAGAAATTTCTTAGAGAATTGTAGTTCTTTTTTTAAGTGGCATAGCATCGGCCGGGACGCGAACCCGCAACCCGGTAAACTGCCTGTAAGTGCAAGACAGTCACGCTGACCTCTCGACCACCAATGCAAGACTAGAGAATTGTATTTACATTTTATTTAAGATAAATAAATCTAAAATTCTAAACTATAACAGAAAATTCATATTGTTAATTTATTATATATATATTGTAAATTATATATTTAGTGTAATTTTTAAAGTTAAATTTAAAGGAATAATTCCGAATCAAATATATATAAAGGAAACAAAAATAGTAATAATTTAATAGAGAAAAAAAATAGAAACATAATATTTAACAATAGTAACATATAATGTTTTGTTTGTTTAATTTGAGATTATTATCTCAGAAATAAAATCCAACTTAATTAATTTATGAATGTAATTGAAAATAAATAAATAAATTTTGCATATGCTTTTTTTAAATAGAAATTAGGTTTTATTTTTATGTGTATACATATAGAAATTAGGTTTTATATATATCATTAAAAACCAGTCAATATTTAGACAATTCCAGTATCAATAACAATCAGAAACAGAGATGAAAAATTAGCTCCAACATACATCTACAATGCTACATGGAGCCTTGTAACAATGGACAATTTGTGATTGAACAGTAAATTTTTTACACCCAGACTGTTGTTATTGGGTTATGTAACCTTTATTATAGTGTCTGTTAACAACATAATTTTATTATTGCTATAATGTAATTCTTAATCAGCATTGGCTCAGTGATTCAGTCAGTCTTTACAGCTGAGCCGCAACTCTTCCTCAGTTTTCCTATGGCCAAGTCCAGACTTGCTATGGCAAAAGATATCCAATACTCCATCTTGGAAAAAACTAGCAAAGTGGTTCGATCTTTATCCCGAATCTCTCTTTCACTGCTGGGCAAAGTAGCCCTTCTCAACATGCTGGTGTTTCCGAGATTGAATTATTATTTTCCCATAATTAAACCTACTAAAGCATTTCAGTCATCAATGAACTCACTGTGTTCAAAGCTCATGTGGAGTGGAAAGATTGTTGCCATCAGCATCTGTAAGATGCAAATGCCCAGAGAGTTAAATGGATTTGGATTGCACTCTGTTTCAACAATATATTTACAGAAGGCAATTGCAGTTCTATGTGCAATTCACTTAAAACAGCCAGAACTAAACCTAGCCACTCCAGTGGAACCTACAGACACACTGCCACCTCTTGCTAGCAGATGGGCCCAATTATTTGGTTACATGTCACCAAGCTGATAAATCTATCTAAAACCTCTTTTGAAGGTAAAATAACCTACTGGCAGGCCTATAATCTCAGATTTCAAAACCAGACTGCCTATCTGACCACATTGAACATAGACAATAAACCATTGCTTAAAAAATTGAAGAACTGGTTTGTTGAACCAAAATACATAGATTTTATCTTAAAGCTCAACATCTCTTCCTCACTAACCATTTCTTAGTATGGAAAAGAGGATTCACCAAAATCAATCCTCAATGCCAGCTATGTAATACTGCCGATGAAACCATCCAACATTTACTTTATAATTGTCCATTTCTTTTCCAAATCAGAAACTTCATCACAGAGAAAGTTTCATCTGACATTGGAGAAGCTTTAAATATCCAGAATGCCATCAAGACAGGAATTTTTTCTCTTATCCGATTCTCTGTCTTCCTTACCTTTGCAGTCTGGTTGACCAGATGTGAATGTGTTTTCCATCATTCAGGATCTTCAGTCACAGAGACCTTTATAGGTCTTGTCAAGAGCATAAGTGCCAGGGACTGGCTGCTTGCACCAGAATGGTTATACAAAGAGACTTGGTCCAGGATTGATCTACCAAGCGCTTGATCTTATGAACTTTTGTAATCAGTCATGCAGTATACCATGTAGGAAAACAGTATCATGAAACCATGTAAACTTTGTTAATAAAATTTTTTGTTTAAAAAAAAAACTCTAAACAAAGTTAACACGTGGTTAGTATCAGAGTTGAACACCCTTTGAGTCATAAAATTTTTTTAAGAGCCTGAACAAAATTGGAAGGTGGATGACTGCTGAAAATGTAGGTGAAAATATGATTTTGTAGCGATCCAATGGTAATAAAAAAAAAAAAATTATGTTTTAAAAAAAAAAAAAAAAACTATAAATGACTTTTTTTTTCATCAAAGAAAATCATTACATAATACAATAAAACAAATTTAGTAACCGAAAACTAAAAAAGGGTAAACTGACAATTTTTTTTTTTTTGCTATTTTGATTACTAGTGATTACCCTGCAGAAAGATTCCGTTGCACTGCTAGTTATTGCTGACCTAACGTGATCCAGATAAAACTGTAGTAATTTAGAGTGTGTGACTACCATCTTCTTGAGGATTTGGTTTCAACCTATCAATGTTCAATCAGCATAGGTGTTTATTCAATCGACACAATGCTTTTGATAGTTACTGATGATCTAATGTTTAATCATCATTACAGGAAAATATTTTATTTTTCAATGATGAACTAGCTATACAAGTAAATGTTTAATTTTTCAATAAACTGAATATTTTATCTACAAGTACAAACACATATTTGTGATTATTTTATAAATACTGTAAAAAACAAACAAACCTGATATTTTGGGAAAATGTTTTTTTCAATAATAAAATATGCATACCTGTTCAATTTTTGCAATTATTTGTTTTTAGATTACTTTATAAAAAATTATTACAAAAAAACTATTATTTTATTTAAATACAGATAAATGTAAAAATACAATAAAAATTTTTGATAATAAAAACAAAAAAAAACAATTTTGAACTGTTGTCAAGGCAACCTTCTTTTAACAATAAGGGTGAAATCCCATTTTTATTAATGGTCCAATATATTTATTTAGACCCTAAAGATTGCAACTTGACCACCAAGATTGAAATTATAAATATATTTATAAGCTCATATAATTATTATTGTTTGATATCTGTCATCTTAATTCTTATTGTTGATATTTTAACATTATTTTACAGTTTCATATATTTCATTTTAAAAATAATTTAATTAAAAATTATTTAATAATATTTTTAAGTATATTTTAAAAATTACTTGAGTAAAGCCTATCTACAAATACAAAAACATTTTTAAAAATTATTCTTTATTTAATTAATACATTGATTGTCAAAAAAGTTTAAATTAAGTCTTTCAAAACTAAAAACTTCATTGCATATTTTTTGATATCTAAAATCTTATCTATAATATATTTGAGCATTCAATCTCATAATGAAAGTTTATTTTTTAATATAAACAACAATAATTAATGATTACATCATTTGATGTTTGTACCAATTGATGTAATTTTTTACTAACAGTTAAAAGATTTAGTGCAGTGATGACTCTGAAGTTTAAGACCCACAATACAACCTCATTTATAGTATTCAAAATTTTTTATGAGCACCTGAACAATTCAATCCTTTAATTCATATTTAAGATAATTCACTTCATTAACGTATACATTTCTAACATTCATTATATAAATCTTTAATTAATAATTTTTATTTTAATAATTCTGTCATTCATTTCTTAAATATATTCTCTGACAAGTTTAGTGAATAAAAGAAAATGGACTAAAAATAACTGAATGCTACTTATGTTGATATTGTGCCAACAAAAATAAATCTGAGAATCAAAAGAAGAAATTTATTTTTATATTTAATAAAATAAATAAAATAGATATTTAAATGTAAGTCATGTAGTTTTTTTTGTTTTAAAAATTAAATATCTGAAAATATAATAAATAAAAAAAGCCTAGAAATAATTCACCCAACTTACCTTATTTTTGGTCTTTTATGTGCATAAATAAATATTTATTTACCATAAATTGACTACTTCAAAATTTGGCTCCCCAAAATCTTTTTTATCTCTGCGACATACTGTTGAGAAATTAAAATATTATGTAGAATTCGGTAATGTTTATTTTGTTTTATATAATGTAGATAGACTATTTTTCTGAAACCCACAAATTCAAAACTATTTTCTGAGCCTTTTCAGATAAGACAACAGAATGTTGTCCAAAAATACACAAAGACTACAATTTTTAGTGCTTTAAAAATATACCAAAAAACTAAAACTTTCATAAACCAAAAAGTTTAATTATTAAAAAAAAATTGATAGTAAAATGTTTTATCTGTAAGCTATGGGAATATCTGCAATATATATTGATTCTTAAGTGTGCATAACTTACAAAATTAAAAAATGTGCAATCCTATGTTAAAATTTTATTTTCAAAACAAATAGTAGCAAAAAAAAATATGGCAACACTTTTAATGTCTAATATGTGGTCAAAAATATCACTTTCAAAAGCTTTCTTTTCTGAAATGTTGAGTCATCACTGGATATAATATCCAAAAGCAAAAAAATAGTGATTCTACATTAAAAGTTTATTTTCAAAACTCATTGGAACAAAAAATAAAGATTGAATATAGTTAGATCCAGTTAACTTAACATAACAAAATGTGATCAATATAATTTTATTTTTATAAAAAAGTTGAATTGTTAAAAAATTATATCAGATTATTCATTATTTATCAATTGTGTATAAAATATAAAAGTAAAATATTTTCAATTCTATACTAAGTGTTTATCTTCAAAATATTATCAGAAAAACAATACCAACAAAGTGATCACTTTAACATTAGTCCACTGATTCTGAAACAGCTTGCAACAAAAATACAATTTTGAATAAGAATTTTCTACCACATATATAATACAAAATTTTTTCTTAATCATGTACATCAGTGGTGTCCAATCCATGTTGCATAGACCACATGTGGTTAGGATAGCTGTGAATGTGATCCAAAACAAAATTATAAGCTTACTTAAAACATTATGACATTTTTTTGTGATTCTGTGTTACAATATGACTAAATGTGTATGTGTATATATATATATATTCTCTGTATTTGCATATGTGCAAGTCTTTAACTGTACAACAATGTGTGACTTCAAAGATGTCATTTCAAAAGCAAAGATAGTAGTTTGGCAATAACATATGTTACATATGCTTGTGGTGACTTGGTAAGAAGCAATTACCAATAATATTTCAAACTACCATTTGAGATTTGAAGTTACTTAGAAGTCAAGAAAGCATTCTTATTTGATTATTAAAGGTACTTTCACACTGCAAAAATGCTTTACATGCATCTCTTGTAATAGAGCTAGCAATTAGCACTTGTTAATCAGCTAATCAGGTAATTTCGATAAGCAGTAAAATTATCAATTGTCAACTGCAAATCCTGTGTGATAGTGAATGCTCTCTCTGCATGATAAGTTCTGTAAATGAGTATCAGTCTATAAAATGCTCATTTATAGATGAGCATAAGCTATTTTAAAAAGTCTTTACAATTAATCCTTCACTTTGCCCAGTATTAACAGTGAGAGGGGGATGGAAGGACCTAATCTTGTTTTCTATTTTCCTAATAATTAATTTTCATAATAAAATTAAATAAAATCTCATAACTATTATTGTGTTTTAATTTTAACATGGCTTTTACAGTGTTTAAAAAAAAGACACCCCCCCCCCCAAAGAAAAATTAAGAATGAAGGAAGATTGTCCAATGAAAAGCAAAATGATGATTACTTTTTTGTCAAGGCAAATAGTAAAGCATTCTGCTTAATTTGTAGAAAATTGGTCAAGTTTTCAAACACTATAATTTGAAAAGATATTATATACAAAAATATGTTGCCAATTTTAATGCATATAAAGGATTGTATAAAGGATTATATATATATGGTGTATCTGAACTTGCTTCAGTCCCATATCGCTATTTAAGTTAGATAGCCAGATTGGAAGACATATAAATGTCTGAAAATTTCAGATTTTCTACTTAATAGTTATCCATTAGTTAAAGTGCTGGGCTTGTCATGGTATTTTTAATCTAATGCTTGAATTTCCTAGCAGCTCACTGAAGAAGCCAGTAGCAAAAACTGGTCTGGGGTTGGGGATATTCTGCAAAGCTTGTTAAGAGCTTATTTGTGAGCTCTATATATAACATTTGTAATACAAGTTTATTAAATTAGGTCATGTGAACTCTGACTTGATTTCTTTGTAAAGGATTGTATTATGAAAACCAAATAGCAGAACCAATAAAAGGTCTGTCATTTCAACAAAATTTTTTCAAAAGATTACAGCTCAGGTAGATCCCATTGTAAAAGCTAGTTATGTGGTAGCATATTTAATAGCAAAAAATCAAAACCATTCATTGATTGTGAATTTATTGAAGTGTGGCAGATGTAATTTGCCTTGAAAAAAAGAGAGAGATTTCTAAAATCAGATTGTCTCACCAAACATAAGCAGGTGAACAGAAGAAATTGAAAAATCTATAAATAGAGGTTTTGAGAGTAAAGCTTCTAATTTCAAATTTTATGAATTGGTAGAGGATAATAACAGTGATACTATAGATATAGCTTAACTTTTTATTTTTATTAGTAATATTGCTGACAAATACAATGTCACTGAAGAAATGGCTTTTTAGTGTCAGTAAAAGATAAAACTAAATCAAAAGATTTACAGAAAGTAGTAAAAAATATGTTAAAGTGATCTCAGATAGTTACTGATAGTGGCCAGTATTGGTAAGTAGAAGAGAGGGTAATGTAAAATCAGCAGAAGATGATGCAATTGCTGCTAAAACTTACATTTGATGAAGAATCATTACATTGAATATCATGAAAGTTTATGCATAAAAGCTTTAAAAATGAATAATGTCATGTGAATCCTTATCATGTCTATGAATTTCATAATAGCCAAGAGATGGAATCATCAACAATTTCAGTAATTCCTTAAAAGTATTAATGCTGAATATGGTGGCATCATTTACTTTTTGAAAGTAAGATTTTAAGTCATTTATGGTGTCAAAAAACAAATTTGTGTTAGAGTTTGATGGTAAATATTGACTTACAAATTTAGGATTTTTAGTGGATTTAGCTGCACCTTTAAATGAATCAAACATACATCTTCAAGATGAAAATCAATTTATCACTACAATGTTTTAAACAGTAACAGTATTTCAAATAAAATTAAAATTTTGGCAAGCTCAAATTAATATAAACAATTTTATGCATTTCAACATATTGATTGCTTTTTAATTTGATATAAGAATTTGAAAACCGAAATATTCAACTATAGTTATGACTTCATTTTCAGCTGTCAATTTAAAAATAGAATGCATAAAGCTGCAATTTGACATTTATATTAAAGAAAAATTTAATAACATCTTTTTCACTGGAACTTTATAGATCCTATCTTCCCAAAGACTTTGTCTTATTCATGTTATTACTTTATACAGCACCTACATTTGTGAGCAACTACATTAAAGAATAAAACACAGGAAGATTAAAATTAAAATCAAAGTATCACATAAGCATCTTGAAAACTCATTGAAAATTGCAAGTACTTCTCATCAAACTAAATATTGATGCATTCCATTAGTTTCTCAAATACTTTGTCAAGTATCTGCTGATTTTATGTTGCCCTCTTTTTTATTTATTTTTATAACAAAAAATTATCCAAAGTAATCAATAATGTTATATTGCTTAAATATATCTATTTTCTATATTAGTAATCACAAACATGGGACCTGCTTAACAATTTTACAATACTCCTCGAATAAGCTGCTGCATAAATAGGATTATTATGTGATTTTTTTAAAATTATTTGTAGTGGTAGATCATAAAAATTATGCATGGATCTTTTTTTCATATCAGCTTTCAATAGTGTTTGTGTAATTAATGTGTGGCTAAGACAACTCTTCATCTTGCAATGTGACCTAGAGATAGCAGAAAGTTGGATACTTCTGATATACATATAAATATATAATATTTTTTTTATTTAATGAATTTATGTAAAGCAATATTAGCGAATCCTGTTAAAAAACAATATTCGCTAATAAATTACATTTATTTTGTTTAATTAATAGTATTTAAATTTTTTTAAATTAATAATCTTTATAAATAATAACTATACAAACATTTTAAGTCAGCTACCCCCCCCCCCAATCACTCTTACATAAGCCACAATTTATAAAATAGTATACAAAAACGGCGCAGTTTGAATTATAATAAATTTTTGCTCATAGCAGTACAAAATTATTTTACAAAGGAGTAAATATAAGTAATGAACAGTAATTTACTATTTCAATTTTTATTCTAATTCATTTTCAAAATCAATATTCACTAATAAATTGTATTTAAATTATGCTAGTACATTGTTTAATTTTTAAGTATTTTCCCATTATAATTGTAAGTATCCTTATTTAGCTAAATTTGTTCATTTGAGTTAATTTTCTTTTTTTTTTTTTTTAAGTGTCATAGCATCGGCCGGGACGCGAACCCACAACCCGGGCAACTGCCTGCAAGTGCAAGGCAGTCGCGCAGAGTCGCGCTGACCTCTCGACCACCAATGCAAGACTTGAGTTAATTTTCTTAATCCAAAAAGAGTCAAGAATTAATTGTTAGATAATTTATAAAGTAAATACTTATTTTGTTTATTGTTTTATTTACAAAATAAAAAAAAAGTTTTCATTATACTTATAAGAATCTCATACTTAAAATTTTTCGATTTGCCGTTGTATTATGAATATCTGTAAATAAATATTTCATTTTCTGATAAAATGTTGAAAAATAAGTTCTGAGATTGACAATAACAACTCACATTAACATATCTATTATTAATATTTATATAAATATAATGTAGTCAGGAACTATGCTATATTTTGTTCCAAACTCCTCACATAAAAACGTATATAACATATAATAGCTCATGTTTTTGTTGATAAATACTGATTTGAATAAAATTCATATTGTTTATTGAACTGCAAATGTATAATACTTTTTAACATGCATGCACACATATATCATCATCATTGTATGTCTCTCCAAGTTCAGTAATCTTCTCCAATCTCTTGCCTCTCTCCTCCATATCACTCCCACTTCCTTATTTCATCCATCCATCCATCTAACATGTAGTCTTTTGCTATGCTTTGTACAATCTTTTACAAACCAGTTTAAGATTTTAACTGTCTGTCTATTATTATCTTTTCTAGCAATATTTCCAGCCCAAACTTTGTTTCAGTCTGTTAATTCATCCAATGATGTCAATAACGTTTATTTGTTCTCTTACCATGTATTTCATTTTATAAGACATACTTTTTTATATGTATAGTACGGAAATTATAAATTAAAATCATAGTATAAACAAAAATTTTAAAAATAATACTAATAATAAATTGAGGAGACACAGTTACAAATATTTTACTGTTTGTTCATTCATCTGTGCTATGAAAAAATAATAAAAAAAAAAAATTAGTGTAATGTATTTGTATTCTTTAAATAAAATAAATCGCTGATATTCAGTGAAATTAAATATGCCCTGAGTAATGTTTTTTTCCAATATTTATTTTTCTTTTACAGAAACCTATTTATCAAAATATTATGATCTATATATTTTAATATAGCTTTAAGTATGTTCAAAAATTTTGTTAAACTTTTAGCATTAATTACTCTTAGAAAATATTTTACTAAGTGAAATATTACACATTAAATTTAGAAAGAACAATAAAGAAAAATGTATTTATTTTCAGCATAAACTGAAGAAAAATTATTACTGAAGACAATTGTTTGTGGGGCTGCAAGATGGAAAACAATTAGTTAGTGGCAATAATTTAAAATTATTTACAAATTTTACTGATTTACTTTCAAATGTAATTACATATAGCAATCAGAAACAGAAAATGGCTCCTTAATATCATAAAATGTATAAAATTTATGGATTTTAATTTTTTTTTTGTTTGTAATTTACATTCTTGGTTCTTTGTTTATAATTTTTTTTTGAGTAGGTTATAATTGAAGTCATGTACTTTGATAAAGTGTAGGTTGTGGTTTCACTGTATATAATAAAAATAGTTATATGGATTATTATGATTATTTAAATGCCAAAGAAGATTTAATGTTAGAAATTTAAAAAAAGAGTATAGTCTAAAGGATTCTCTAAGTCAAAATGAATCAAATCACTAAAACATTACATGATCACCTTTTCTTTATGCTTACACAAGATGTTAAAACAGTAGCAAAAAATTCCCCTATACAGCAGTGCCACCTAGTGCAAGCTCTAGTAATCAACAAATGCTAGAATGTTGTGCATTATAATGATCCAATGCCTTCTCATCCAATTTTCCCAGATTTGTTTCTGGCATATATTTTTTATCAATGTTTTGTATTTTGAAGCAAAAATAAACAAAACAATATAGATATTGTTTTAGTTCAAAAATATTAAGTCCAATATGCAATAAATTACTGATAACTAAACTAAAACCATTTCAAGAGTTATGATCATTATTATTGGAGCTAATACAAAGTAAGATTAGAAGTAGACAGTAATAGAATTTACATTATCATTTTTAAAAAAATTTACATTAGTGATATAAAAAAATATATGAATTGTGTAAAAAAATAAAATAGTAATTTAAAATATAAAACAAATAAAACTAGAAGTAATGCTTAGAATGAAAATATAAACAAATAGAAAAATTACATTTCATTTAATATATATTGAATTAAAAAGTTTGGATTGGAGGGGAAAAAATATTCCAGAAATGGAGTAACAAAAGGGGAGGATAGTAAATTGAGTGTAAATAAATTAAATGCATTGACAAAATAAGAAATAATATGAATGTAATTTGTGTGATAAAAATAATAGTTTCAGGTAATTTGGAGAAAAAAAAAGTTGGAAAGGAAAATATCAATAAAGACTAAATAATATTATTTATGATGATGATGATAATTAATAGGGCTTTTACTTAACATACAAAATTAAATAAATATATTAGATAAAAGCAGTGTTTTTATAACAAATTTCAATATAGGTTTAGCATTTACCAATTAAAATAGGCTGTAATGAAACAGACTAATCTTGGATTCTGTGAAGAATTTAAGAAAGATTATATATTAACCATCTTATCTATTTAATATATATGCACTGAATGTCTAATAAATAACTAGATTAGATAAAGACAAAAGTAGATTAAGAATTGATGAAAAATCAATCAAAAATTTTAAACATGCTGATAACACCATACTTATTAAATTAAAAATAAAAAATATATAAAACAAAAAGATAAATTTTAAGTAATAAAAGATAGAAAGTGGCTGATTTTATAAACTAAAAATTAAGGTATAGATCATTCAACAACAACAAAGAAATCAGTAGTCAAAGAGATTTATTGTAGACTAATTTTAGAAGAACTATAATAGAAAAAACATGAAAAGTCATTAAGCTTATAGGACCATGCTTTAAAATCAAAGACCAAAACTGTTCAAGCTATGAGTTTTCTATGATGTTTTACAAATATAAAATTAGAAATCTGATTAGTAAAAATAGTAAAAGAATTAATGTGTTTTTTATGATGAGGTTAATCAACATGTAACAACAGTAGCAATAATAAATTTATATTTTGGAAAAAAACTTTTGAGAATATTATAGTTAGCAAGAAAAACCAACCACTGAACATTGGGTCAGACTAAATATGAATTCTTGTTTGAAGCACAAATAACTAGTTTGCTCATATTGTGAGAATTGTACTTTAGAGGATGAACTAAATAGTAAATGGGTTCATCATATGATAATGTATGTTTCTTTGAAAAGCTTAAGTAAAAAAAAAACAAAAAAAAACAACAGATGATATATCATTCTCTCAAATGTTATTTATATGATCAATAAAAATTTATTTCATTAACACTTACTAATTAGTTAATACAAATTAATTTTAGTGATTACATCATAATTTTAAATAAAATTTTATTTCATTCAAAATATATATATATAATATATTCAGTGAAGAGTCTTATGATGTAGTGATTAGCACATCCATTAGTTGTCAGTAAATAAACATCTATCTACTGTTAGATAAATAAAAAAAGATAAGAGAATGTGGAGCTGTTGGATTGTAACCTATAAAGAACAAAATGAAATGAAAGGACAATGTATATGTCAAAATGTCACTTGATGATAGCTAAGCTTAATGGTGTTACAATATAAATGTCATATGCTACAATAAGAAGACATACAGGGAAAGCATTCATAATAAAATATTATGAAAATATGAAGCAACTTTATTAATAAATCAAGAGAAGGAGATCTCAACTCACTCTAGCATAAATAAAAGCCTCTTAATATTGTGAGAATATGCCATTGAGGTTACATTTAAACTTCTTTGTTCTATAAACATCTACGACAACTACTATCCTTATTATCCATCTTTTAAAGATCTTCTAAGCATCTCATTACTATGGTCAAATAAAAATTATATTTGATTTTTATAAAATTTAGAAATGTTCTTGTAAAATCTATGCCATATAAGATCCATCTTTTGAATGTACTTTCTTTATTATCAAAATACATTTAAATAATATGGTTTATGAAACAAATCAGGGTATCTCAGAATAAAACAATCTCATTTTAAATATAAAATAAATTCTTTCTCTTCAGATTTATTTAACATTGAATGAAATTCTAGTTAATAAAATAAATAAGACATACACTTCTCCTAAGATAATCTCTTATCATAATTATGATAGTAACAATACTATTACTAACTTGAATAAATAAAACATGATCTTTTAATTTTATAATAAGATAATGAATAATATAGGATTAAACTCAGATATTAAGAATGGGGAAGGTATTTAATACCCATTATAAATACCCTAGATTAAATCTATTTAAAGATTTTATAAATATGAACTAGGTTCTTGTAAAATTAAATTTATCATAGAATAATAAATATGATCTTTAAATATGAAAATGATTTTAATATAAATATGCACAGTGATTTGAAATAAGCAAATTGAATTAGTTAAAGTGATCCAAAGGAATAAAATAAATTAAAACTCTTTATTAAGCAAAATAAGTCTTCTTAGATGTAATTCTAGTATTTAAACAATTCAATAAAGTGACTCTTATTAACTTTAATGTTCATGTACTCTTTTAGAAAATACACTTAAAATAATTTATAATATTTTCTAAGTACTTAAATTTTATTTATAAATGGAACGATTTCTGGTTGATAAGTGGAATTATGTGAATAGATGACTATGAGAAATTTCTTAAATAATAACAACAAATTTTTATTCTACAAAAAAAAATTAAAAAAATATAAAATTAAAAATATTCCATATTTGAATCAGTATAGCCAAAGGCTTTCATAACTTTACTTCATCAAATTATGACAGAAGGATTTTAAAATTTACACCATGTTTCATAAAAATAAATTCAATTGGATTAAGTAAAAATAATCCAGTGGATTAAAATAAACTTTCTATTGTTTAATTATCAAAGAGTTCTCATTTATCAATGCATTCATACAATGATAATAACCTTTATATAAGTAGTGTCCTTTTTATGAATATTTGACATACTTAGTAATAATAACTTATTAATCCAGTGCTGAAGGAGTGATAAGACAGATTTATATTGTCTATTTATACCTAAATACACTTTTAAAAATGTAAAAATAAGTATTTATTGTATTTAGTCATTATTATTGGTAAAGTTCAAATATAGGACTTAACGTATTTACAATGAATTATTCACATTTAAATCAACCGAGAATGCTATAGAAGTAAGGTAGAATTCCTCAATACCTTGATAAAAACTACAAAAAATGCCAGGTAAAGCCATGGTAAAATATTACACATGCTTTAATAAACATACTACAAACTACAAATAAAATCCATCTTCCATTAATTAAATATGGCAATACAAAATATAATGGCTTAGCTTATAAGAATACATCTACTTTTAAGGGCTAATAAAGGACCAGAACATTGTAACTATTCTAGAAAATAATGAGAATATGCATCAGGGACAAAACATTAAATAAGAATTGCCTTAATAATAGAGAGAATATAAGTTATAATCTTCAAAATATATGCTATGAATATACAAAAGTTGGCAAGGCAATAAATAATAAGAGAGAGACAAATAATAGAATCTCTTTCAAAAAATAAGCTAGAAAAGTAATGATAGAGACTAAAACTACCATCTTTAAATATACTGATATATGAAAACACTTCTAAAATAAAGAGAGTAATCTACTATCTCTAATAAAAATACTACCGTTAACAAATGTGAAATATGATAAATAATATCAATTAATACCAAATATGGCTCAATTAACATTAAGCAATAAATAATCATAAAATAAATAATAGAAACATACATCTACTCATTCTGCTTACAGTATAACAACACACTTTCATAAATAAATAATTCATATGTAAAAAGTAAGATGCATACTATTTTAAATATGCAGAAGTAATAAACTATTATGAGAATACTAATTTATAATATTTTACAATATAGCATATACAATATGAAAATAATATACACATAAATAAAACATGGTGTGAAAATTCATAAATCAAATAAATTCAACAAAATCATAAATCAAATAAATTCAATTCTTTTTACTATCCAATAAATAAATTAAAAAGCAGTCCTTCTGTTTTCTTTTTGAATCATTTCCCATTAATCTGGAACATGAGGAAGAATGTTAGCAACATCTTGTGGATAGCAAACATATTCATCAAAATGATGACATTAAAATCTATAACATAACTATGAAATATAGAATGTGTTTTTTTTAGATATCCTTAATAAAATTTCAAATAATCATGCTAGCAAGTATAGGATAAATTTATGGTTACTGAAACAAGTATCCATAAATATAAATTATGATATATTTTAATGGTCACTGAAAGAGCCTTCAATGTATCTGCCATACGAGAGCGCCATCTAGGCATTTGAACCTAGAAAAATTTATATAGTAGGCAGATACGTAAGTTAAGATTTAAAATTTATATATATATTATTTTGACCGTTTGCCCAATGTCACTAGCTTATAGAGTAGCAGAGATTTTAAACATTTTTATAAGTTTTAATAGATTTAGATTCTCAAAATATTAATATTTAAAACAATAAAATAAAAGAAGCCACTGCCAGTAATTAACACACAAATAGATTTTATTAACGCACATTTAAAATTGAGGAATAAACTTATTTTAGATTTTAACATTTTTTTTTTTTAAATTTAAATTACTATTTTAAATAGACCGCACAGATGAATATTTAAATTATATTTTACTTTAGCATGTCGGGTATAGATAGGCTACATAGATTTTTCATTTAAAAACTTATCAAAACATTCATTCAATCTCAGACTAAAAGTTCATAGCCAACCCAATGTCAGCTTCTAGATATGTATTTGCAACCAATGTAATATGAAGATGCTAGCATAAAACCACACCAACAGGAATGTACATCTGACATGATATTATTTGAAAAAAATGATCCGCGTCCAGAACAGGAAAGTGCATCTGCCTGACTAAGGAATCATGTATATAATTTTTTTTAAAGAGTGCTACATATGGGGGAGAGCGGTCTTTCTGCCATCTTATAAATCTCTGTCCATAGAGCTAGAAAGGGTCAATGGTGCAGGAAATACATCTGCGACCATTTCAATGATATGACTGCCTCTTTGGGGTCATAGCATTCAGTTGGGCACGTTGCCCTGTATGCTAAACATGCTTCACATTACATTAATATAAACACCCATATATCCCTCCACAAGCATTGCCCTAACTACGAAACAAATAGCCTGAAATTAGAATCCCTTAAACTAAACATAAACGAATTTAAACATAGTTATTAATCTTTATCCATGCAGCTATCTACACCCAACTTTAAACTTAATACATTTTAGTTAAAACATAATACACACACACAAAAAAAAAATGAAATGGAAATGATTGCTTAAATATCTGCATAAAAAATATTAATAATTGAATTTGCATTCTTTAATTCAGATAAGAGTTCTTATTTTCAGCTATTAATTCATTGCAATTTTAGAAAAGTTCTTATTAGATAGACACAAGAGTTCATACTTTACGGATTGAGTAGATTTAGAAGTCCATCTTTGTGATCATTTTCGTAGATTTTCTCCTTCTTTGAAACGAAATCGCTACTTGCCATTCATTTGGTCAGGAACTGTCATCCAGAGGCCTCAGCTGGTTGTCCAAAAAATTAAATTTATTGTAGACTTCCACATCGTAAAAATCTGCAATATAGCTAGTTATAACGATATATTCATAAGTCAGCTCTCCTATCCAAATTATAATAATCCTTTGGCTTTTATATTTTTATTAGTCTCTTATCATCCAATCTTTGGATTCAACCGGCAAGACGTCACTAATCCTTTCATGTTTCAGTTATGGTCCGTGCTGTCATTTTTGTGCTTGCATTGGTCATTTAGTTTCTCTGTATTCTCTTATTATTTAATTTATTTTAAATGCCTCAAGGATTTGCTTTCGAACAATCATTTAATTAATAAAATAATCATTTCCATTTTCTAAGATTATAGAAATCAACATTATTTCTAATTTTAAAATATCAATCTTTATATTTTTACTTTTTTACAAAAAAAAAATACTTTCAAATACTTTTTCTTAAAATAGTTTAAGTTTTCCATCTGCGCGACAATATATATATTAAACAACTTTTAATTTTCAGTTTTTAAGTTTTTTTCTTTTTAATAAATCAATTTTTATTTACGATCTTTTTATTTTCATTTTAAAATAATGTAACGGAATATTATATTCCGTTACATATCAGTAAACTTCCTCAAAAAACAAAATATTAAAAAAAAGAAAAGAATTTACTTAGTGTTAGTAATGACGTTACACAAATTGATTATATTAATTTTTTTTTTAAAAGGACAAAACTTTGGTTATTAATGAAAAGACATAATTTTGTTAGTAATTACAAGAGAAAAAAAAGGTGACTATTCTTTCCTTTTTATCCCAGCTGAGATAACACCTCCTCCCTCAAGAGTTCCCTTTTCCCTACATTTCATTATTAACTTAGGCAAGTCAAAGAAGTTACATGATTTTAGACTTTTTTTTTTTTTAAAATTATGATTTATATTAATTATTACATCTTATTCCTCGCATTTATTTCTACATATGAGCAATTTTCTTACTGACAGTACCTTTTACACAAAATTCAAGTTGATAACTTTATATAATACAAAAAATATATTCTGATTTCACAAAAAAATATTACTGGCTTAATTTTCAAGGTACTCGTGGTTTATTAAACATCATGCCACATGCTAGGCAGCCATTTTAACGGTCACTGAAAGAGCCTTCAACGTATCTGCCGTACGAGGGCGCCATCTATGCATTTGAACCTAGAAAAATTTATATAGTAGGCAGATACGTAAGTTAAGATTAAAATTTTATATATATATTATTCTGACTGTTTGCCCAATGTCACTAGCTCATAGAGTAGCAGAGATTTTAAATATTTTTATAAGTTTTAATAGATTTAGATTCTCAAAATATTAATATTTAAAACAATAAAATAAAAGAAGCCACTGCCAGTAATTAACACACAAATAGATTTTATTAATGCACATTTAAAATTGAGGAATAAACTTATTTTAGATTTTAACATTAATTTTTTTAAAATTTAAATTACTATTTTAAATAGACTGCACAGATGGATATTTAAATTATATTTTACTTTAGCATGTCGGGTATAGATAGGCTACAAAGATTTTTCATTTAAAAACTTATCAAAACATTCATTCAATCTCAGACTAAAAGTTCGTAGCCAACCCAATATCAGCTTCCAGATATATATTTGCAACCAATGTATATGAAGATGCTAGCATAAAACCATGCCGACAGGAATGTGTGTGCATCTGACAGCGTGATATTATTTGAAGGAAATGATCCGTGTCCAGAACAGGAAAGTGCATCTGCCTGACTAAAGAATCATGTATATATTTTTTTTAAAGAGTACTACGTATGGGGGAGAGCAGTCTTTCTGCCGTCTTATAAATCCCTGTCCATAGAGCTAGAAGGGGTCAATGGTGCAGGAAATACATCTGCAACCATTTCAACAATATGACTGCCTCTTTGGAGTCATGCATTCAGTTGGGCATGTTGCCCTGTATGCTAAACATGCTTCACATTACATTAATATAAACACCCATATATCCCTCCACAAGCATTGCCCTAACTATGAAATAAATAGCCTGAAATTAGAATCCCTTAAACTAAACATAAACGAATTTAAACATAGTTATTAATCTTTATCCATGCAGCTATCTACACCCAACTTTAAACTTAATACATTTTAGTTAAAACATAATACACACACAAAAAAAATCAAATGGAAATGATTGCTAAACATCTGCATAAAAAATATTAATAATTGAATTTGCATTCTTTAATTCAGATAAGAGTTCTTATTTTCAGCTATTAATTCATTGCAATTTTAGAAAAGTTCTTATTAGATAAACACAAGAGTTCATACTTTACGGATTGAGTAGATTTAGAAGTCCATCTTCGTGATCACTTTCGTAGATTTCGTCCTTCTTTGAAACAAAATCGCTACTTACCATTCATTTGATCAGGAACTGTCATCCAGAGGCCTCAGCTGGTTGTCCAGAAAATTAAATTTATTGCAGACTTCCACATCATGAAAATCTGCAATACAGCTAGTTATAACGATATATTCATAGTCAGCTCTCTGATCCAATTATAATACTCCTTTGGCTTTTATATTTTTATTTGTCTCTTATCATCCAATCTTTGGGTTCAACCGGCAAGACATCACTAATCCTTTCGTGTTTCATTTATGGTCCATGCTGTCATTTTCATGCTTGCATTGGTCATTTAGTTTCTTTGTATTCTCTTACCATTTAATTTATTTTAAATGCCTCAAGGGTTTGCTTTCGAACAATCATTTAATTAATAAAACAATCATTTCCATTTTCTAAAATTATAGAAATCAACATTATTTTTAATTTTAAAATATCAATCTTTATATTTTTACTTTTTTACAAAAAAAAAAAATACTTTCAAACACTTTTTCTTAAAATAGTTAAAGTTTTCCATCTGCGCGTGACAATATATATATTAAACAACTTTTAATTTTCAGTTTTTAAGTTTTTTTCTTTCTAATAAATCAATTTTTATTTACGATCTTTTTATTTTCATTTTAAAATAATGTAACGGAATATTATATTTTATTACAATATGTTTATTAAGTTGAAATAAATAGTTTACAAGTCTTTGAATTCAGATTTCCAACTTAATCCATTATATAGTAATGTGAATATTTTATAATAAAGTACTTCTGATAAATAATATTTATCCAACATTATCAAACATTTACAGCAGAAAAATATTTAATTCAAATATTATATTAATGACCGCAGTGATACCATAGCAACATTTGTAAAAAAGAAATAACTTGCAGGTTTTAAAATTCACTTAAATATAATGTAATTTTGCAGATATATTTCATATTCCATTTCTATTAAGTGAAAAACTTAAATTTCACATAATACTTAAATAAAGTTTGTTCCCATTTGATTTTTTTATTACCCTGCCTAGAGAAAGATGAGCAAACAGAAACAGTCATAATAAGTGACTTCTTTTATTTGTGCTTTAATAAGTTAACAATAAATGTCTTTTATTTAAATAAGCAAAAATATATTTTTATTGAAGTATAAAATTATTATTTTAAATCTTCCTTTTGTAGACTTAAATTATTTTTTAAATCATCTGATGAACATACATTCATTATATCATTTTGAATTAAAAGTCTTTTACTTGAGGTAAATAAATCCTGGACAATATTTGACATGAACAAATATTTTAAATAAAATATCAAAAATTTATTAATACTTTTTGTGACATTTTTGCCAATCAGAAATTTAAATATTTTGTGGCAACTTTAATTATAATGTTTAATATCAAATGGACTTTGAAATTGACAAATGTTTTTGATTCATTATAATGGTAATAATAACAATAACTGCTGAAATTATTCAACACAGAAAATTAAAAACATAATACTCTAAAAATTCTAACAATGAAATAATATTATCACAAAATCTGACAGATATACATACTTCAGCTTCCTTGGTGTTTCAATTCAAATAAGTATGCCTAGATAGTTTTAATTCTGTCTAACATAATTAGCTTAACAAATAATAAAATTTAAAAAAAATACACTTTAATATTTAATTGGAGTTTTTAAAATTCAACTGCTACAAACAAAAATAAAATTAAAACTGATTTGAGGACCAATGAAAAGAGTAGTTAGGTGTCAATTTAATCTTATTTATAGTGGTAGTCATGTGAATACTTTACAAGACATGATTAACCTTTTAACCTCTAACCTCTTCTCTGATTAAAATGAATTCCTTATCTATTGTAACCAGGGAAGGTTTCCAAGTAAAAATCTACGTAATTAATATTTAATTTTGTCTAGACAATTAAAAGAAAAATAATTAAAAACACTTCCTGGTTGCAGATAAAATGATTACTTAAAAATTAAAGACACCAGGAGAAAAATATTATACAACTGAATTTTACATTATTTAAATGAAACAAATATTACAAATAATATTTAATACATTCATTTATTATTGTTTTAATCTAGACAAGTCTCAGAATATAAATTTAAATTGTCTTTAAGAATATTGTAAAATAAATAATGTTAAATAAATATATTTATTCATTCATTCATTATTTATTCATTACTTTAATAATCCTATTTGTTATTATTAGCTTTATTAAACTCTTTCTAAGTAAATGAATTTAAAATATTTAACTATAATATTACATGTTAAAACAAAGATAAATTAAAATATTATAGCTATAATTTAAGTATGAGCAAACCAAATATAGAGTTTGACCCTATAAAATACTGATATAGTAACTTTTATATGTAAAAATTATGGTATTATACAGCACTAATAACAATCTATTAATGACAGAATTAAACTATATAATTTTTTTTAGATGTCTTGGCACAAAATTTGACTTAATATTTAGTTTCTGCCAAAGCTATATATATATATATGATCAATAGATGGAGCTTTACCAAAATCTCCATACAAATGCATGTTTACATAAACGTCAAAAGAGTCAGAATTCACTATCTCTTTCATTGGCTCCACCTTCAGATCAGCTGATTTCAAGCTAATTTGCTATCATCAGTGAGGGGTAGGGACCAAAACTAGATCTAAACACTAACTCTCAGCATTTATGAAACAAGTTCCTATCAGTTTGCAAGCATGAATTTTTCAGACATGTAATGTCTTCAAACCCAGCCTAACAAGCATAACAAATCACAAATGTGATTTATAACTTGTTTTGTTTTTCATAAATGTACCTTTGAAGGTTTTTGCAATGATATATATATATTGCAGAGGCTTTTACTATGTGGTGAAACTGAACTTATTTCAGACCCATATAGCTATATGGCTTGTTAGGCTGGGTTTGAAGACATTACATGTCTGAAAAATTCATGCTTGCAAACTGATAGAAACTTGTTTCATAAATGCTGAGAGTTAGTGTTTAGATCTAGTTTTGGTCCCTGCCCTTCACTGACAATAGCAAATTAGCTTGAAATCAGCTGATCTGAAGGTGGAGCCAACGAAAGAGATAGTGAATTCTGACTCTTTTGACGTTTATGTAAACATACGCTTGTATGGAGATTTTGGTAAAGCTCCATCTATTGATCACAAATGCAAGCTATAGCAAGTTACGTGATTTATAATTTGTTTTGTTTTTCATATATATATATTGGTACTCTACCATTCTAAATATTAATGTAAAATCAGCAAAAAAATTAATTTTCTCAGCAGACTAACCATGAATATAATGTAAAAGCATTGAAAGTATATTTGGTACAATAAACCTTAGTAAATTTTATATTTAAACTCTGTTTTAGTATTTTTTTAGATTAATATTATATACATATATATACACACACACCCTCAAGAGCTAAAATAATAGTTATATAATATCTATAATGTCTTTGAATTGATTGTCATACTCTGTGGTCTTGCAATTTAAATGTGTAGCTATTATTTATATAAAAAAATTACATTTCAGTCCTAATTAATGCATACATACATACATGCATTCATAGATATAGTAATCATTTGTAAATGATGAGTATGACCATTCCAATTTCAAGGAAAGAAAATAGAAAAAAAACTGGCTTAGAAATTATTTTTGTAATGACTATATAAACCAATTTGTGAATGATAAATACATCTTTTATTTGATATTTTGCAATGTTGCTTTTAATTTTTTCAGCAGAAAACTTTTCTTTTTAAAATATTTCAACATCATATCTAAGTGTATGTCTCCAATATATTCTATTTTCTGCCATATCTTCCAAATGGAAACAATTAATATCACACTTCAGACTATTTTTGAAATAATTCTTATAATACAGATAGGTCCTACCTCATCTATAAAAACTATGCTCTAGTTCAGTATATTTTTTTTTGGGGGGGGGGGCAAGCTTTACAATGTTCATTTATTTTTATTTGTCCAATCCAATGAAAATATGATTTACCATAATGAACACTATAGAAATCACATCGAGAAAGTTGAAATTATATTGATTGTTTTTATGGTCTTGCCTTTCTATTTTTAAATTTTACAGTCCTTAAATGATATTTTTTCTAATGGTTTTATATTATCCAAGTCTTATTTCCATAAAGTAAATCACTATATAGTGTATATGAGCACAGTCTTTCATACAACCCACCACTCTATCTCATATCACTGATACCCTCAAACACATATATATATTGAAAAGATAAATAATCACCAATATAAATATTTCATGCTAAACCAGCAATCATCAGTTGGTCCAGATTATCATCTCTACACATATATGCAATAAATGATCAGATATATATTAAGACAGCCAATCTTCATACTTTAATGGACAGGCTTCAATCCACTCCACACTCCAACTCTTCAACCATCCATCCAATTGAATTTCTGATGATGGAATTCTCAAAGGCCATCCTCAGGCCAAAGTTCTGGTCACACCCATATATTTGAGTGTATCAGTGATATGAGATAGAGTGGTGAGTGGTGGGTTGTGTGAAAGTCTGTGTTCATATACCCTATATATTATATATATATATTGATACAGGTGTATAATAAGCCTGTATTTCAGTTAAAATAAATTAAGTAAAATAACAATTCTATATAAATCTAACTTAGCTGCAGTAATTGTTTTTCTGTTTAAAATAGTCTATTTTTTAACTTGTTAAAATCAGAAGCATCATTGTAATCTGTATTGCACCTCAACATCTATATTTACCTTTCTACTTATAAAACTACCAAGGTATTTAAATTGAATTACATTCTCAAGTTGATAACCATCCAAGTTAAAAATTATTGAGGATGTTTTTCCTCTGAGTGACTAATAAAACATTTGAGTTTTTAAACATTAATTATTAAACCAAAATCTTTCAATGTTGCATTCTAATATTAAGTATATTCTATAAATTATCTTTTGAATTGGAAAAAAATAGAGAAATTATCAACACACTATACATCCAGAATTCAGAAGATGAACTTCATTTTTGTTATTATTGATTCAGTTTAAAAATTCCATATGTAGTAAAAACATTTATGTTCATTACATCATTAGAAGCTGTATAATATTAATATATTTTTTACAATGCTATAAATCTGTTTAATTAACTGATTGTTTTGGGTTGACACATTATTGATGAAGTGATTGTTTTACCTTAGTAAACTTAATACCTTATAAGGACCTGAATTTTTATTTATGGTATGATTGTAATTGGTAATGATTAAAATGTATTTAAAATTCAACACTATAGAGTTTGTAATAAATATTTTTAAATGCTTTAGTAAAATTTAAATTAACAAATTTCAATTAACAGTGATATTAAGTAAAAATAAACAAACAAGTTTTTATTGTAACATGCCTTTAGATGATTGAAATGAAGACATTTTAAAGTATAATATTTATGATATTAATTAACAAATAGTTATGATATCTAAGAATACAAAAAGTTATATATTACTTTTTTTTTTTTTTTTGCATGTTGTAAATAATTTACTTCTTCCACTAATAAAAGTTACTCCAAAATAAATAAGAGTGGCTTTATATATATATATTGTTTGGCTATAGAATTAAAAAATGTAGTAAAAGTTATTTTGCATAATCCTTTATTTATTTATTTTCCAAAAAATAATGCAATTAAATGCGTTAAATCATTTTTTCCCTTTTATACAGCATAAGCAGATACACAGAATTTGCTATTAAAGCAGATTCCTAGTCTGCAATGTGATATGTTGGTGGTTTATGTTATAAGTAATAGATTTTTCTAACACATCACCGTCGTTGAATATTATTTACATACCTTAGTTATTATTTTATTCTATATTTTATCCACTAATTTAAGCATCAGTTATCACGTTTTCTAAAAAAAAAAAAGATATGAATAAATAAATAAATGCATAATAATTTGTTATAATAATTAATCCCTCATTAGTAAATCTATAATGACTTAACGCATTTAATTGTACTATCTTTTTAAAATAAATATCTGACAGATTAAATGCAGCAAGTTCTAAACGTGATGTAAATTTTAAAAGTTTGCATAGCTTCAAATACCAAAAAAAAAAAAAATTAAAATTCTATGTAAATGTCAATCTTGTTTATTTTGCACAAGCTAAATGTAAAATCTTTTTTTATATATATTATTCATTATTTACATTAATTGCTTACAAGAGATAGAATAAGATTTTTTTTTTAAAAAAAAAATCTCACAATAAGTTTTATTTATTTACTTATAATTACTATATTTTATTTTATATTGTCATAATTGCAAAACTAAGTTTGCAAAATTTTCCTTTTTTAAATATATATATAAGCATTTTTCTTTTTTTAAAAAAAAAAAAAACATGAATAACTCAGTAAATATAATTGGAGACAAAATAAAATGATTAAAAAAAATAAGTTGCGATTTTAAACACAATATATATATATATTATCGTGTAAAAATCAATTTGTAATCATTCAAAGGTAAGAGAAGAGTCAACGTAAAAAAAAAAATCTTTCTCGTGCATTTCGAGTATTCTCTTATTTCCTTGCAGTTTATCAAAATATAAATAATATCTATAAAATTTCAATTGTTTTTTTTTATAAAAAAATTGAACAAATATAAATATACATTTATAGATATGTTGGGCACGTAATGTTCGTAAAAAGAATTATAGTAAAAGTCATTATTAGTTTCTGCCTTATAAATCCAAGAGTTTTCTTCAGTTTTTTTAATGGACGAATATATACTATCTGATATTCATTTTATCTATCTAATTATACATCTATTTATTTGCTTAGCTATCTATTTTATCTTCATCTATCATATCTGCACAGACATATGAATGCTTATAATTCACTTATTATCTATCTATCTATTTGTCTATTTATAACGTGTTAAATAAACTTCTACTTCTCTCACACTTTCTGTTTGTTTCTGTTTCAGTGACTGTAATATAAAATTAATTCTGTATGTACACTTTTCTATTTTTTTTTATCAATAACATTGACTTTTTATTTTATTTTATAGTTTTTATTATTAAATTTCAAATGATTTGATCTTTTTAAATACATATATATAAGTAATTTTTAGAATTTTAATATATATGTATATTGAAATTATATATTTATATTCTATAAATTGAGCAAATAAATTAAAGCAGTGAAAATATTAAAATTAAATTTTCATTATCACTCCTATAATCATCACTTCATATCTTCATATTTTTTATATATTATAAATATTTTTTTCACTATTATTATTATTGACAATTTTACCACATTTATTTTTACACATTTGTATTTTATTAAATATGAAATAATAGCCATCATTTATTTATATCTTAATGGTGTGAATTTATTTGTTTTCTTTTTCACATTGTCCATTTTTACTAGTGTTTTTTTAAATTCTTTTCATATCTTACAATTATTAAATTTAATCATGATCCAAAAAAATGGGCCATTGAAGTGAAAAAAAAAATATTTCTAAAAAAAAAGTGATATAAAATGGTTGGTGATTTAAGTTATGAATTCAGTTTGGATGAATGAATGATCTCTAACAATTTAAAAAAAAAATCAAATTAAAAGCCAATAACAACAAAAATCTAGATAAAAGAATCTTCACAGTTTATATTTGGAGAATTAGTAAACAAATGAGAACGTTTTTAAATATAAATTAACCCAGTGTAAATGGCAGAGGATCTATGAGATTATCATTTGTGAAAAAAATCAAGAAATTGCTTGAATTTTTGCTAAAACTCCTAGTATAAATGCTATTTTGATTTAAAAAAAGAAGTTATGCAGAAAAAGAAATAAATTTTGTAGTAAATAAGGGTCATGGGCTACTAGCATATATAAGATTCTTGCCAAATATTATCTTGCCAAAAACAGATCTAAAATAAATAGTCATAGTTTTTTTTTTTTATTAGAATGTAAAATGTTATTCTTAAAGTTTGTGATGACATTTTATTTGTAATTAAATGCTGGACTATTTCAATCTTCTAGCATTCATTGTTAAATGGCTTTTTAAGAAAAATCAAACTTTATTTAAACTTTTCAAATACATACAATTGTTATGAATAGCATAAAGTTAGTATATAATAAAGTGTTTTAAGTAGTATTATTTTCTTCTTTATTTCATGTATTTTTAAAGTTTGAAAAAGTTTATTTCGTAGAGAAGTAAAGCTAAAATCATCTTAGTTATTTGTTATATTTTATTAAATTTAAATATCAGAGAACTTTAAAAATGGGTTTAAACTTCAAAGTAGAACTTGTATATTTAAGTTAGATCCAATAAGGAGTATTAGTTAATTTTAATAGGATTATAATTTAGTTTAATTAGATAATTCTAAAATGTGGCTGTTTAAAAAAAATGTGTTATTTTAAAAATAGTAATTAGCTCTTACATTGAAGTTAACATTCTTATATAAAGACTTTAGTAATAGGCTGTGTGAATGTGCTTGCATGTGAAAGTTAAAACATCATGATTGGAAATTTAATATTTAAAGTAATGCTTTTAAAATGTGTCCCTTTTAAAAGATACAATAATAAAGAATGTATTCTGAGATCTTACCAGTAAAAAAAGTGTTTAAAATAAATATTTCAATATTTCATTGATGTAACTTTCTTTTATTAAACAATGTATATTTTTAATCTATTTAAAGAATGTATTTTTTATTACCATAATGTATTTGAGTGTTAAATGATTTGTTAAAAAAAATTATTACAAGATGATATAATATTTAAATTAATTATTTGTTTAACTTCCTGTCTAGACAAATGATTCCAATTTTAGTGTATTTCTGATGTTGAAATGTAGCATGTGTAATAGTTTTTTATATGAATATTAATATGTTTCTTTATCAATATGTGTATGATCAAATTTATTAATCAACTATTGCTTCAGCATTGGGGTGTACTAATTTGGAATCTAACCAGAAATTTGCATCTATAAATGCTGATGTAATAAAGATTTATTTTTCATATGATAGTTATTGTTGTGGGAATAAATGCATCTTTTCTTTTCATAGCCATTTTTTAACTAAAAAGAGTTTTGGTAAGGATCCATATATATATATATATATATATATATTGTGCAAATATGTAATAACAGAATTTTCAGGTTTACAATATTAATATCACTATTTCCAAAAATTTAGGATGTATCATTTATTATTTAGATCATGAAAATCACTCTAAAGAATCAAAAAAAATCTGTTATTTATTGGCATTGATGCCATAATACTATTCACTAAAAAATAAAAGTTTTCATTCTGTAAACTTCTTGAATCATTGGGAAAGTTAATTATTATTAGAATTCACTTTCACTTCTAAATATAGAATTCCACTATTAAAATATACCAAATTAGACTTCATAGTAAATTCAACACCTTGTAAATTATTTTTACCCCATGATTTCTACTGAAATACTTCCAGCATCTATTTATTCAATTTTAACATCTTTCCTATAGATGATCTTAAAAAATATTGATGAATGAAAAACTTCTGACATTCTATTAGCCAATATTTTTTTAAAAGGTAATCTTTACCTTTATTAGATCTCCTGACTTGTGCTTTGCTTTCATTATTATTACCAATATGAAAAAAAATGACAAGCATTGGAAACTAAGCCGAATTTTGTAAAACATGTTATTTCATAATTTTTCAGAAAAACAACAACACATATGTAAAGATCAGGATGATTCTTAAACAGGGTGTAATAATTTTTTATTTCAAATTCAACAAATACTGTTTTAGACTATCTTACATACTCATGTATATGTTATACAAACATAACAAAAAATATAAAGGTTAGATATAGAATTGCTGTGCATAGAATTAAAAAATTACAAATGTCATTGGCCAAACATACAATCTATTGTCAGAATTAGTGCAGAAGATGACCCATAGCTTAAGAAGCTCATGATGACTAGAATCTTATCAGTTTAAATGCCTGAAAATAATAACATAAAACAATAAGAAAATATAAGAAAAAGCACAAAAATAAGAGAGAAAATGGTTGTTCACACCAAAAATATTACATAGTATTAAATGAGATAATACTGTATCTACATAGTAGCAGGAAGTATTGACTATTTCACTATCTGCTAACTTCCTAGTTTGCTTATTTGAAACAATAGAATATTATAGAACAATGTAATTATTGAAAGATAAAATATATTTATTAGTAGAATATCTATAATTGCAATTTAAGATATGTTGTAGTATATTATAGCTAGATAGTAAGTAAATATCTATATCAAAAATTTTATTCATTTTTAATGTCAAAACACACACAGAAAGTAAAAGAGATAACAACAAAAAAGCATTAAGAATTAATATAAAATAAGATTAATTTAGAACATTTAAACTTTAATTGTTTATGAAGAAACAGTTGTTATTAATATATGCTATTTATATAGCCTGACTGCTAAATAAAAAAAGATTTCTACAAAATGGTCATCTAGTTAGGTTTAAAAGGTTTTCTTTCTCCATGTTGTTGTCCGTAGTTTTATATGAGTTTTATCTGTTATGCAGGATAAAAAAATAAATATATCCTATTTATTACTTTTTAATAAAAAGTTTAATGAGTATATATTTGTAAAATATGATTTTAAGTACTTTAAAAATTATATCAGAAAAATAGTATAAAATAGCAAGCAGTTTGAAAGCAAAGCTGCCTTCATTATTATTTATCAAGTAATAATAATATGTGAACCCAGAAAATGTATTAAATACATGCTGAGATATAAATAATACATCTAAAGTATACATCAAAACAAGCTTAAATATATGTATAACAAAACTTGTTAATCAAACTTACACACAGACGTATAAGTGACTAAATAGATAATCATCCACATCAGTACATAGAGAAAGCCAACAACTATTTTCGTAACTATGTAATATTTTATCCTGAAACAGGAACATTATCAAATAACACTGAAGACTATTATTATTCCACCGACCCCATTCATCGATATTGCGAAATATGTATTAAGTATTTGTTTCAATTGGAGTAGCTTAGTTAATGCAATATATATATATATATTTGTCTAAAATAAACTTCAAGAAAGAGTTTGTTTTCATGCACAACTTATGACATACAATAGAAGTAAAACTTTATTTCAATTTAATATTTAACCTAATTTTATTTTTTAAAATTAATAATGGGAATAATTTTAAGAATGAAGAAAAAACTAATAGTCTATTGTTTTTAAAACTTTGAACCTCAGAGACGTTTTTAGGTAAAATATCTTTAGGCATTGAAAAATTCTAATTACATAATTTATTATTCTTTTTATAATATTTTAATAGCATTCAAAAATTTGAATGCCATTAACATATTATAAAAAGAATAATATATGTGAGAGAACCATTTGTAAATTAAAAGTTTAAAAGAAATTACTTTGAACTAATTTTATGCTATCATTAATAGTATGTATTTTGTATTTTATCTCAATTATATATATAAAGAGAAACATTCAAAAGTAAAGTTAATAACTTCATATAAAGTAATAATATTTTATATAATAATTGAAAATTTAGATTAGAAAAAAAGTTTAATTATCTTACTAATAAGTAAGCTAGTTTCTACTTTTTATACATAATTTTTTATTAATTATGCATAAAAATATTCAAGGACCCTCCTTATTATGCTCTGCACTTTGGAGTTTTAATGAAATATATTTTATTATTCTTATTGTAAAATGGAAATGAATATAATCTATTATATTTTTGTATCTCAAAATAAAAATACATCTTTATAGTTTTATCTTATAGGCGTTTTTATATCTAATGATGTCTGGTTTCTTGTATTCAATAATGATTATTACTAAGCTTTTGTTAGGTTAGAAATTATTATATCATTTTTAGCTCTGATATATAATTTATCCTTTTTCCCCCCAAATATATATATATTATTACTAAACACTGATTAATTAATTCAATTCCATTGCACTTTTTTCGATGTGTAATAGCTTTAATACGCTTCTAACTTTCCATTTCACCACATATACTTTAATACATAATATATATATATATATGGTGAAATTGAAAGTTATAAGAATGTACGACCTTATATAATTATGCTATATGTGTGTGAACATGTGCATACACAAAATGATCAGCAAAAAAGTGGATGTATATGTAGAATAATAAGCAAAAATTGTAATAACAAGTAAGTAATCCTATTCACTTTGTTCTTATTTGGATTTGTTTTAATTGAAAGTACTATGATATTGGTTACTTCTATTTCTCACTTTTTGATAAAAACAATTGCTCTTAAAAGGTTTGTATAATGAAACTGTTAGCTTACATGATGAGATATTAATCTGAACCCACAACTAAGTGATGCTGTTAGCAAAAACGAATATTGCTGTAATATCTCATGTAAAGAAAAAAAAAGCTATTTCCAAAAAAAAAAAAAACTTGGTTGTCTAAATTTTTTATCAAATTTAGTGTTACTTTCAGAAAACAAAACTAATCATAATTTTTATATTTTGAATTTTCCACATACCTATCACAAAGCAATCATTATATTTTTGAAATAGCCACAAGTTTACATAATGAATATATATGCCACATTAATGCTTGGGTTTTAACTCTTTCTCTCACTAATCTATCACTGAAAAATGAAATATTTTTTTTTGTTAATATATATTTTACAAAAATTATGAAGAAAAGATAAATTGTTGAATGTGCCAAGCAGAAACAAAATTAAAATATCAAGTCTTAAGTGTTTGTAATTTCTCGGAAAATAAATTTTAAAGTTAGACTGAAAGATTGAGAGAATAGATTTAAATTGTAAAAATATACATAATTAATATAATTGGTTTTTGAAGAACTTTAATAATATTCCATTCAGAAATTTACATAACTGCTTACATTGTGAAAGACAACTGAAGAGGTAAAATCAACATTGGAATTTAAAAAGAAGTATAAATTTTGTTGAAAAAATATGTTGTTGTTTTGGAAGAAAGGCCATTAATATTTAATTAAAGAATATATGAGAAGGAAAAATGTGATAAAAAGTTTATTGTTGTTCTTTTTCTTCTTTGTAGTAGTAGTTGTAGAAATAGTAGTAGTAGTAGTAGCAGTAACAGAAGCATCAGCAGCAGCACCAGTAGTAGTAGTAGTATTTTAAGAAGGTAATAATCTCTTCTTGATTGCACCATAGTATAATTAAATCAGCGATGTTAAACACAAGGATCCTCTTATTCCAACCACAAGATAAAGATTTCAAGAAAATTAGAATGACAATCTTATTTTCAAACCTAAATGCATTTATATAGGCAAATCTTAAGTCCTGGAATTGATTATTACATAGTTTAATATCTTCTAAAATTAACATGAAGTAAATTTAAATATTTCATAAGTGTTAATAAGACTATTTAAAGAAATGAATGTAAAGTGAATAATTTAATATATATTAAATTATTCATGCTCTCATTCAGACACTCAAAATTTACCTATATAAATATGTTTAGGTTTGAAAATAAGATGATCATTTTTATTTTCTCAAAGACTTTATCATGTGACTGGAATGAGAATAGCCTTGTATTTATCATCGTTGATTTAATTATAGTATGGTGCCAGTATGAATGAATTATTACCTTCTAAATAGAATTACAATCTGATACAGCACTAACAAAGTTTATGATTGTTATATTATTATTATTATTATTGCAGATATTAAAGTATCTATTAGCAAAAGCTGAAGGGATAATTTCAGAATGTTATTCTTAAAAGCTGATGTCTTAATACATAACCTTAATGCATAAAATGCTAGCATTTTCTAGATTTTATTCCCAATGTTTACTTTATTTAATCATATAATATAAATTGAACCCTATAATTGTACTGTGATAATCTTGTGCATTAATATAAATTTTTTCTTACATGAATAAAATTTCAAAAATTCTTATTACTTAAATCCTTAATTGCACTTTTGACACAGATCATTCTTTTCATAGTGCAATTTCTAGAAATATAATATGTCATAATGTTAAAAAAATTTCTATAGTACATTCATAATATTTTAAATACAAGTACATTTTATATACCTGGAGTCCAGACATAATATAGGGAGTTTCAAAACCCCTTCAGCCATCTACTTTTTCTCAAACAACTGATATACATGATCACACACATGTGAAAAAGAAAATAATCTTTAATATACATATTTCATGCACATCCAACACTCGTCAGTTGACCTAGATCATGATAGTAATATTGATATTAACAAGAGATTTGGTATTTTTAATGGCAAGCATGGCTGAAAAGTTAGTGTAGAATAAACTGAAGCCTGTCCATTAAAGTGTGAAGATTTGCTACTTTAATATAAACTGAGCACTGATTATATATATGTGTGTGGGAGTTATGATCTGGACCAACTGATGAGTGCTGATTCAACATGAAATATGTATATTGGAGATCATTTATCTTTTACATGGATGTGGTCATGGGAATCTATAGCATGAAATAGAGGATATGATTGAAGGGAACTTGAAAGTCTGAGTTCAAATCCCCTATATTACATATAGTACATTTAATGTTTAATAAAGCATGATATTTCTAACATTTGCATTGGATCTGAACTGAAAATGCATGTAAGAAGTTATTTTTGAAATTTTTGTTTGTGTAAAAAGTATTTATATTAATACTTAAAATTGATAACAATGTTAAAAACGTATCTGCTAGGATTTTAAATTGCCTCTAAATGTCATCAGTGGAAAGTTTCAAATATGATTTCTGATAATAAATTTTAACCAGGACCAAACTGTTAAGATTTCATTTCTACAATAATGATCAATAAACCACTAATTTGGAGTACACTTTCTATTTGCTAATAATACATAGTTTTGCTTTCATTAAAAAATTTAAGATAAGCAAAAAAATTATATTTGTCAAATTTTATTATTATTATTAACTATTATGTAGATTCAAGTAATGATAAAAAAGAAATAGTCTTGAGAATGTAAGAGACTTGATCACAAAATTATGAGTTAATATTAAACAATTAAAAAATCTTACTAAGTAAAAAAAAATCAGTTAATTTATTGCAAGGATTAAATTTATAGCTGATTGTCTTTACATGCCTGAAGATGCATCCAATAAATGATATTTGAAAATTTTTATAAGACAATTTTGTTATCATGCAAATGAAAAAAATTTTTTTTATCATAATCTTAAAAATTTGGTCACTATAATCGAATCAATTTTCTTTTGTAAATTCTGAAGTTCTTACAAATTAGTGTGGATGCAAATCTATGAGGGGGGGGGTGTTCTCAACTATATTATCTTTATTGATCCTGATAAATTTATGGAATAACTTAATTAATTATATATGTTCAAATTATAATGTTGAATGAATTACTAATTTTTTTAGGAGCAAAATATAGTTTAAAGTAGTAGTTGAAAAAGCATGAAAAAAGATACCATAAATGGCTTTTGTTTTTATGCCAATATTTTAGCTGTGATAATTTATAGGAATACACAATTATAGTATACTTACTTTGGTAGTGTTCTGTTCTATCGTGTCAGCTGCTTGATGATGTTGATGCTAAGTAAAAACACATAGACATAATGTTCCTGGACCAGTGATTCTATACAATTATTGACTTTATTTTTGGAAAAGGAAATAAAAGTAAATTATATTTTAATTTACACAAAATTTAAAAATTCAAATAAAATTTTTAAAATGAGAGCCGACTTTGACTTTTTGTGACAGTAATTAATTAATCAGAGACTGGCATTTTTGTATGTGTGTGTCTATATAAAAAGTTACATTACTTTTTTAATAACAAATAATAACTGAAACACAGGCTTATTAGATACATGTGTCTATATATGTAATATATAGGGTATATGAGCACAGACTTTCACATGATCCATCACTCTCCACTTTATCTAATAACACTGAAACACTTAAGCACATATATGCTGAAAAGATAAATAACCACCACGTATTTCATGCTAAACCAGCAATCATCAGTTGGTCCGGATTATCATCTCCCACACATATATACTATAAATGCTCAGATATATATTGATAGACCATCTTCATACTTTAATGGACAGGCTCCAATCTACTACACACTGCAACTCTTCAACCATCTATCCACTTAAAAATCTAATGCTGGAATGCTTGAAGGCCACCCTGAGGCCGAGATTCTTGTCAGTTGCAGTGTGTAGTAGATTGGAGCCTGTCCATTAAAGTATGAAGATGGTCTATCTTAATATATATCTGAGCACTTATAGTATATATGTGTGGGAGATAATAATCCGGACCAACTGATGATTGCTGGTTTAGCATGAAATACATATATTGGTGATTATTTATCTTTTCAGCATATATTTGCTTAAGTGTTTCAGTGTTATTAGATAGAGTGGAGAGTGGTGGATCATGTGAAAGTCTGTGCTCATATACCCTATATATTACATATATAGACACAGGTATCTAATAAGCCTGTGTTTCAGTTATTACATTGTAGAGATATCTGCCCATCCTTGCATATGTGTTGAATGGATTATGTCCTGTACATGTGGGTTCAGATTGACCTTAGGTCAACATGGGTGTGACAAGAATCTCGGCCTCTGGGTGGCCTTTGAGCATTCCAGGATTAGATTTTCAATTGGATGAACAGTTGAAGAGTTGCAGTGTGTAGTAGATTGGAGCCTGTCCATTAAAGTATGAAGATGGTCTATCTTAATATATATATCTGAGCACTTATAGTATATATGTGTGGGAGATGATAATCCAGACCAACTGATGATTGCTGGTTTAGCATGAAATATGTATATTGGTGATTATTTATCTTTTCAGCATATATGTGCTTAAGTGTTTCAGTGTTATTAGATAGAGTGGAGAGTGGTGGATCATGTGAAAGTCTGTGCTCATATACCCTATATATAACAAATAATAGTAAATATAGTGGAAAATTTAAGGTACTTTTATAATAAAAAATAAAAGTAAATTTTACTCTTTTTGGACAGTAATTAATCAGACACTGTGTTTTGGGAAAAAGTAAATTTGATTCCAATTTACCCACTAAACTTGATAATTATAACTCAAACTATTAACATGAAAGTTGACTCCTGTGTCTGGCAATTGCAATTTTCAGATTTCAAAGCAGCCATCTTATTTATCTCTGACTATTTCTCATGGATACATTAAAATATCAGGATTTTCAAATAGTGCTGTGCTGCACCCTAAAATCCAATTTGTGAGGGTTACATAGTCCTGATGGAACAGTGACAGCACTGTTAAAACTATTAGAAGGTACAAGTAGGTCAGTTCACATAAAAAAAAGACATTGGACCTGAAAAGTTCAATTATTTTGATGCAATGCAGTCAACACACCCTCCCATGATACTGTAGCAAAAATAGCAGAGCATGGCAATAAAATGCCTAACACAAGCAATTATGGCAGCCAATGAAGGCATTTTTCTGTGCTTTTAGCATAGAAAGAAGCCACAGTGGTAGCAGGCAGCTGAGTAAATGGACTCTTTCTGTGTTTCATCATAGAAATAAGTTTATCGGCTTGGCTGTGGTCATGGTAATGGCATATTTCTAGCAATTTAGTTAGAAATAGCACCATCAAGCATCTGACATAATAGAACAGAACACTACCCTTATTTTTTATATTAATATAAAATATATTAAATTTCTAATACATGTCTTTCAGAAATTCAATTGTTGAGGGGTAGCCATGCAAAAAGAAAATATCAAATCTATTGGATTGTGATGTTATTATTAATATTGATGGTAGTTTCTATTCTTAGTTTTTATCTTAATATATTGAAATTGTAATGATAGAAAGCAATCAAAGACAGTATTCTGCCCAATTAAAGAGCTACAGTCTCTGGAGCTTAAGTTCCATAATGATGTCCTGTTCTGATACTTCCAGTGCTCAAACATTTTATGAACTTCTGAGCAATGAAGGCTATTAGATTACTTATTTATTTTGAAAATACAATAAGCACTTTTGTATTTATATAAAGATCTATGTATCTGATAATGCTTTACTGGTTATTTTTTTCCCTTAAAAAGGCTTCAGATTAGCTGCAATAAAGATGATAGGTAAAGTTATTTGCTTTCTGATTTATTGATAATTTGAAGCCACCATATTTAATCATCATTATCAGAAACATATGAATATTGGTCTTTGATAATAACCTTCAAATACTTAATTGTAAATGCCTGATTCTTTCATTTCTCTTCAATATATAAAATGATACACCAAATAAAACAAGTTGAAGTCTTTTTTTTATGTAAGGCCCAAAATAATGTCCATCTCTTACTGAATGCCCATTAAGGTTTTCATTTTACCAACTATTTTTATTGCTTCAATTGTTACATTTGTAATTAAAAAATATATAAAAAGAAGGAATACTAATATTTGTTTCATTGATCTTCAACATTCATTTTTGTAGATAAAATTAGACTACTTCCTTAAGTCTTTTGTAAAGAATGACATTTGTTTTAAAAAATTGGAAACAAAATGGAAATAATTTGTAAGATTTATTAGACTCTTTACAAAAGAGATATAGCTAAGATTGTAAGATAGAGGAGTTGTATATCTTCTTATTTCTTTAATATACACTTAGATGAATTGTTAAATGAGAATTGTTTTATAACTGATAGACAATTCATTGCATCTGATTTTCTAGTCATGTATGCAATACTTGTAAACAAAAATAAGTAATTAAAGATGCTTAACTAGCTGAAAAATTATCCTGCTTTGGTGAATAAATTAATAAATATAATATTAAATGTATTGAAATATTTACAAAAAAATCTCAACATAATACCATAAAAGAATTCTCTCTCTGATGCATAATGTATTTTAAGCAATTCTTAAATGTATTTATTTGAATAAATATATTTCCAAATAGTGTATTGAGATAATTTAGAAAACAAGACATTTGATTTTTTTTTTAATTATGGATAAAATATAATGAAAAGTATAGTAATAAGTTTTTATTCTACTAGTGAGAATATTATCTTTAAAGCTTTTTAATTCTAGTAATGAAAGTATAGTTTTAGTATGCAAGTTACATTTACATTTCTGACACACATAATTATCATATAGTAATATTTGAAATATGATAGATAACAACTTATAAACTTCTGTAGCAATCAAATCTTATTAATAGTTTTAGAAAATCATTCATGAAGTATTATCTTGTTTTTATGTGATTGTTGATAATTTTTAATTATGTGCACTAAAAATGTAACTTATCTGAACAAATATTACCAAAAAATAATCAGAGTGACAAAAGGTTGTGATTCCAATTTTTCTCCAAAATAACATTCTATTTATTTGACAGACATATTCATATTTATTTAGAATAGATATTTCTAATATTTTGTATTCATAGAACTTGAATGACATTAAAGCCATGATTGAAGCATCACATTTGATGTACCTTGGCTAGAATATAATGTGATGTAAGTTAAAGATAAATATAAAGTAGTTCTCAAGTGAGGTCTTATTAAACTTTATATTGCATACAGAGAAAGAATTTATGAATTTCAGTATTTATTAAATATATATATTAATGAATTTATTGTAACTTTTGGTTGGGTATGATGTTCCTCAAGCAATATTTTATTATTCTATTAGCTAAAATTTTAAATTTTAATCAACAATAATCTTAATTATTAAATGTAACATTTGAACCAGTGGTATGGACTAATGATTGCTCATTTTAGTGGATGAAATAGATGAACTTAATAAATAGATGAACTATTCAACTTATATATTAGCCCTCTGTCAGACTATGTGTGAGACTTTTCATATATGATTTGTCAGATAAATTAGTTTCAATAATTCTAATATAATAATTTAATAAAGTTATTAAATAAAACCATAGAAGTATTTAATATTTTCATTTCAATAAAAATTTTATTAACAATAAATAGTGATTACATACTAATAAAGGATAGATAAATGAATAAATTGTACAATAATATGATTGTATAATGTTCTATTTGTCATCTGGCTAGATTTTGTTATGAGAGTACAATTGTTATACTCTTATGTGGTTAGGTATAGTGAAGAGATTCTAAGAACTTGTTTAATGGAATAAGCATTTTTTATATAAACATGAATATTTTCTTTTAGAATTTCCTATTCCATAATGCTGGGTAGGTGGGAGTTGATAATCAGGAAAAGGAAAGAGCAGTTAAAGACCAGGTGTCATCAAAGACTTTACTGGAGGCCAGGAGCTGGTCACGTTTCTTGATTTTTTTTGAGCGTTTGATAAAACAATGATATGATTTGTGGCGGGGGTAATTCCATGAGAGTTTTGCATCTCACTATCCATATGGAATAAAGGACAAAGATAGAAAGCCTTATTATTGAAAAAAAAACCATTATGAATGGCATTTTGCTTTTTAACAAATGTAAAATTAAAGTTATTTTGAGTTGAATAGTACAATTAATCATTAAATATATTTTTACTGTAATCTAAAATAGTGTTGAACAGTTTAATTAGTTATATTTTGTATTTAAAGGTGAAGATTTATTCATTTTAGGCAAATATAATCACTTACAATAATTTGATTGGTTTATTATTCTTATAGTCAGCCCCTTGGCTAAAAGTCTATAAATAGGCTTGTACAGATTTTATTAGGGATATTTTTTTGCTGATTTGTCTCTCATCATATAGAAGAAAAGAAGCACATTTTTTACTGTGAAACAAAAATATGGAGATCATTCTACTATTCAAAGTGTAGAAATTATTTGAAATTCATTATATTTTTTTAAGTAGAAATTATTTGTTATTCTTAACTTACAAATAATGGAATAAATTTTACTTGATCTGCACCTATGGAAAAACGCACCACTACTTCCAGCTAATAATTTGAAGAATGATTCATTCTCAAGTTAAAAGATATACCAGAGAAATGGCCACCAAAAGTAAATTCAAGTATAAGTTAGTCAAGAAACCTGTAAGCTTAAAATAGTCAAAATAAAAGTCATAGATCAATTCATAGATCACATGACCCTATCTCTTAAGCTTGTAAGTTATAAACAGTGAGGATTGCCAATTCCTCTACAAGCTTTATGATAAATGCTTAGCCAGAGCCAGCACTTAAAATATCTCTGTCAGGAACCCCTCCCCAAACCCCTGACCATGGTTTCGTGCTTTGGCACTCCTCAGAGGTGTCAGGGTAGGTTCAGACACTAGATCTAAAAATACCAACCCAAAGCTAAGCACTTAGCTAAAAGTTATCTATTGAGTGGAAAATCTGAAATTTTCAGACATGTACATGTCTTCAAACCCAGCTATCCAACTCAAATAGCTATATGGGGCTGATAGATCTTCAGCCATGCCACATAGTAGTAGTCATAGCAATATAAAATTGCATAAGACTTTTTGGCAGAGCTTTGGGTTGGTATTTTTAGATCTAGTGTCTGAACCTACCCTGACACCTCTCTGAGGAGTGCCAAAGCACGAAACCATGGTCAGGGGTTTGGGGAGGGGTTCCTGACAGAGATATTTTAAGTGCTGGCTCTGGCTAAGCATTTATCATAAAGCTTGTAGAGGAATTGGCAATCCTCACTGTCTGTAAGCTTAAAATTTCATAATTTACTTTACAAATGTTTTGTTTATAATAATTATAAAATGAATTATAAATATTGCTATAATAGATTTGGAATTATAAGGGAAAACCATCTTGGAACTTTCATTTATAAAATCAATTTAAAAGTGAACTATAATAAAATATATTTATCTTTTATTGTTAAGTAAGTTTCTGATACACTCATGAAATGCTTCTATTAAATTAAATATTACTTTAAACTAAACCTAGATATCATTAGTTTTCCTAATGTTACAAAGCTACTAAATACACAGAAAAGTAATTAAAAATTATCTTGTTGCATTTAATTTAATAGCAATAATAGCTTATACCTGCTTAATTCAATAATTATGAATAAATATGCTAAAAATACTAAACTTTTTAAAGTATTTTTTATTAAAATTCTATTTTTTTTATTATCTTAAATTTATGTTGAGATAAAACTGAATGTGTCTTTATAAAACTTTGCCTGGCTTAATTAAATGAAACTGACATGTTCATTAAATAGAATAATAGTATTTCACCAATATTACTTTAGATTTCAATTTAATTTCTAATGTATAATTTATCATGTTAATATTATTGTAAATGTATAATAGAATATTTGCTGGATAATTCAATCATGCCATAAAATTAAATAATTATATGCAGTAAAAATAACCAAAATCAATGCTCATTTTCAGAATTTTACTTTCTTTTATTTCAAAATATTGAAAGATTTTAAGAGAAGAGACCACAATCATTTCATGATCTGATAATTCTTTAGGATTATTAATTGGATTAATAAATATGTACTGAATGCACCCAGGATGTATGATCTTAATAAATATGTATTGAAATGTGTCTTTATAAATATATGTGAAAATAATAAAAACCATAATAATATTCCAGAGGATAAATCTTACACTAATGGTGTATTAGAAATTTGAGAGTGGAAGTTGATATTTGCTATAATCTACTTAGTGTATGCAAGAATAAAATAATTAATTACAATACTTATAAAGAAGAAATTCTATATGAAATATGGAATAATTCTAATATTGTTAAATAGTAAAGAACATTATGAGAGCTTTAGAGAATTCTGTAGTTTTAAATTGTTGCCTTTAAGTCTTTCTTTTCTTCACAGAAGAAATGTAAAGAAACTTTACCTAATAATATTTTACTATTATTTTAATGTATATTGTATTAAAATTTTATGAATATTGAGTGTTGTGGGTCTAAAACAATTAGAGTTGAATATAAGCTTGCTCATGAAACAAGGGTTTACTTCTTGTTTGTATTTTAAGAAGGATCACAAGGAAAGGTAAAATCAGTTTAAAATCAATTATTAAACTTTATTATGTTACTATATTTTATTTTTTCATTTTTGGTAAAGCTGCAATTTCTGAATGATAATAGAGTGTAACATCCAATTTTAATCAATTTAGGCATGTTTAATATTATGTTTTTTATTGCAATACATAATTAATCACCACAAATAATTATTATAGTTTGGGATCACTTTCAAATTAATAATTCCTATTTTAATTTTTGTATATAAATTAATGATATATTCTGTTTGTTTGATGTTCACATTTATATAATAGATGTAATTTGGTTGTTGTCATGTGAGATGATTATGATATTATGAATTGTTATATTTATTACTTTTTCTTATATCCATGTCATCTTGTGTAAGGTGTACCTGTTCCCTTACTCTGCATCTAAGCATAAAATATTATCATGTGTGAATCACATATAATACCTATAAAATTTTGAGTGAATTAAGACTATGCTATTACAATAGATTGCATATATTTTCTTAAGCAAAGGATTAGCTGCCCCTTTCCCCCCATATCCCTATAGGTGTTCCCAAATAGTGACAATATGATTTTAGACTATTTGTAGTCATGGAATGACTGTGATCTAAGTTGTTTATTTACATATTTGCCTTAGCTCAATCCCATTATACCTATGGGTATATTGTATATTTCACTAGATTTCATACTCTTAAGTCTTAACGATTTGATATTGATAACAATGAAATCATTCCTGAAAAAATACTAATTAGATATGTGAACTATATTAACATTAGGAAAACAATGGTAGTAAATAATATGTCCTGTCATATTAATATAGTAGTGCATTAACTACTCAAAGTGATCTCAAATATACAGGCTATATTTGTTATTGATATTTATAGTTAAGTATTAAGATACTTTACTTTACTAGTATTAGAGAAAGTTTTATAATGTGATATTAATGATAGTGTAAAACTATGGGAATATTGATTTCTTAGAATAATAATGACAGACCAACATCTTGGATAAATAAAAATAGAAAGTTATATAATCTTTTTAACATATCACAGTAAACACCATTATTAATGCTTTAAGGAATATTTGTTATATTACATTGCCTAGTATTAAGTATTGTTAGCTTGCCATTCATTGGATAAGAATTTTAGAATTATCCTACTTATATTTAATTTTAATAAATAAGTTTCATAAGCCTATGCCTGGTAAATAAAATATAATAAATGAGTAATAAGCTAAAAAAATTAAATTAAAGAATGGATAAAAATAGTGACACTGTAAGGGGATAACAATTACAAAAAAAATCAAGTCAGATGTGACATGACCTAATTTAACATGCTTGAGTTACAACTGTTCTATATAGAGCTCACAAATATATGATGTATCTGAACTTAGTTCAGTTCCATATGGCTATTTAAGTTAGATAGCTGGATTGGAAGACACATGGATGTCTGAAATTTTCAGATTTTCTACTAAATAGTTATCCATTAGATAAAGTGCTGGGATTAGTTATGGTATTTTTAATCTAAAGCTTGAATATCCTAGCACCTCACTGGAAAAGCCAATAGCAGAAACTGGTCTGGGGTTGGGTATACTCTGCAAAGCTTGTTAAGAGTTTATTTGTGAGCTCTATATATAAAGAGATAACAATGCATTATAATTTTTGATCAGATCCAAGGAGATCTTTCTCTGTTAATATTTAGTTATGCTAGCTAAATCTTGTTCTACGTATTTTCTATTTATAAGTTTGATTAAGAATATATATATTTTTGTTGTTGATTTCTGAAATGTGTAAATATTGTAAATAAAATTTGTTTTTGGAAATTTATTATGTTTGTTAGTAACCTTATTGCTTAACACTATCCACACATTATTGTTATTGCTATCACTATCATCAACACTCAGTATTATCAGTTTTACTATATGTTCAACATATTATCAGTCAGTTTTATTAAACTCTTATGTGGAGAGTATATAAAATTATTATATCGATTGGCTAAAATATTGTTGCTATTATACAGAAATACTATGTAAAATGATATAGTAAAATATTTGATTTTAAAAAATAATATTTGAATAAGTTGTCAGATATCATCATTCACTGAACTTGGTCTTATTGTTCATTTTGATCAAATCTAAATTACTTATAAAAGATTATTAATCACAGTCATGATTAAAATATTTTAAGATATTTAATGATTAACATGTTTATTATATTTACCTGAATATTATGGTTTGTGTTGATTTATTATAAAATTTAGAGCTTACCTTTTTTATTACCAGTAATAGATATTCTTTAGTAATTCCTTTATATAATATAAGAATCTTAATTATTCTATATTTGGATAGTAGTAAAATCCCTCTTACTAATCCAGATATGCAATATAAAATTATTGAAATTTTAAAATTATATGAACCCTGAGAAATTAAATTATTGATTAATAGTTTTACTTTGAATTTGCTATTAGATTTTATTTCTTAAGTCATTTGGTATGCATTACCTTAGCTTCTTATCTTCATTCTTATTGTTTTATTGATTCATTTAAAATCTCAAAGATTTAAACCTTCTTCTTTAATTATTTAAACTGAGAATTCTTGCTTTTGTTTTAGTAATATCCAATTAATATTTCAGGTTTCCATTTATAATCACCAACATTTTTATCATAGCTCATCCATATTTTATTTTATTTTTATTTCATCATCATCTCATCTTATTATTCCAGCAGAGTTTATTCATCCTTCATTGATCCCATTACATTCCAACATTCAATAGTCATTACCCTAACCCATCCCATTTTTCTTCTCCTCACTTTTAGGCCTAGCCATTGTTTATTTACAATAATCAATTATTATTGCTCTTTATTACTCTTCTAAATCTTCTACATTTTTACTTATTTATCTTTCATTTCATTATGCTAATTCATATTCATTCACTAGTCAGATGTTATTCTGGGTATTAACCATTTAACATAACTGTAAATTAAATATATATCTTTTAACATTTTATTATTCGTGTATGAAACGTTTGTATAATTAATATGTTTTGTGTAATGTCAGATTATAAGGGACTTAGGGTTAATGTAAAGTCAGTAGTGTGTTATGACATATATATTCATGCTCACGCTAATCAAGCCAGCTTTTGTGCTTACACATAGACTCATGTTTAATCTATTGTTTTATTTTACTATTGATGAGGAGGTTAATCTCTTCTATTCATGTTCCAATTATATATTCATATTATATTCATTCTCTACTTATACCCTCTGTTTTATTTTACTGGCACTTAATTATATTATATATTCCTGGTAATTGGACATTAATATATATACATATATAATTAGTGTATTGTAAATTTTATTTTGAGACTATTGATTTAAAAGAAATATCAGTTGTATTGATTAATAAAGACTGTATTAAAGATTTATTCTTTCAATAACTTGATAAACATATAGCAAGAAAAAAAGACTGATTTTATTGAGCAATTTGTTAACATAAATTTTCTAAATTCAAGGAATACCATATCCTTCATCTTTAATGTGTTCTGCAGGTAATCAAAAGTCCTAAAAAATCATACAAATAATAAGAAACTCATCTTCCTGTGGCCAATTTCCAAAAAGTTGTTTTTATGTATGTTTATTATAATTTATTCTGGTTGGAAGTCCTCTAGTACATTAATTATTCTAAAACAGTTGAATACATTAGAAGATGAGAAGTATATCATTCCATATCATGGGCATTAACACTTCAGTAAAGAAGATAGTGGCCCAGAATAACACTTTCTATTTGCTCACTGAAATGGACTATGCAGATTGCTAAGAAAGGCATAAAGATAGTGTAAAACTTCTGGTCAGAATTAAAAAAAAGAAAGAAAACTTATGTTAAATTATTAGGAGAATTGTTTTTATTAGGCAAGTACTTTTTTTATTATAATAAGTGGGTCTTGAAATGGATATGTAAAATAGTCTATTGGCTTTAGTTGATTTCCCTGTATTGTACTGTAAATATTGACTATATTACTTTTTTGCTCTTTGGTAATGATTAGTTCATCAAGTTTGACCTATTGAAATCAATTGTTTATTTATGCAGAGTCGATTTAATTTTCTGTGAGATATAGATAAAATAGCCTAGGAGTAGATGTAGTATATAATCAAATATCTTGTAAACTATGGGGGAAATAAATTTTCCAGAAAATTTCTCTATCAGTTTTTTTAATAGTTTTTTTTTCTACAACAAGCATCATAAAATATCATTGTGATATATATCAATAATTTTTATTTTTATTTCAACCTTACTTTTTATTGAGGTATATGTAAAATTTACAAAGTCTGTTATGAAATTGACTTCACTTTTTGTACTTTCAAATGAATTCAGTTGCCATATTATACTATTATCATTATAGTTTAGCAGTGTCAACAGAGTTATAGTCTTCACCATTTAAAATATATCAAGCATTAAAAGAAAGTACAATGTATAGATAGTATTTATATATAATCTTTGTACTGCATTACCCTTTCAATTTAATAGATTTTTGATAAAATTGTCCAGGTTTATTTGGGTGAGAAAGTGAACTAAAAGTTTGCTTAATGTACTTTAAGTGAGCCTTCATTAAAATTCTTATAGAATTACTCTTTTGTGATAAGATTGTACCATGGAATTGAAAATTCTTTTCCTTTCTACATTATTCCAAATAAAAAAGAATTTTATATAGCAATAAAGTAATTTATATATTTAATAAATCACATATGATGAAAGATATATTTGAATGACAACATTTCTATGATGAAGAATACATTAGAGCATTAATTGTAAAAAGCTGTCACAAATGCAAGATTGATTTTTGCATCAAGTTTATTAATTGAAAGAATAAGTGATAATTGAGTTTTCCATAATTGCTTTTACATAATTTATGTATTAGGATAAATATATTGTGATAGTTGCTTAGATTTTTACTCAAATTTAAAAAATAATAACAACAGCAGATAGTCATCAACAAACATGATTGCAGTTGGGCCTAAACAAATTCATTTTTCTCATTGCATGATATGACTAGTTTACCATTTGCATATGAAACATTATATTATATATCAGATAGTAAGTAAATTATCTTTAATAAAAGTCATTTGTATTTTTGATATTGCAGAATTTATTTTTGTTAAAAGATCAATATGTAATCCTGACCAAATTGTTGACTTACATAAAATATGTTCAAGATTAGCAGATAATATATATATATATATAAGTTTATATATATATCTGCTTTATATATATATATATATATATATATATATATATATATATATATATAAAGTTTGGCTTCTGTAAGACTATGGAATTATTTTCATCATGTATATTTTTGTGATTTTATTTGAATAATTTAATTATGTATTTAACAATTTAAAAAAAGATTTAAGATAATTCTTTCAGTGTAATTTGTGCTTATATTATAAAAATTATGATTCGAACATTTAAATAATATGTTTAGATTCACATTTTATTTCATACACATTAATTAGTCTATATTTCTTACTGATTGAATGAATCAAGATCAGTTATTAAACAGAGAAGAATTGATAACACCATTATTTATGTACTTCTATTTTCTGATGCTTGATCAATATAATAATCATTATTTCAGTAGTAAATTTTTAAATATATTGCAATTGGAATCTAGTGGAAACATATTTCTAAGATATATATATATATTGCAATCTTTAGTTTTGTCAGTAAAGCTAAATTTCGAGTCATCTAATTGTTAGTATTTTAAAAAAATGTTTTTTTTTCAATAAGTTAATTGTTATAGCAAGCCAATTTATCAGGGCTTGGTATTTAAATGTTAATTCATCCTCTAAGTCATTTTTAAAAACTTTTATAAGTCTTAATTGTTTTTAAAATCATTTTTATATTTTTACTGTAGTACTTTAAAACCCATTATAGTTGTAAATGACTTCAAAGTGCTTACTTTATGGATGTTCTTACCTTAAATATTAATTAACTAATATTAAAAAAAAATTAAAAGTCAAAAATATTTTAATAAAATTACTAGGGTGTAAAAAAGTCAATGTTAGAGTCAAAGCTAAGTTTGAATCTTTAATGCTCATTCTTAGTATGTAAATTACTAGCTTTAAAAATGTATTGAAGTTGTTTGCAAACAAAAAAAAACATTTTTCTTAATGCCAGTTGCAATAAAGATTAAGTCAACTAAATATTTTTTATTAGTTAATTAAAAAAGATAAAGAATTAATTTATTAGTAAAAACTATTAATTTTAAATAAAAGAAAATATTAGTAAATGTGCATGTGTGCTTGGATAATAAATTTCAATTTTAATTTCCTGGTTGCAATATGAAAAATTATTCTTAAATATTTATTTTAAAAAGTCTTATTAAAACTCTATTCTGGAGCTTCACCTGTATTATATATTGCATAAGTTTGTTTAAAAGAATAATGCAAATTAATGTTCTATTTAAAATAATGTAACATATTCTATAATATTTTGTTTTATTTTAATTGTAATAATTTTTAGTTTTATAAATAATTTTTAATTCAAAAGTCTAGACAATTATGTAAATGAGTTTATTTTTAGCTATGTCTCCCAGGATATCAGTTAACCTTTAAACTTTAATAAATTAAGATTAAGGAAGAGGTGAATCTAAATGTCAATTTCATCCAACAAAATCAATCACATTATCAACAATATAAATAGAGAAAGACTTGCAAAGATGTGCTTATTTACTTATTACTTTAAAATTTTCTACTTGACTTGGGTAATTTTCACTGGGAAAATTTACTTGATTAATAATTAATTTTATTTAATTTGATTGCTTTTAAGAAGTTTTTATTTTTGTTTATAGTTAAACATATATTGGTAACTAATTTTCTTCAGTCATTAAAGTTCTAATCTATTACTAAAAAAAGTTACAATAATTGTCAAGTTATTTCTATATAAAAATGTACACTTTGAGGAAATTCTTCATTTGTATCATTATTACATAAGAATTTGTATTGATTTTCATTAATAGTAGAAAATATCAATGATTTAATATTTTATATACTGGAAAGACTTTATGCTATGGTTGGTATTTCAAAGCAGTTCTTAATAGTGTAAAAATGTATTTGCTAATAACTCTATAGGATTTTAAAAATAAGTTTGTTAAAAAGATTTCCAAATGTTTTAAATATTCTTCAGCAACTTAAAGTTAGAAGTATCTTTATTTTAATATTGTTATATCACTAAAGTAATGGTTTTCTTCAGAATAGTTCATCTTTTAATGAATGGACTATTTAAATTCTAGATAATAGAACCTGTTTAGTGATAATGGCATTTAATAATTACCTTGCTTGAATTTTGAAATGACAGAAGGAAAAATATTCACTTGCAAAATTTTGTCTTATATCTACTTCAGATTAGAGATAGGAAAATATTTCCTAAATCTGTGAAATTAAAATTATTGACTTACTCTTTTGTATGAAAATTATTACTTGACTATTTATTTTGAAAATAACAAGCAAAACTCTCCATACAGTAGTGCCAACCAGAGTAATCAATGGATGCCAGAAAGCTTGTGCATAAAATCCATATCTAATGCCTACTCATCCAATATCCACAGACTGGTTTCTGGCTTTTGTCAGTGAGGAGCTTTGGATCTGAGAGCACTGCACCAAGATCTTAGGATCTAATGCAACTCTCCAGTCTGGGGATATTGGATGAGTAGGCATTAGATAGGGATTTTATGCACAAGCCTTCTGGCATCCATTGATTGCGCTGGTTAGCACTACTGTATGGAGAGTTTTACCTGTTGTAATAACAATAATGTCCTAGTATAAGAAATAGTCATTATGTGATACTTTGAAAATAATATTCTACATTAGTAATGGAATATTTATTCAAAAATCATTGCTAGTATCATCAAGCTATGAGTAGTACTAAATAACTGGAACAATCATATACTCTATGAATGAAATATAAATGCTCATTAAATTAATTATTGTTCAAATTTATTATATACTTATCTTGCTTTATTACAAACTTGCTCTGTATTAAAACCTGCATTCTGTCATTAATTTATATTTTCCAAGGAATTAATGAAAAATAATATATTGTACAAAAGATTGCTGGTGCTTTATATAAATATTCTTCTTGAAAATGGAATGGCTATTAATGTATTGTGTGCTTGTTATTAGGAAATCTATAGCTATAGGAAATGTTTCAAATGCTGTACATATAATTTAAATTTTTTGTGTTTTCAACAAAAAGGAGAAAATGTTGGTGATTGCAGAATGGTAATTTCAGAGACTATATCATATTGAATGCTAGAATTTCCAGAATGAAGGACTTATAATTATGTATTTTGGTAAACTGAGTATAATTTTAAATTTCATTATGTTATTGTAATTTGTCATATATTTTATTTTATTTACCCTATGCATTTTTGTCTGCTATAAATTTATGAATTATTTGCAAGCTGTAATATCCAGGAGTTTACAGAATATTTATTCTTTTATAACACTATATAGTTTAAATTGTTATTTGTCACCTATCATAAGTAATTTATTTATTTGAATGTTTTTTATGCTGAACAAGTGAAGATGGTGTATATTCTTATTGCTTATTTCAAGCCTTGTTTTTATTAGGCCAGATTTGGCAAATAATTTTATTAACCATTTTACCCATGTTTAATTATTTAGGAGATTGTAGTGTTACTCTCTTGTAGGTATTTATTGTACATGCTTATCTTGCCATTATATTTTCAAGAGATTTAGCTTTGTCTCTCTCTCTTGTAGATATTTTTGTTATATATTTGCAAAGAGATTGTCTCTCTTTTAATATAATATATTCTGTGAGTTATATCTTGCATCTCATATTTAAGCATAAATGCTTTATTTAAGGCAGATTTTATTGTTCATAATATATTTTAATGGTTTATTCTCATTTTCCTTATGTTCAGAGTCAAAGTCCCAGCACAATTTTTGCCCTCAAAATGTTGGTGCTCCCTTTTAAATTCATGCCATCATTTATTTTTGCCTTATTTATCTTTACCTTGTGAATATATTGTATCATGTATACTTTATATCATGTATACTTTATATGAAGCCATGGTTGATATACCATCATGACTTTATTTTTGGCAATTGGTAGTGTTGTTTGTTCTGAGAAATGTCATATTTTCTTCTGTTGCACTCTTGAATAGTCTGAGTGTAGATTATGGATGTTTTTGATATGTCTGATTTTTTTTTTTTGCTGTGCTTTGCCAGCATTACTGAATGTAGAACTGATACTTATTTTAAAAATTGTATTCATGACCTCAATAAGTGATATGCATCATTTTTAGCATTTATTTCATCACTGGATTGGTAAGATATGCTTAACGTTTAAATATACCCATTTTGGGGGCATTTTTCTTGCGATAATGCTAATATTAAGAAAAGTTTTCATTAGTCAGACAAAGCTAATAATAATCAATTATTATTTAATCTGTAATAAAAAGTATTTCTTCTCAGCATAATGTCTAAATAATTTATTGTGAAATATTCTGTAATTGTGCTTTAATCACATGTAATGAAGCTATATAATTAATAATTTTAATTAGTAGTCTGAGCGCTTTCAGGAAATCTAAGTTCCCATAATCATAGCTCCTTATTGTAGATTTCCAAGAACGTTATTTATTTAATTCACTTTATTGTCAAAAAAATATTGTTTTTATTAAGTATATCTTATAGTATTTATATCATCATTAACACATATTATCCAAAAATCTTAACATTATATAATCTATTATACCGTTACTATATATGTTTGTCATTAAGAATAGAGAATATAAAACTGAATATCATAATCACTTTGTTCAAATTGGTCTGTAGATATTAAGAAATCATCTAATAGTTAGATCATTCATTTTCTTAAATTTAAACGATCACTTTAATCAATAGTATTTATTAAAAGACTGCATTAGTGATAACATTATTTACTTTATCAAATGATTACAGTTGATTATATACTATAAATTTAAGTATTTAAATTATTATTCTTAAATTCATGAAGAAAGATTTAGTATGAGTTCATTAGTAATGGCCATGAAATTCCTTATCCACTCATTATGTCTGAATGAAATCCTGGTATTTTTCTTTTATTCCAAATTAAGAGTTTTTCATGTATTTATTTTAATTAAAATATTTTTTTTAAAATTTGATATTATTATTGTCAATTAATTAGACATTATCTTATGCCTAAAAGTATGTCTCCATGTCATATTATTACTAGGATTCAATTCATTGCCTAATAATTCTTAAATGAAATAAAAGAGTAAATTTGTAATATTATAAATATATAATTAAAAAACCACGAGATTTCAATATAATCCAAATGAGTACTAAAAAAACTGTTTTGCAAAAGAAATTTTAATAAATATTGTGGCACAAAATATAAGAAACCTATTATTCTTTATTAAAAGATTTAAAATGTGGATCTGATCATAGCAATAAAGGAGGGGGGGTGATTGTGAAAGTGAAATTAATATAATCTAACCACTATATAATCTATGCTTTCAATATTAAGAGCTGAAAGCTCTCCTCCTCTTAAAATTTATTAAATGTTACATATTATATTGATATGTATTTATTGCTATTCTGATCTATATTGCTCTTTTTGTTGTAGCATATACCATTTGGGAATTCCTTTGCCCTTAGCCATATAGTTTAGTTATTATTAGCCTATAGTTTATTATTTTTATTTTTGGGTATTACATCTCGATGATTTGGATATATTTAATTCAGTAATTTTCGAATGGTTATTATATGTATGTATATATATATATATTATTAAAAGTATTTTATTTATAAAAGAAGAAAGAGAATCCATAGCTTATACTCAATTCAAGAGTGGGGGTCTTAAACAACATTTAAAAAGAATGTACATGATGTGATCCTAATGAATTTTGCTTTACATTTTCATGATCAGCTATCCTATATGGGATTTTCTCTTTATTCTTTGATTGTAATGTTGTCACAACCACATCTACTGGTATGCTATAATATATACACTTACAGATATATAGATGAAAATATTATTACTTGTGTAATTTTGAATTTAATTTGATCATGTAACTAGTTGTTGTTGGAATTTCAGAGGTGTGAATTTAAAAGGATACTGCCTCATCTAATATTATTTCAATATTTGAATGGATCTGTAGCCTATATACCTAGATGCATATTTTTAATGGGCATGCTATTATATATAATTAATGATGAAGGATAAATACCATGCCATGTACATTATAACCGATATAAGTTTCAGAGTGCATGCCATTACAATATCAGCAACATCCATTTATAAATGAGTATGTCCATTCCAATTCCAAGAAGAAAAAAAAACTTGTGTTTTGCAATTGTCTATACATACCAATCTGTTAATCACAAATATGTTCACATCTCAAACATACTGGTCCATTTTTCTGTTTATTTGATATTTTTCCATGCAAACTTACAATTTCTTCGCCAAAAAAAATAATTTTTTGATGTACATCAACCCCATCCTTATTTGTAGCTTTTAAAGATATTCTATTCTCTATCATATCTTTAAATCAAAACAATACATATTGCACTTCTTTAAAATGTCTTTGAAAAAAATCTTATAAAAAGGATCTACCCTCACCTATAATAACAATGCTAAAGTTCATTACAAAATATCCTTTGAAGAATTCTTGTATTACTCATTCACTTTACATGTTTAATATAATGAAGATGTGATTTTATATTACTATAGTGTAATTTATAATATTCATATATAGAAAATTGAATAACGTAATCTTAATTTGTATGATCTTGCTATTGTATTTTTAAAATTTGGTGGAACTCTTTTTTTAAAAAAAAACAACACCTTTCTAACATCTTATATTACATTGATAGTGTGTTCAAATCTTACATTATGCAATTAACTTATACAACTACATATACAGTTAATTTTATTACATTAAATATTTTCTTTGATGAAACAAGCTATGTTATATCTCAACATTTAAATTCATCTTTCTCTTTATAAAATTTTTGGTATTTAAATTGTTTTACATTTTAATATTGATAACCATCAAGGCTAATAGGTGCTTAGAATTTTTCTTCCATCACTGGCTAATAAGGAACTTGATCTTTTTTATTATTGTTATTAAACCAAAGTGTTTATGTGTTGCATTTACAACATTAAATATATTCTGAAGATTGTCTTTTGAGCCAGCAAAATAGACAAATCATTCAAATGAAAAATTCCACCAACAAATCAGTATCATATATTGATCCCTATTTTATTATCCTACCTATAAACGATACAAAATATCATTATCATAACAATCAAAAGCAGTTTGTGAGCAAGTACAATCCTTGATTAACACCAATTTTAATTTTAAATCTTGCAGATTTTCTACCTGCCATAATAATATTTCCTCTCATTCCATCATATGGAAGTTATATAATAGGAAAAAACATTGACTTTCAAATAAGGCAATAGGCCTTGAATCAAATGCTTGAACATATCAATAAAAGCAATACAGTTGGTGTGGGTCTCACTTCAAGATATGGACTTTGAGACAAATCCATGAAACACTCTATGCAATGATGTGCAAATAGATGTTTCTTACAACACTTTTGTGTTAATTTTTAAAGCAGCATAAAAATCTTTCAGAATATTTAATATTTCATCAAATATATCATGTTTTCTAGTATTTGATGTAAAGTTCTAATATTGTAAAATATTTTTAAATGGGTATAATTTTCCAGAAAAATCAGTTTTAACAGATAGCCTTTTTAACAAAAAGTAACTAATTTTACAATGAGTGGTACAACCTATTGGTTTTTTTATTTTTTATTCAACAATAGATATTTATAGACACCTTTTATTTTGGGATAGAGTGATATATAACAACAAATATTGTATTCCCACTTTATACACGCTGCTAAACACAAATCTTTTCACTTTAATTCTGTAACATCTATTGGATGAGCCAACAATAACAAAGTGCATTTATTGTTCATCTGTACAATTTTATTATGTCAATATATATTTTTAAAATAATAATCAAAAGATACCAGTTGGTAATGCCACTAAATCCATAATTCAAGACTAGTTTCTTGCTTATGGACTTCATCAGTAAAAAAAGTTGAATCACATTATTCCTTATTTCACATTCCCAATCAAACAGATATACTTTTATAATAGCAGATCCAATGTCATTTTGCCATTATATTTTTAGAATCATAAAGATCATTCTTGCGGGAAAGGGAACCAACATGTTAGTTATGCTTATAAAAAGTTCATGTATTATATCCATACAATAAATTAGCTAGAATAATAATCTTATATACAATCAATTTAATTAGAGTAGTTAAATGCTTTGATAAAATGTACTATATTTTAAATAATTTTTAAGCAAAAGCAAAAAAAAAAAATTGAATGTCACTAACAAAATCTATTTTATATGATCGTAATGTGTTTGATTTTTTAAAATGCAACAATAATTTTCAGCTAATTCTGATTGATTTGTTCTTAATTCTTTTTAAATTACACAGTCATATATAAAATTTTAAATTTAGCATCTATATGTATGTTAGTTCTCTAAATCTATCTGTGATATGTTAATTACTAATAGAGAGTATAAAGTAGCTTTACAAATATAATACAAAATAAGATGGTATTAAAAGATGAGATCAATAAATTATGTTTGAGCACCGGAAGTAACGCGCCAGAGCTGCGATTTATAGCAGTCGAATTCGCTACTCAGCTATTACACTAAATATTCAGACTTTATTATCAAAAATATACATATATCTGAGTCGGCATCATGGCATGGAATTAAGTACATATTGAGCACGACGATAAATGATTAATATGGCTTTATTATTTAAATTTTATGTTAACTCAATACATTTGTTTTCAAAATGCTTCCTTCAGCCGTTGGCAGACGTTTACTTACCTCAATAGAACTTAGGGAAAAAATCTGGTCTTAAATACCCTCTGATCAAAATACACATTGCGCTTTGTCATTTTTTGTTTCTGAAAAGTTTTCAGTAGAAACGTCAGTAGCTAATACTCCGTCACACTGCCGGCTATATATCGTGTTTTATTAATTTCTAACTTCATTTGAATTTCAAACATTTTCTTCAAACGGTGTAAATGCATAAAAATAAAATATTTATACGCTGTTGAATATTGGCCAAGTGAGTGAAAGCTTTTATTTTATAAAGTTAAATTGCCCGCATTTATCTCTAAAGCTCTAAGGCAAAATGAGTTGACATATTGATTTAATATATTAATACGAATGATGCTGTTCAAATACTATAAAGTTATTGAAGCAGACAAAATAAAAATAAAAATCCAAATCATTTATTTAATATATTATAAGAAGAAAATAAACAATCATTCTCACCTACGTACATAAAAGAATAAAAAAAAAATATTTAAATAAAAAAAAAAAATGAAAAGGGTGTTGATCTACCAAATCTAGAAATTAAGTCTTGCCTTTTTTTAAAAAAAAAAAACAACAACACTTATCATATATATCAAATTTAGATTTTAATCAGTTTACGGTAAGATCAAAACAAGTTTAAATCGTGTAAATAGCAATGAAGTGAATGAATGCAACCAGTCGACATTTGCTCACTGTTTAATAGCAAAACTGATAATTTATTTTTGTATCATATAACATACATTAGTAAGACCTTTTGATTAACATGTTCAAAAAGTTTAATTCTTAGTGACCGTATGCAATTTGGGGATATATTAGTAGTCAACACATAATTTTAATTTTACCTCACCTTTTTTAAATAATAAGCACTATCTAATCCAATATTAATCAAAAGTTTGCAGATGATATTCTTACCTCTATGTAATAGTATTGAGAAATCAATTCATATAAAAACTTCTTTAATACAGAAACTACTTACAGTAACTTGGGATTATTTGAGTGAAGAGGGATAATAAGTCAAACAAATCTATAGATGTTGAAAATGAATACCTAATGATGCAAACCTATATAAACTATATCAATAGGTTGGTGCCTTACAAAAAAGATCCATGTGACCTTTAATATTGTTTAGATTGTTTTTTTGGCATTAGGAAATAAGTAGTCTAAAAAAAAAATCATGACACTTCTCGTCTAGATTTTGATTCCCTTGGATCAAGCTTCTTTCTTGCCACAAATAGAATGCCAACTCTAACCCATATTTATTCCCTGGTAAAGTTTTTTTTTTGTTTGGATCCTATTCCCTAGCCAAAAGCTAGCTTAACTAATTACAAATTGTTCATAACAGCAAGTGCTAATTACATTTTATTCTAATATTTAATTTATTTATTGTTTTGATCTGATTATATATATATATGAATTAATATGATGGACATGATTATTCACAAAGCAAAAACAAAAAAATTGAATATTAATTATGAATGCCCTAAATATTAATACACTATCTAATATTTATTTAAAATTGTATTAACAAATCATTATTATATCATAAAATTTATTATTATTAGCTTTGAAATTTATTATCTTCAAAATTTGATTTTTTAGATGATTCTGTTTTTATTAGAATAAATTATCAACCAAAAATAATGAAAAATTGTTTGGTTATAACTTTTGATTCTCTGATTATCCTGTCTGCCTTGGGTAGAACTTAACATAAAAAAATAAAAAAATAATGTTATTTATCATTACTGGATACTTTTTTTATTGTTGCATCTTCTATTTTAATCCTGCAACATAACAATGGTATTAGAAGTATGAATAATTTCAATAATTACTTCTTAGTCAGTTAAAAGTTTGTTTATTAATTATATAAGCTGCAGTTATATTGTTTCTAAGAGAAAATAATGTTAATGCAAAATCAAGAGAATTTATGTAACTTACAATATTCATTTAATATCTTTCAAATAGTGCTCAATAATTATGATCATCTATGATAACAAGACATTTTACTCTAATGGTTAATAGGTCTGGATATGAAAAATATAAACCAGGAACAAAACAATATATATATATATAATAGCTATTACTGTAATAAAGTCTATTTACATAGTGCTTGATTCCTTATTTAATATACAGAGTAAGTAAAATTTTAGATTTTTCATTGGCTTGTCATTATTCCTAATTCACAATTCCATTCATAAACTCAGTGACAAGAAACTGTAGGTTGTATATGAAAATTGGAATGTAGTCAAAACTTTATATTTTGTATGAACTGCTAATTGATTGAAATCAACTAGAAAGTATATTTGAAGTACACTATATCAGAGGTGGCCAACAAGTCGATCATGGTCACCAGTCAATCATGAGGCCAATCTGGTAACGCATAAAACAAATTAAGATTTTCAAGTTTTTTTTGTTTATGTTCTAATTTTTTTTTTCAATTCTAGATAGGTGAAATCCACTAAGTCATATCATTATTGAAAATATTTTAAATCTTGACTTAATGTAGCTAATTTGAATTAATAAATATTGTTAATAATTACTCATGTTGCTTTAATTCCAATGGACATGAGTTTTTTGGCCTGTTAAATAACTTATTTTTTACTAAGTAGATATATAAAAATAGTATGTATTTTACACCTCCCTCCACTTAGACTACGCCTATGACAATAAGTCAATCACTTATGACAAGTCGACCAGCAACACATTTTAAAAATAAAAAGTAGATCTTATGAACACAAAAGTTGGCCACCTCTGCACTATATCATAGAAAAGGCCTTACAAATAATAAAAACGTATTTTTACTATGACTATGCTATTAAAAATGTTGCCTTACAATTACTATGTATGTGTTATTTATGTTAACATTAAAAGAAAATGGAGGGAGGGGTGGGGAAGTACTTTTGTCTAGTAAGTATATTTTCCCATTAAAAAAAAATATCTGAATCAGATGTAATAAATTATTCCTTCTTCATCAGTCTTGGTATATAAAATGCCCCATTGACAATTTTTGTTATTTTTATACTTCCTTAAATAGTTGGTACACCAAGCAAATCTAGTCACTTTCTTAACAATTAATTATTTAAAGAAATGAATGAGTAGATTAATTAATGAATAAATAAATGGTATCATATTTACTAATGTCTCAGTCCAAAATTGTCATATTTACCATTAGGCTAAGAAAAGTCAGATTCCTTCTGCATTCACACACACATATATATATATATATGACTAAGCAGTAATAGACATTTGCATACACATGTGCATTAAGTGTTCAGAAATAGAATAAAATTTAGTCATAGATAAATTTTATAACTATAAAAATATGGGGAGATGCAAGGATTAAATTTAAACGTATATGAATGGAATTTACCAACAAATTTAATACATTACATTATTTATAATAGTAATAGTAAAAATAAGGGGACTGTACAATAAGAAATAATATAGGAAAACTTCAGCCTATTTCTGGGGATTGGGTGTTCACTCACATAAGACACTAATATTATGGACCACAATCAAAAATTAATTTTATTAGCTTTGTATTTAGACCTTGGTATTATTACATGTTGAATTAAATTTAATACAAATAGTATTTAGAGAGTTTATTACTACAGTATTATATATTATTGACTATTTAATTCTATTACACATACACATATCTAACCATTATATCAGTACCATTCATTTTCAATTTTTATTGCATTAAGTAAAACGTGATATTTTTTATATTACTTATCTGAGAATTTTTAAACTAATAATTTACCATCATCAATATTATAAATTTGTTGCCACTTCATTCCTGAACTTTATTTCTGCATTCATTTTTGTTTTGTGTCTAATTACATTATAGCATCTTACTTATATTACTTAATATTATTATATGATAAAAAAGAAATATTCCTGTTGCCTTATGGAGTTTAGCACAGACATAGAATGATAGATTTAAGGTGAATGTTCTGAATCAAGACTTATCCTATCATTTCCTTATATGCTTTTCCAAAATCTGATATAAAAATTACTGCATAAAAATTATTTTTTATTTACATTTCAAAGTTGTTTTAGCATAAAGTAATAAACTGTCTAGTTTTATATTTTGCACAGAGTTAAAAATAAATAAATAAACTGACATGGCTTTTAAACATTTCAATGAAAACATATTCTGAAACATATTTGTACATCAAATTAGTTATGTAACTTTGCAGAGAAATTAAAACTGTTACTATTTTTTCTTTTTGGAAATAAATGTTTAATATAGAAACAAATGATTTGAGATTGGCTGGCACACAGAATGGCAGTTCTTATAAAAGCGAATGTTAAGAACATGCTACTGTTTCATGTATTGCAACATTTTATCAGTTTTTAAATACATTTTTCATAAAGAAAGTTTCAATTTCCATTTTTACTTTAAGTTACTAAATTAGAAATTTCACACAGCCTAAGAGTGAGTTTAACTTCTTTATAAATATTTCTTTTAATCTTAGTGGATCTAATAATTTAGCAATCTCATCTTAGAAATTATTATCATTCTTTTTCATTTCATTAATAAAATATTAACAGTCATAATTTTATAGCTTTTAGACTATTAAGCAGTTTTTTTATAAAAAAAATATATTACCAAAATAAAGCTGATCACGATTTTTCTTTTTTGATATCAGCTAAAAAAATGTCAATCTGATATTCAAAGTCGCAATCATATTTCATCTTTCATTTGTTATTGAAAATAAACTTTTAGGATAGAATTACATTTTTTTTTTGTTATTTAAATAACTGGAAATTTTACGCAGCTTAAGGATTAATGTAATTTCTTTACAAAAATGTTTTTAGATAGAAAACTGATCACATTGTTTCCCTTTTCTGATGCCAACTAGAAACCTGATATTAGACACTGACATATTTTTTTTTTTGTATTTTTATCTTGGACTATTTCCATAATCTAATGAGAACGTTTCAAAAGGTATTATACACCTTCTTCAGGTGTTGCTGGTCTGACCAGTGACAGTACTAGCATGGAATTTGAACCTGGACTCTTGAGTATTGAATTTTAAGGTAACACTAACCAACTGCCAAAGGCAACAGTCAGTAGAAATTTCATACACTTAACTATGAGGTTCCTTCTGATTTCTCCACTTTTTCCTAAGAGCAAAGTTGATTAATAGTTTCCATACATTATGTATAGTCACACTAGGTTGGCTTATGGTATTGTTTGCCACTGTCATGTGAGCAGCTTCTTTAAATTTTTATCTTTGTATCTTTTCTTCTCTAGCCAATATTTTTGTATTTTCCCAATTGAACATATGGCCTGCTACCTTAGATGCACCTGTTTTCTCTTAATAATCAGTTTGTGTTCTTGCAAATGCTTTTCAATGGGATGATTGATCTCACCAATATGCTACCTTAGACACACATGTTTCTTCTAATCATCAGTTTGGGTTCTTGCAAGCACTTTTCAATGGGACTGGTCTCACCAATATGGTATATATATATTCGTGAGACCAATCATCCCACTGAAAAGTACTTGCAAGAACACAAACTGATTATTAGAAGAGAGAAAACAGGTGTCCAAGGCAGCAGACCATGTATGTATCAATGAACATATGTTCAAATAGGAAAATACAAAAATATTAGAGAAGAAAAGATACAAAAAAGAAAATTTAAAGAAGCTAGTCATATGCTAATGGCAAACAATTCCATAAGTCAATCTAGTGTGACTATATATAATATGTATATGAAATTTCTGTTGCCTTTGGCAGGATGGCCTAGTTGGTTAGAGCATTACTTTAAAATTCAATACTCAAAAATATCAGAGTCCAGGTTCAAATCCCATGCTAGTACTAAAACACCATCATCACACACATTCGGAAAAACAACTGACATATTTTTTGTTTCATTTTTTAAATTAATGAAAATGAATTTTTAACATAAGATTACAAGTTTTTTTTTTTTTTGACAAGTGCATTTGACATTATAATGTATTCAAATGTCATTACGATTTTAACTTAATTTTTAACAGTTTCAACTTTTTCATTAATATATACACTATAGAAATGATTGTATATATTTTTGCAATGTCATATTGAGTGAGCTAAAAATAACCAGAAAATATAAAGATTCCAATTTATGCAGTTTGCATTAATAGTAGTTAAGTATTAGATATATTTATTCAGGTATTTTTGTTTGTAATTTTATCATACATGCAATATCATTCAGTACATACTACATATATCATCCCATGATAAAATCAATTATAACATTCATCCATTCAGTTAATTTCAATTATGATAGCATTAAAAATATTTTCATTATAATCCAAATTTTTTTAGTATTGTTCTCTATCAATGCATATTTTGGCTCTAGAAGTATTCTCATTGATAAAGTGAGAATTGAATAACTAAAACTTTTTTCCAAAAAGTATATTATATGTGGGAAAAAAACCCCCATTGAAATTGATGTTATTACTTCCTGGTTTATAAAATAATAATATCATTATAATACACATTCTTTTATTGTTCCTTTAAATGTAAATATTGATCATAGAAGTATTATGAAAATTCTATTCAAATTGTAAATAAACTCTTAATTATTGAAAAAAAATAAAAATAAAAAGCAAATTTATACTTGAGTTGCAAATGAACAGCATTTATTAATTCGAAAACAAAAAATGCTATGGAAAAAAAAATCAACTTACCCCAAGAGTAAATGTATTGGTTATAAAATAATTCATTTCCACAATTATTTTAATATTTAATAGATTAAAGTTGGTCATTTAAAAATCACTTTTTAAATATATATTAGTGACGATGTGAAGATGCTTTTAAATATTTATTGGTTTAACTTTTCTGAAAATAAAATGGCAAAAAAAATATTGAGTTTTGGAAACAAGCGCAATAAGTAAGGGCAGAAACCCATCAGTTTCTAAAATTTCATTTGAATTGAAAGCTATTATTAGGGCTAAAAATACTCATAACGTTTTTTTTTTTTTTTAAAGTGAAATATGATGAATATATTATCATTATATTTAAGCCAGGTAGACAAAAAATTTATGAGATTTGCAAGGGCTCTTATATGGCTATAACTAGTCATTGTGTCAATGTTAAATGGGATTTACAAATGATCTTACATAGTTCTAAATAGCTACTGCATCAGTACTGCAAAAGATGAACACACTAATGTAGTCAAGCCATGTTCAATATCCTCAGAATCTCAATCATCACATTTTAAACTTCAGCTGTAATAAGAATTTTACTAACTCTACAATTTTGTTCAAATGTGACACTTCATATAAAAGAATAGTATGAGGCAATCAAAATTCTTAAATGATCAAACTGCATCAATAAATATGATGACACAGGTTACTTTCTAGAAAAAAAAAATTATTAAGCATATTGAACAAAATTGCATTAGCATTCTCTCTCTCTTTCCTACTTTTATTCAAATGCTACACTGGTATTGAATAAAAACTATTTTCTGTTTGAAAAATTTTCATAAGGCATATTAATCACAAAGCATTAGATTTAAATTTGCTTTATCATTTATTGTTATTCCACCTCTTGCTTCTGAATTAATTTCCAGATTTTATTGAACTAAATATCTTAATACTATTAAATAATTTTCTGATTTTCAGATATCTTTACAACATCCTTGAATGACAGACTATGCAGATTATGGCAAGTGTGATCTTCTAAGATGATATATTGACATAATGCTAAAAGCAAATGCATATATAGGCAAATCCAATATATACAAAGTTGATTCCTACAAAGCAAGTATTCAGATATAACAAATTAATTAGCTACGAAACTATTAACAAATGTAGTTATAAAATTTCAGATGTCAATTATACATATAAAATATTATAAATAAATAAAATTGCATAAAAAGGATATTGAACTATTTACAAATATTTTTTTTCTTTTTTGAACAAAAAACAGCACATTACAACATAATTTGTTATATTCTCAATCCTTTTTATATAGAAAATCAGTATAAGAATCACTTTAATTTGCTCTAGAAACAATTAGATATAAAAATCACTTCCAACAGCACAAATATTCTCTTTTTATATATAATTTATCTTGTCAAACTAAGACTTTTCAACTCAAGCAGCTAGTATACAATCACATAGGTAACTGTTCAAAGATAAACAAAATGAATTTCATCACCTAAATAGTATTCATTCTAAAATATTATAAATTTATTAAAAATGAAATATAAATTTCTCTATTAAGTGTCATATAAACTGCACACATTAATAGATATTATATAATCATTCCCAATCATTTTTCTTAAAATCAAGTATCAACACTTTATTACAATATAAGAACAAAGTTTGTAATTTCTTAACGTAAATTATTTTCTCTATTCAAAAAAAGTATTGTGTAATTAGACAATAGACTGATCTAAGGCATTTGATTGTTATTGCTGTAGTTTATTAATGTTTGCAACTTACTTGCTACAATTTATTCTATACTAACTGGAGAATCATATCCAGGTAAAACCAACAACATACCATATCCAAGTGAAACCAACAACATATTACATGACCCCAATATTAGTAAAGCATGTGCTAGTTAAGTTTACACTAGGTAGGATAACCAGAGTGAGAATTTACTTCTGAACTTTCCTAAGTCCTAGACTATTTTAGTAATTTTAAATGGGAACTGAAAATGAACTTGCATTTCTGATGTTGTATGAAGATTTTTATTATGCCATTTCCAAATTTTTTTTTTTGCAAAGTTATCTGATAATTAGAACAAGCAAAATAAATGCACAACAATTCTGCCTAGAGTATATGATAATTATCACTAATAAGTGGGTGATTCTACAGTGAGAGAACATCAGTCTTATTTGCATAATTTTCAATAAACATTTTAGTATTTCCCTTACATTATTAAACAATTATAATATGCTTTAAAAATATTATTATATATAATGCACCTATAAAGTACAATAAGGCATATATAAACCAAATTTATGGTCTCTATCAAGCTGCAATAAAGATCACTAAGATGTGTATACTTAACACTTTTAGGCAAATAATCACTTTTTATAATGATCATAATGTAATTTTGGGGGAAATCAATTTTTTAATTAAAATTTTAAGCCATTAAAAATACTGCATTTTAATTTTAAAAAAATCAAAAACCATTTTCTTATTTCAATTAAATCTTTATTATTCCATTTAAAATCATCCCCAATTTTGCCTCTTTTTATTAGTTTGTTATTACCAAGAAAGATATTTCTGTAAATAAGCTGGTTATTTATACTATTAGCAGTTTGGTTACCTTATAAGAAGAAACTTTAAAATCACAAGTCAATAGGACAATATGACCAAACAATAATACCTAGATATTCATTAAAGGCAGTTTGCAAAATATGTTAGCTGTTAATAATAATTTTTTTCTTAAAATATTTATATAATTTATTTTCTAAAACAAAAAAGCCAATTACTCAAAGCTTTAATAGGTTTATAAATGTAGATGATATTAATCACAATTTATTTTAAATATCAGTTTGTTGATTGCCATTTATAAGGTAATTCATGATAGATAATTTATTTCAGTACATCCATTATAAGCTATCTGAAAGTTGATTAGCTTTAATAGATTTGCCTATGAAAAAATAATTGTTTTTTAAATAATCTATAAATGAACAAATAAATCATTTATATTATGTAGATAACTATTTAATACAGAGAGTACCAATAGTTCAAACAAGCTCTTAATTAATAAATGCTGTATGAGAAAATATTTAAAATCTCTATCCAGAACACTTTCATCTCCAGACCAACTGGTTTCGAGCTTATGGCTTATGTCAGTGGAGAGCTAGAATATTCGGACACTAGATCCAAAATATAAACTCAAAACCCAGCACTTATTTCAAACTAGTTAGTCTGGAGATGAGTGTTCTGGATAAATATTTTCTCATACCACACTTACATTTATTAAGAGCTTGTTTGAGCTATTGGTATGCTCTCTGTATTGCATTTTTGTAATTACAAGCTTATAAAAGTAATGTCACATTATATATGACTTGCTTTATTAATTATTATAATTTTACCTTTAAGGCTTTGGCTATGCTAAGGCTATTAAAATATGGTAGATCTGAATTTAGTTCAATCCCATATAGTTAGATAGCTGGATTTAAAGACATTTTCATGTCCGAAAATTTCAGAGTTTCTACCTAAATATACATTTGAAATAAGTGTTGGGTTTGAGTTTATATTTTGGATCTAGTGTACGAATATTCTAGCTCTCCACTGATGTGAGCAATAAGCTCGAAACCAGTTGGTCTGGAGATGAGAGTGTTCTGGATAGAGATTTTAAATATTTTCTCATACCGCAATTATTAATTAAGAGCTTGTTTGAGCTATTGGTACGCTCTCTGTATTGCATTTTTGTAATTACAAGTTTATAAAAGTAATGTCACGTTATATATGACTTGCTTTATTAATTATTATAACTATTTAAAAACATCCCTTCTACTTCTGCTCATAAAAAATTTTCTTTCCCAGTTATCAGCTACATGCCATAACCTCTAGCTTTTTAAAATACATATATATATATATTAAAATAATTGTCATAATTATTGCCACATGTAAATAAGTATGATTATCCTAATTCCAAAAAGAGAGAAATGAAAAAAATAATTGAAGTTGAATTTTACAGTGATCATTCAAGCTAATTTTGAAGCATATTTTTATATATTACATTCAGTTTATTTAATATTATGCAATGCCTTAAGATACAAATTTTTTGCAGTGAACATGTTTTTTCCTTAAATTTTATCACCAGGTTTAATCATGTCTCTCTATTGTATTCTACATTGAACCTTATACTCCCAATGATCTAATTACTTAACATGTTATCTCTTTAACATAAGAGATTTTTTTAAAAGAAAAAAACTTGTCTCTCCTTAAAGACCATGATCAATTTCATCTAAAATTTTATTTTAGGAGTATTATTTTATGTGCTCAATCTGATAACAATGTACTATTGAAATAAAACATTCAAAATTTTATAACTTTTTAAATAAATGAGCAAAATATTGGATTCTGTATAGTATCGCAATACATAAGTCTATTTTCTAGAAGACTATTAAAATATTAAAACTGATCCTCACTTTCAATATAATCATCGAAGCAAAAATTGCTAAACCATCTATAATTTTATAACATTAATAAAATAGTATTTATTTTACTAAGTTGTATTCCAAACATGATAAAAAAAATCATAAAAATAGCACAAGTCAGTATACTGTAAATGTAAAAGTTAAAAAAAATGTTTCTGATTTTAATTGGTGCACAAATAAAATTCCAGTAACCAAAGTATACTGCTTTTTGAAGATGTCTTCATAAACCATCTTACTATAAACTGATCATCAGACTACTACTAGCATACAAATTAAATACAAATTTTGATAAGTCACATTCCTATTTTTCATCAGTTTTTATTTCAAAAGCTTCAGATTTTTTACTATCAGTTTTAATACTTTCATAGTAGCTGTAGAAGTGGTATAACATGATAAAATGTTAATGAATCAACTATTTTCAAGCATTATCTAAATCTTTTCAATTAACAACTTGCAAATCTTTGAATTATGATTAATATTTTTGATTTCCTATAAATATAATTACTTCACTATACAAGTTACCAATATTTATGAATATGGAATTAAACATTATCAACTTGCTTCTCAAGACAACTTTTATATTTTTATCAGTGAGCATATTGCTTGTCAATGCAGATATAACCCAACTTGCTATTATTTAACAACTTTTATCATCCAGAAATAATCATAAAAAATATTTAAATTTTCTTGACAGCTACCCTGATTTTTATATTTTAACAAAAAATTATAATTAACTTAAGTAATATTTTAAAATTTTAATGTATGTATTGTACATTAAAAAATATATAAATACACTAGAGTAAATGCATTAGTATAAACACATTAAAAAACAAACAAACAATGCTTTTGATAAGTATCTCTCAATAAACAAACTTAATTAGTGGTTTTTTCCTTATGATCAGTTTTATTTATCATAGAAAAAATATATATATTTGGTTACAGTATAAACATTTAAAAAAAAAAAAAAAGACAGATAACTTCAGGGTGTAAAGACAATACCAACAGATATTGCATCAGTTTTTAAAACTAAAATTTTGGTGAGGAGGGGAGGCTAAGAATCTAACATGTAAATTTTTATTTACTTTTTTGAATAGCACATGGATGCTTTAAAATGTAGAAGGTTTACAGTAAGAAGAGAATGTTACAAATTATTCTTAATCTAGAAAAATTATTAATTTGCAGAAGCACAGAACTAATCCTGCTGGATTATGATATTAATTCCATATAATAATAAAAATTTGAGTGATTTATTGCTCAAGAATTCATAAGAAGGTCAAATACCTGGAATGACAAAGCAGAGCCATAATTCATGGACTTTGAGCTCCAGAGTCTACAACTCTAGCAAATAAGTCAATGAGTAACATTTATTATTTAACACTAATTATAACTATATTAAATTATTGGAAAATGAATATGAATACAGATTTAAAAACACAATTTTAAATTCCTTGACTTAAACGGTATAAATTAAAAATTCTAGCATTAAATGATTATATCTTGAAGTCTTCTACATGTAACTCTCTCAGAATTGTTTCAAAGCTATTGTCAAAGAAATAGAATACAAGTTTTTAATAAGCATACATTTCAATTTTTAGTCAGTTTTTAATTCAAATGCCTGATTTTTTTTATCATCAGTCATAACACTCCCTTCCATGTTATCTAATGTAATTATAATATATAAATAAATTTTGAAAATTTTATAAATTTGAACTAAATCATTTAAATACATTAATAATATAACTATTATTATAAGTGTAAAAAAAGAAATATTTAAAAAGTATTCTTCCATTTGTTGCTTAAAAAGATTAATTAAATAAAAATTAATTTTAAATAATATTAACTGAAAAAATGAAATATATTTTAACAGCACAATTTACATGTAATCTAATCACAAATATTGCTCATATTTAAATAAATTTTGACAGAAAATTTGTCAATAAAAGTTGGACCACTTATTAAAATACTTAGTATCAATATCATTTAGTATAGAAGCGAACACAGTAAAAAATCAATAATACATAAAGTGATATGATTTTTTAATAATTCAACTTTTTCATATAATGCTATAGAAATTCTTTGAACACATAATTTTGCTTCATTATCATATGGACATAGAAGTTTTTTAAGATTCCCCCCCCTCCCAATATTGTTTAAAATAAACTTTTATAATTAAAGAAGGCTATAACCTTAGTACATGCACCTTGAATGCTTAATTTATTACAAGAGAGATCTCTGCAAATTTAAATGCAAGATTCGACTTTATAAAGATAAGAGCGGCCCACTCCTATCTTCAACCTACTTTTCTAAATATATAGGCAAATCTAAAGCATTTTGATTTGAGAGCATGAAGCTAATAAATTCTTCACTGATTAAGTCCACTATTTCTGTTAAAACATTAACGATCGCGAAATCTTTCGATTTATGAGTTAATAGTCAAATCTTAAATTTAGAAATATTTTGAATCAATTTAAAGTTGTAAATATTAATTCTTATTAATATTTAACAGAAATAGTGGACTTAATCAGTGAAGAATTTATTAGCTTCATGCTCCCAAATCAAAATGCTTTAGATTTGTCTATATATTTAGAAAAATAGGTTGAAGATAGGAGTGGGCAACTCTTATCTTTATAAAGTCGAATCTTGTGTGTTTAGATTTGTAGAGGTCTCTCTTGTAATAAATTAAGCACTCAAGGCACATGTACTAAGGTTATAACCTTATTTAAGTATTATGTTCTGACATTGCGCTTAATAAAAATTAATATTTACAATAAACTTATATACAATTGCATTTTTTTTTTGATTTTATGTTATACATAATTACACATCATTAAGTATTTATCATTTACACAACATATAGATGATTAATTATCTTTTTTTTAAATGCTTTTATTGAAGTTGGAAAATCAGTTTGTTTGTTGACAAGTTATTTTGTCAACTTTTGATTGTTTTTAAATTAAAATGAAAGTTTAAAATTAAGATTTAATACATTTAAATTCAATAGAATTGCTTGAAATTTGATATACAACTAATTAATACCAGGTTAATCCATATGGGACACAAACCTTTTTGATAAATCACTTAGTTTCTTAAATATAGAACAGAGGGTGGGGAAATATTGATTATTTTGATATTTAAAATTCTTCTTAGAACTTTCATTTGTTTTAATAAGATTTGCAAATGGCTGGTATAATGATTTTTTAATTAATAAAAAATGCATATAATGGTCAAATATCTAATATAAAAATTATTTGTCCACAATGTTGTTATACATATATAATTAATATAATAATCAATCTAAATAAAATTGAAACAAACAATTATAATTACACTTCAAATCAACTTTCATCTCTTAATGAGACTGTTTCAAGATAATTTTATATATCACATGACCAATTAATTACACTCACTGCACCTATCGGACATTATTGACCTTAAACATTATTAACATTATACATACAAATCTATAAATAAAAAAAATAAACTACATAACCTTTAAAACCATACAAATACATATAATTTACCTTAAACATTATTATTAACATGATAAATATAAACCTATAAAACAAAATTTTTGATTATGAAATAAAATTGTCTAGCTGTTAATAGGTGTTTAACTATATATGAATGCCTAAGAAATGCTGGCAAACAAAACAAACAAAATATTTTTTTTAAATTATTACTGAATTTATTTATTTTTTTAAAATTCTTTACATAAAAAAAGTAATACATGAAAACAGAAATAAATTTATTCAAAAATTATATATAATATTGTATATATATATATTTGTATCTTTCAAAACAGATATTATTTTACTGGGAAGGTGTACCAAAGAAACAAATGCCTTCAGTCTGGAAGAGATGAGAAAAGTTTGTTCAATCTGTAAAAAAAAAAAAAAAAGTTAAAAATTCATTCTGAAAATACTACATATTTATATCTTTTATAAAATAATGCATGCAGTTATATAAATAATAAATAAAATCATGTGAGCACAACATTAAAACTTAATGGTATTTTACTTTATTTTTATGATTTCATTTTTGAAGTTTATTTTCATACAAAAATATAATTTTAATTTTGATACTGTGTTGATTAGGGCAAGTTTCATTCATATATATATATATAAAATATTAAAAATATATGTGTAAGTTTGTTTAAAGCAAAGATCACTCCATCTGTCACATAGTATTTTCTCATATAAATTTTAAGTCTGTCAACCAAACAAAAATGAGTTTTACTTTTCTAAGGTCACTGAGAAATTTATGGGAAACAAGCATAGATAATGCTAATTCAGAGAATGAAATTTTATTTAATGTAGATGTAATGAAGCTTTATTATAAGTGGTTCAACATTCCCAAGATTGAATGTGAAATATTCATTTTAATAACCTTGGGTATGCCTAAAATTTTTGCAAATGAGTAGTATTAGAAATATATATGAAATACTTTATAAATCCATTAAAAGTAAAAACTTTTCTATTACACAATAACACAAAAAATTCACAAAAATTTGTATGCATTTTGGTGATCTACAACACAAAGTGAAGACTGTTTGTTTGATTGATAATTAGACATACAAGTTTTGTATTGCTTGTATGGCAGTTGTAGAGATTTGCCTTCGGCTGTTACATATACAAGATTAAAACATATTTTGATTATAGTCTTAAATATAATCAATATAAAAGAGAGAGAAAAAACCAATATGAATAATTTTTAGAATCTGCTCACCTTTTTCTACTGTTTTCTATTATTACTATAATATTACTAGAAATAATCATAGCATAATGGTATGAAATTAAAAGTGAAATAATTGCAACTCCCAATGAGCTATGTATAAACTAAAATCAAACATCAATAAAATTGAAACAAATAGAATGATACAATACCAATAAATAGTGTATTATTCTATTCTTTTCCAAATTTATTGATAATTTGACTATTAATTTACACATAATTTATTGAGATTGTAGTTATGTCCATTTTATATTAATAGGTATATTGTTACCACAACTTTTTTCAGCTACAAATTCACACACACACACCCTCATTTATATATAACAATGTTTTTCAATCTTTTCCCCACTATGGCCCAGTGAAAAATCACATAATGTATCACAACCTAGAAATATAATAAATACAAATTTTAAATAAATTGAACAATCCTACAGCATAATATGTATTTATATTTTATGTAGCTAAACTTAAATTCTATCTTATTACATTATATAAAATTAAAATTATTTTTTGAGGGCATGCCAAATTTTTTTGTAGATTAGAAATTGAGAAATACTGATGTAGAGTTTATATAGTCATAATTAAGAATAAATATTGTTCTTTTACTTATTTTACTAAATCATATTTAAGAATTAATTAATGAAATCAAAAACACAAATAAATTGTAATAAAATATACTAGTCCAATAATGAAATATAATATTATGAATCAAAACACTACTAATTTAAAGGCTTCTATTATCCAGACAAAATTATAGTTTTAATTTGTTTTAATTATTGCTATATAAAAATTTTGTACTGTTATAAATATAAGCACATTTTGCACTTTAATTATTTCACTCCCAGCTGGGGATTATCAGTGTTTGGAAGTCAATGTGCAGTAAAGTATCAGAGAAAGCACTGAAAAAGAATGGCAAGTATATGATAGGTACTTTGTAGATAATTTATTTCTCTTTCTATATGGAAAAGTTATGTTTTTGTTTTGTTTTTTAATTTCCAAAGGGGAAAAAGATTAGAATTCATATTAAACATTTTTATATCAAAATGAATTATCTCAATGAAAAACTTCTTTTAATTATAAACAAAAAAATTAAGTTTATCAATAAAATATTAATTATTAAATACTAGTTTGTAAAAAAAAACAGACCATACAATTTCATAAACAATGTATATCTTTGTATACAATATATATGTATAAATTATGTACATGTGTATAAATTGACCAAATTCAGTTAGAAATTTATTTTCATTTTCCATCTTTATCAATGTTATTATTAAATAAATACTTAAAAATAAATTAATATACAATTCATATTTATTTTGCTAGAAAAGCACGATCTCCAAATAATGTCTTCTATCTAGGATTTAGACTTTGCTGTCATTATGAAGAAAACTGATATTTCAAAAAAAAAATTATTAATGGCTGGGAAAAACATTAAATGTCACTTCATTGGAAATTTATGCAAAACAATTTTAAATATAGCACTTATTTTAAAATTAATATGCCAAAATTTATAATTTATTAATATATTTAAAATTAATAACTTTAAAAATATCTAAATCTTTTATTTTATTTTATAATTATTATAATTTCTTAACTTTATAATTTTTAATGTATCAGTTTTGGAACATTCGCTATTAAAAATTGTATCTTCAGCAAATACATAGAAAATAAATATGGTATTTTTAATAGTCAGCAAGTTAAGGTATTATATTGTTATTAATACAATAAATTTAAACGGTATCCAAAATGTACTTCAATATATACAAATTATAAACTTATGTGTTTATTTAAATTTTCAGCAGAGTTCAGATTTATAAGAAGGGGAGAAAAAATTGATTATTAAAATCAAAAAAATTCAACAACTTAAAAAAACCTTTGAAATCAGGGACTTGGGATTACTGGTAGTTTACTTGTAATTGCAATTAAGAATAAAAATAATTAACACAGCAAAAAATATTATTTTATTAAATATCATTCTTAATAACTGAGATTTATCAATATATTATGGAAGTATAAATGACTTTATGCAAAGAAAAACAAAAAATACTAAAAAACTGAGAACAAATTAAATAGTTTTATCTTTTATAAAAATAACTAATTTCAAAGTACCTGTTAATTAAATGCAACACCTTTTAATATCAAAATCTACCATGCTCAGATGATAAATGAATTCATCTTATATTATATAAACAAGTAGATTAGATAAAATGATGGTAGATTCATTTTTCACCTCAACATAGAAGATTTTGAACATTGCATTTATTTAACTAATAATTCAAAGCTTTATTTCTCTTAGTCTTCTTACAGCTTATATCTTTATATATTTCATACTGATAGTTTGTTTGTAAGGGAGTTAAAAAGAATAAAAATGAACTATAACCCTATAAATTTAAATACGTGCAGATTCAAATGAAGACACAACAACTTTTCAGTGGATTTGAAATTCAGCCATGTTATTATCATTGTCTAATTTATATGTCTGTATAAAATTATAGATGGTAAGATAGATAGATGTAGGTGGATTCAATTTTTCACCATGAGACATAACATTTATATAACCAGGGCTTTGTAGTTTACTTCTCACAAGTATTACTTATTTTATTAATACACACACACACACATATATATATATATATCAATTTACTTTTGAAAATAATTGCAATAAACTCTTTTGATATACCGTACTAAGATAGCTTGGCCAAATCTTGCAAGTGTTAATGTATCACTATTTTTTTTTTTTTACCAACAAAAAAGGATTCCCTTCTACTAGCTACTAGATTTTATAAATAACTAATTCACACATCAACAAATTGCAGGAATGAATAATTATATTTCAAATAACATAAGTATAATGTAAATTTGGTATTAACTTACCTTTCAAGAGAAAGAGAACCACTAAGTACTCTTTAAATAACCTTGGGACAACATAAATGTATAAGAAATTAAAATGCACATTTGTAAATGATTGTAATAAATTCAATATCACCTACTATAAACTATATAAGATAATATGAAAAAATTTCAGAATTGTTAACATCCAAATCATTATTTGTTGCCAATAAATGAAGATCTTTTCTGCTAGCTATTAATCATATATATAATAATAAATTCAGAAACACATAATTTACATAAATGAAATTAAATATGTTATCTTGAAAAAATAAAGTAATGCCAAATTTATATTATAATTTATTTGTAACATAATTAATTTAATAAGTTGTTGATGTTAAAATTTATTATTGTATATAAGATAAACTAGCTTTCAGAATAACAATTTGAGTATATATAAAACTAAAACAATACAATGCTCTCAGGACTAATTTCAATTCCATTTTATGCTAAGTTATCATTTCAAAGAGTTTAATTTTAGTTATTATTATGTACTGCTAAATTAACATTGAGTTGCATTATATGAATAGCATTTATCTAAAATAAGTACTATTTATTGATTTGTCAGGCTGATCAACAGCACATTCATTATTTGATGATGAATTCCATTCATTTCCTTGCTTCTTTCACCATAATACTTTATGAGAAATAGATTAGATTATTTCATAACATAATCAATAAAATACAGTCAGCCACATCATTTTATACTTGAACTGAGAGTTCAAGTTCCATCCAAATCAAAATCAACTTATTTTTCCATTCTGTTCAAGATATTCTCATAAGTTTTTACAAGGACTACAATTCTTCATTTTTCTATTCTTTTGAATGCTCAACTTTCACTTTTATAATTATGATAACTATATCATTATATCTAAACAGCTTTATCATCTTTTCTATTGTTAGGATAATTTTCTTGAATATTGGAATACTTGGTTATGAAAAATCTAAAAAACCAAAAACTATCAATTATTTCTATGTTTCGTCATCAATTTTAAATTCATCTGCTGCTCCTATTATATAAACTTCCATTTCTTTGGGAAATATGACTAAATTAAATCAGCAAAGTATCATCCTTCCATTTCAATCTCTATACTGTTTTATATTATGAGTTAAGATAGATTATAAGACAAATATGAATTCAGAATTGTTTTGTTAAAGTTCCATCAAACCATTTTATGTACTTTGATAATAATACACCTTTATCTCAAACAGAAGATCAATTAAAATCTTTTAAAAGTTGAACAATATAACAATTATAAATACACCTGGGTCTCATTTTACACAATAGATAGGTTCCTCAGAAAATACGCGCAAAAGAAATCACACAAAAATAGACGTAACTTACCTTGAAAAAAGGGGGATAGCACCAATGTAAAATTACTTTAAAATTCGCGCAAAAAAAAAAAATAAGGAAATAAAATATGACTAATAAAAATTTTCAAAATTTGAAAAAAATTGATACAAGACAAACTTTTTTTAACTATAATATTTAATTTTATTCAAAACAATATATTTTTATGCATAATTTACAGTACAGTAATTTACAGTTTTTATACACATTTTAATTATTATTGCTATTTGCCGATAAACAGATTCGTTTGCAAACTGGTAAAAAATCAGATTCTTCACAAGAGGAAATACAACTAGCGCCAACTTCACTCTCATGTTGTGTTAACCCTTTAACTGACTGACTCGTTCTTAATCCAATTTGATACATATTCTTTTTAATCATAAATTCTTTTAATCGATAAATTTGACATCACTTAATTCTTAGTTTTTGTACTCGTTTCGTTTTGACATCATTTTTTAAACAAAAAGTTTTATAATATACTCCATCTATTGAATTATTTTACAAGTAAAAAATCAATTAATTGATGATTTATGTCAAACAAAACTAGCACTGCCTTTCACTCCTTTTCACATCTTTTCTTGAATCTTATTGGCTGTTGAAATTTTGTAAACAAAAGAAAATGGAAAAGCTCCGCCTTCTCATCATCTTTTCTTGAATCTTATTGGCTGTTAAAATTTTTATATGGCTGCCAAAAATTAAAAATTTACTAACCTTTTGTTTTATTTTGAAAATGATAAACGAATGTTTTAGAGCATTTTAAAAATATTTTTTGATGAAATACAAATAAAATACAAATTATTTTCATATAATATGTCAAAATAAATATTATTTTACAAAAATAGTTACGATTTTAGCAAGAATTATTTATTTATTCAAAGTCGGGAAAAAAATCATAACGTGAAATTATGATTGAGTTTCTTTCATGTCAACCGTAACAAATATTTTTAAATTAAAAATCAAAATTTATTTTTGAACAAACTTTCGTTTATTTTTATAATGTGAGAAATTACTAATATACTTTTTAAAAACAAACAAAGGAAAATTTAAAAAGCAAAACTTAAAAAGAACATATTGACAAAAAACTGAGGAACACAACACGCAAGTTAATGGTTTTCTGGTAACAACGTAATTAGTAATTAATCTTTGAGACAATGATTTTATTAATTGTTTATGAAGCTCACGATATCCAGACATACAACCATTTAGCTCTCGTTGGAATTTAAGAGCACGTTCGTGATTAGTGTCATTAATAAGAAAATAATTTGCCAACTGATTAGAAAGTTGAAGACCTTCTCGAATCATTTTTGCAGTGAAAGGAACAGGTTCCACTTCTGTTTCATTATCTTTTTCTACACTGCTGGGAAAAATTTAATTAAAACTAACAACTAAAAATTAAATTCTTATTTTTGTCTTTAATTTTTTAATTTTCAATTCCGTTTAAAAATCAAATTTCGTTTCACATCACATTAATTTCAGGTCATCTTAAGTAATTTTTAAATTGTTAATTACAATTAAAAATCAGATTTTAAGTTTTAATTGTCAAATTTAATTGTGCCCACTGCTATTACTCACCTTTTAAAAATAAACTTGCGGACCCTAAATGATTAACAATTGATTACGTTCTTTTTTAAAAAGCAAAAACAGAATGTGATTTAAAATGCAAAATTAACACGCACAATGTTTGAACAAATTTACGTTATAATCTTGTAAAATTTAATGTGTGTACATAAAATGTGGAAATCATGATTTTAATTTCATTATTGCATAAAATCTTACTATTATAAAGCACTGAAAATATTGAAATTATTAAAATGAAAGTCGAATTCCAATAATGTGCTATTACTTTAAATATGACGTAAGTGCACAAAATTTATTATTTAAAATAATAGCGCATTATCGGAGTTCAACTTCCGATCTAATACAGTGTTAATGCATAAAAGGAAACCGCACACAAAAATATTAAGAAGAAACATGAATCGTGTAACTTCAAAATCACTTTAAATATATCCGCGTAAAACGAGAACCAGGTGTACACTGAAAATACACGATAATATGAACTTATGATCAATTAGTACGTTCTGCTTTCTGAGTAAAATGTTATAATTGTAAGGACACATTTGAACCAAAATAAATGTAATAGAGTTATTAAAAAGGAGGAGTTTGTGGTGAATTGAACTAAGTTTTGTGGAAGAGACAAACCACGTTTATAAAGGTATCCTAAATAATAATAATATTAATTTCTTTCATTAGAAAGATATAGGTGATAATATAATATAAAAATATATAGTTTATATGTTGAATTATTTTCATCATCTAAAATAATTGTTAAGTGGTTTTAGAGAAAATCAAACTTTATTTAATCTCTTTAAATACATTCATGTTAATAATAACACACGTTGATATATAACGATTATTATATTCTTTTTGTTTTACTAATATGGAAATCAACATTAGATTCATAAATACTGAATTTAAACTTACATTCCAATCAACTAGGCTATTATGTCTAGAGCAACAGTAAGTAAAAATTTTATATATTTATCAATAAGGGTTCAGATGTCTCCATTTTTTCTTAAGAGCAAGGATAATGAATGGTTTCCAAACATTATGAAATTATCACACTAGTCTGGCTCATAGGTTACTTGCTGTTAAATGTAAACATCTTTACATTTTCTTTACTTGTTTGCAAGATAATGACAAATAATCCATTTGCATCAGAATGTAATAATTCAAATGTTGGAAACCATTGATTATCTTTCCCTTAAGTTCGGGTTGTCCTGCATGTCTTATTTGATTGGTCGAAATGTTGTTTTCTTTTTTTAATGATGTAAAAACTTTAAGCATGATGACAGAAATACGGGCATTTGATAGATCTCTGATGCAGCTTTCTAAAGATGTCTTTAACAAAAAAATCCAATGAAATTTGGATTTTTTTTATTAATTTTTTCGGAATTGGCACATTGAATTTTTTTAAAATAAATTTTGTAATTTCCATGAAGCGATAAAGACAGAAAACTTTTATCGGCCTAAAAATATGCTGATTCACAAACAAGGCCTTCCATGGAGTCTAAACATAAGCAGAATATCGGGCTCATAAGTATACAATTTTAATTTTTTTTTTTTTTAATTATTTGAAAAAATGATTTAATTTTTATTAATTTGCATTTGTAGTGGTGTGTGTCTATATAAATTTTATATTTATTTATGCTCATATGAATTCATATATGCAGTAATTTTGTGTGTTCTAATCCACTTATTTTATAAAAATAAACTTATTTTATAAAAATAATGATTCTCAAAAGGTTTAATAATTTATTATTTGAAAAATGATTTATTAGGTTTATATTGGTGTGTATGTATATAAATTCTACATTTATTTATGCTCATATGAATTCATATGTACAGTAATTTTGTGTGTTCTATTCCACTTATTTTATAAAAATAATGGTTCTCAAAAAGTTTAATAATTTATTATTTATTATTATGTTTATATGGTGTGTTTGTGTTTACAAATAATGATTTACAAAACTAATAACCAAATGTAAAGAAAGATTGCATATGCAGGCTAATAATCAAATTCTGATTCTTGCCTATGCCTTGATACTCATGCTGTGGAGTCACTCTAGTTTTGCTATATGTTTCATCACATTATTTTCAAGTCTATAGCTAACAAATGGACTATATGCAAATAAATTATATCTATGTAATACAATAAATATAACAAGATAGCATCACTGGTGTGCATAAAGAATATAAACATCACTGATGTACACAAAAAAATATAAAATGAAGAGATGAAACTCATTTTATCAGTGATACAGACAGTAACCTACAATTTCTAGTTTTAGCTACACAAGAAGCCAATTGCTATGATGACAAATGCATATCTATCTTCTGGAAATGATTTTTTTTGTATCTTTTATTAGGATGAATCTTTTTCTTATAGACACCTTTGAGATTTGGTAACTTTTGGGGTACAAGATAAAAATGAAGAATTCTTATGCAAATACTTTTGGAGATTCTGAAGCTATGAATTATCTCAGGTAAGACATTATATATGGTTTGAAAGAGAATTTTTGTGAGGAATACAAATAAATTATCACTGAAGATGTAACTTAAACTTAGTTAATGATGAATTAGAAATTATGAACAAACAATAAAATAATAATTATGCGGTCTTAGACTTATTGTTTTCCTCAGTTTTTCTAGTTTCTATTATTAATGTAATTTTTTTGCTGTAACATAATTAAAACTGAAGTTATTGTGAAATTGTGTCTCAAGTCAGTTTTTAAAAAAATTCAATATGGCACTCTAGATTTATGCAGTTAAGAAGAAAACAGATGAACCCTCATAGAAAATTTAATATTCATGAATCCAAAGATTCTAGGTTTAAGTCCCATGCTAGAACTATCACTGATCAGGGTAGCGACATTAAAGAAATCAAGTCATTATATTATATACTAATATGTGTGCCATGTTTAACAGCTGAATCTATTTTAAAAGTTTAAATAAAGTTTTCATTTAGCAATCAATTTTAGACAACATATCACAAACTTTCAGTTAAATATTTATAATTTATATTTGTTTTTGTGATTAGGACATTTTAGTATTAATTATTTGTTGAACTATTTCCATCATCTAATATTAAGAAATGAATATCTTTAGAAAAGTTTTAAATTTTATTTTTCCAAATACAATCAATTGTTAATAATAATATAGAGTAGTATTTAACACAACTTTTCAAGTGGTATTATTATCCTCTCTTCTTCAGGTGTTGTTGGACTAACCAATGACAGAACTAGCATGTGAATGAAACATGGACCAGAGTGTTATCTTAAAATTCAATGTTCAAGAATTTAAATATCAAAGTTCAATTGTCATAGTTGTACAGTCACTGGTCAGACCAACAATACCCAAAGAAAAGAGAATGTTGTGTTAAATACTAGTCTGTATCCTACTAATAACTGCTGATTAAATTTGGAAAGTTTAAATGAAGTTTAACATTTTTCTAAAACATTCAAGTTCTTAATATTAAAGATGGAATTAATGCAATAAGTAATTAATATTTATAGTTTATCTTTAATTCCCTCCCCCCTTACTTTTTTGTTGTTGTTAGAATTACCTTACTCATATACAACTGAATGATTATAAATAAAAATCAAATAGCCTTCATGTAGCCCATTGTAGAGCAAAGACTTTTTCATTCTCCATCTATAGAACAAAACAATAAAAGAGACAATATATGAATGGTTTATTATTTGTACCTTTTGTTTTCATTCCTACACTAAGCATCTTTTATCTCTACTTAACTACAAAACTATGAGTCTTAAATTGAAAACACTATACTATTTTCAATCCAAGCTCAGTAGCTTATATAGTCATACAGGTCTGAACTTAGTTCAGTACCTATACATTTTAAGTGTCTTTGGTTCTTTAATAATGATAGGCACTACTATCCTATTATGCACAAGCCTTCTGGCATACTCTGGCTTGCACTGAGTGGCAATACTTATAGATAGTTTTGCCTGTTTTATTAACAGTTATGAGCAAGCATAAGAAATAGTGATCATGTGATGTTTATTAACCTAATAATAAATAAAAACAGACAAGTGACTGTGGCAAAGAAAGTTTTAATAACATGAAATTTGACACTACTATTGATTGTTTAATAAGACAATTTTTGATTAGATACTTAAAGATTAAACATTTTGAAGAAAATAAAAGATTTAAATAGTGATATAAAAATAAATGTAAAAAGTATTTAATGGATCATTATAAAATTTAAAAAAGAAATATGCAATAAAGTTTGCAAAAGTAATTATTTGCAAAAATCTATTCATATTGTAACCTTATGTTCTGCCTATAGAATTTTATGTTAGGTATTATTGCTAATATATCTAAGAAAAAGTTTATTTTTTGTTAAATAAATTCTATTACTATGTTAAAAGTAGTGAACCATTTAATAAATTATCTTAGATTTATAATTAATATTATAAAATATCATTATTTATGACATATAAATAAATTTAAATAATTTTAGCTTATTAGTCAAGCTTATTTTATAATTGTAGGTGTTATAAAATCCTAAAGTCAGTATTTTAATGTATAACTTATCTTTAAAGATGAAATCATACTCTTAAAGTAGTCATTACATGTGTTTATTAAGTTAAGTTATTATAAAATTAACACTTAAGTAACTTTAATAATGTTTTATTGATTTTTATTAATATAATCAACTTATTACAATGCATATTAAAAATATAGTTCTAATTATTAGTTTAATAATAGTATCTTCTATAAGTATTTATAATTAGCCAATAACTTTAAATTATTTCTAAATCATATTTTAATTATCTTTTAATCTATTTACATTTAAAGTTAAAATTTTAAAAAGAAAATGACTATATTTCAACTTCCTTGTCTGGAAGATGTAAATATCCTAAACAATTTTATAGTAAAATTTTGTTTATAAAAATATGTTTTAAAAAAATATTGAACTTGAATTAATACTTGGAGAATTTTAAAAAGAGCATTTTAAATTAAATATTATTGATATAATTTTATTTATTAAATAATTTGTAAAATGTAATATTAATTTATTGTTTTGTCTAAAAAATTTCCAGACATAATTAAAAAAAATATTTTTAAAAATTTTGACTTATCAACTAAATTAGGTTACATAAATTAATAAATGATTACCAACCATTGGTCATCTATCACATGACACACCATATTTAAGCTCTAACCACATGTATCTTAAAACACTTCATTTTTTCTCATCATTTTGTTATGTATAATTTTTTATAATTATTTATTTTGCAAGTTTACACTCTGAACAGCTAAAGAAATTATCTGCTTATGCCCCTAACTTTGGCCTATCAATCACTCTTTAGAATCTCAACTTATATACCATTCAGAAAGCTCCAACAATGCATAAATACAGATGTTATATACTGTTGCAATGCCTCTTGAGAACAGTAATTTTGTATGAAAAGTGTAATTATATTCCTTGAACTTTTATTGCTTGTTTAGTCATGTTAAAATTATCTGGAATTAAGACTTTTAAAATTGTTACATACCAAATCTTTGCTTAATTTTTAAACTATGTTTACTACATTTTATTCTACAGTGAATTCTAGATTATATTTTGCAAATCTGAGCTTTATTATAATTTTCAAAAGATCATCATTGTACTTAATTTGATGTCATTCTACTTAGAGCTTTTGCTAACTTGCAGGATGTTATAAATGATAAAAGCAGCTTTGGAATAATAGTTGTTATATATAGAGCTCACAAAACAAACTCTTAACAAGCTTTGAGTGAAATAATAATTATGAAAGTACAAATGCCTTTGTTTTATTAATGAAAACAAATTATTCTATTATTATTATTTCTTCATAATTTAAAATGACTTTTTATGAAAATTATTATTTTAAAACAAACAAAAGATTTATTTCAACATTTATAAAATTATGGAATGAATATATTGCATTTTTTATGAATTATGTCATATTCTTAAATATGTTATAAGTGAACTAATTCCATGTTCATGTATTCTGCTTTTAAATGAAATATATATGATAAAATATTGCATTTTAAGAAAATATTTTGCCTTTTTCTGGAAGTATAAAATAAATATGTGTGCTTGAATGTACTTTATTGCCTTTGAATATTTTATCACTGATAAAATATTGCATAAAATCTATTCTATGCATTTTATACAATTTGTTTCTTGTTTTGTAATATGTATTGCTTTTAAAGGATTGTTATGCTTCTGATAGATTATTTATTGATGTATAAAACTTTGCATGCTTTAACTGAAAATATATTATGCTTTTTATCAATATTTTGATGCATGAAGCTACAAATTGTATTTCCAAAGAAAATAATATTATTATCTTCATACTGTTTGAAGTAAATATTATGCTTATTACTTTTTCATTGTTTTATATTTGAATTGCTTCAAAAGAAATTATATCTTCTTATCATATTAATTCAATAAATACTTTGTTATTTACTTTGAATAATTTTTCAAATTACGCTCACAAATTTTAATTAATTGTTTTGCCAATATTTAATATTCATATTGTCCAGATACTTTAACAAATCTTCAACATATCCAAGGAATCATCATTGAAACTGTTGCGTTGTAAAATATTACTGAAATCAAAGATTTAATGATTTATGAACTATTAAATGATAAAAGAGTTATAGATATTTAGTAGTAAATTTTCATTCATGCGTATTATTTTTATGATAATGTATATTTATTATTTATGTAAGATTTGTAGTATGTTTATTACGAAAGTTCTCAGAATATTACTGTTTTGAAATATAATCAAAAGATAACACATCCACCATGTATGGAATTGTTTAGAATGTGTATAAATTAATGGAATAATTAGTGGAATGGATGTATATTTTTCCTATTGAATGTCTAGACCACAATTTATGTGCCTAATTATATTTTATTTTAATTATTATATTTTATTTTAATTATTATATTTTATTGATTTTTCACATCATGTTCATTATTGCTATAAGAGATAATAGGATTACTTCTATTTTCATATATTATTTCTATTATGATCTCAAGATATAGTGAATCTTAGGTGACAGGTAGCCAATGAATGCTATATTTTAGGCAATCTTTTGTGATGGTTTATTCTTAGTATATTTGTTAAGATTAGAGACGAGGTCTTAATTCTTTATCTACACTTTTGCATAAGTGTTTATTTGAAGTCTATTCCATCCTATTGCCATTTATATTCCTTGATGTTTATCTTGGTGAACATTTTCTTTAAAATCATGCACAATACCACCCATGACTTTTATGCTGGCTCTTAAATATTAGAATCATGTGTGATACCAACCATGCCTTTATTTTGCTCTTGATGTAATCAGAGTAGCTTAAAAATGTTGATATACCTAATTTGATATATGATGTGTTAAAAACCTAGATAAAATGTTTTATGCTTAAATTTACAATTATTTTATGTGGCTATGAAATTATACATCTTCAAAATTCAACATTATTATAATAATGATAAGATTTGTCTGTTAATATTATTAAATTTATTTCATACTGTGACATATAGGAATGAAAGCTGGATTTATAATAAATGTGAGTTTTCTGTATTCATAATTGAATCACATTGTATTGGGGGGGGGGGGTTTAAATTTTACTTAAATTTGTAATAATTATAATTTTTGATTTTAATTATCATACTTGTCATCTGAATTTGTATCTGTATCATCATCTGCATTCTCAGAAATCCAAAATCACACATATATTATAATATTATGGTATAAGAGTACAAGAAAAATATGACATTTTATTAAATTTATGTTGTTGATGTTTCACAGTAATATCCTTGATTAACAATATTATTTTGTTTTGATTATGATTATAAGAGATTCTTTTGTGTGATATATGGGTAGCAACAAAATCTCTTTCCTATTCATAGTATCACAAATATCACCCTAAATTACTTTATAATATTTTTTTTTACATCTGAGTTTCATGATTAATTTTAAAATAAATAACATTTATTTGTTGCATTAGGATATTATCCCAAATATGGATCATATTTTATTATTATATTTCTTATTAGAGAATTTTAGCAAAAATATTGAGATCTGATTTGATTAAGAGAAGTTTATTTTAATTAAGAAATCTGAATTGCCTAAGAAAGATTCATTTGAATTAATAACTTTTATGGTAACCTAATTTTTTTATGAACCTGCTTTATTAGATTAACTTAGAGAATATTCCAACTCTTGATTAGCTGTTTTATTACAAAGGAGCAATTAAGAGCTATATGACCCTTTTGAGGTTACAATACATATTGATTTATATAGCGATAATATATACAAATTCTATATAGGTAGATAATTTTAACATTTTAATAAACTACCTTTACTTTATATATATAATGGAAGAGAACTATTCTTCACATATATATTAGAAAATTGACATGCTCTCTTCCATCAATAAATGTTTTAAAACATAGAGACAGCATGTGTCAATTATCTTGTGCATGTGTAAAGACTGGTATCCTTCCACAATATTACAAATACTGTACATATAAATTGCATTATTAATTACTGCACACAGATATATATATATCAAAAAACTTGGTTTTGAATCCAGTCTGGATTAAACAAGAAGTTTTCTCAGGTTTAGAATTTTGTTTTGTGACAACATTTATAACCAATCCATCTGACCATCCAATACTGGGCAATAAATAGGTTAGTTATTTTTAAATAGAGAGTAAAATAAGAATTTAAAAAACATCAAAACTATCTTCACTTAGCAATGGAAAAGCAAGGTAAGTAATATCTTCTCTTTCTCTGTTCTTCTTTGAATGGCTGTTAATTAAATCATTATCTTGTAATGGTTTACTAAAGACTATCTTATCTTTTTACCTATACACACTTCATTCTGATATGACATTATCAATGGTGGAGACTGGGTTATAAAAAAAATCAGATATCAAACTTTTTGTAGAATATAGCTAAAATTATTAACCATACATTTTTTGAGTTGTAAATAATAAGGAGAATGAATGCTTAACTAAAAACATATTTTCTTATAAAGCACTTTATTATATTTTTTAAAGTTATAGGCAAGTACTTAGAAAAAAACTTAATTGTATATGTAAACACTTTATAAATATGGAATTTAGGCAAGATGCCCCCCCCTCCCCAACTGAAAATGAGACAAATTAGAACTGAACTGGTGGTTTTCTACTCAAACAACCAGCTTGCAATCAATGAACCAACAATTCAATTACAGAAACATATCAAATAACATTTCACATAATTTTGGTATTACTAGAATTAAAACTATTTTGTACATAGTATTTAATACCATTTTATACATAGTAATAACCAAAGAAAAATTAAGTTTCATGTAACAAATTAAAAACTTGAAAATAACATATTTAGAACCCAACCTAATGCACAATGATTATAAAAGTAGTACACTTAAGCCATAAAAAACTAATAAATGTGAATAAACGTTTAATACAAGCAACCTGCAAGAACTGCATTCACCCAAAAGTAATAATATATTTAGCAACCAAACTAATATGCAATAAAAATAAAATAATATATTTAATCTGTAGACAACAGTAACAAGCAATTGTAATGGTCAAGTTTTGTAGATTCATGTAACAGAATCTAGAATCCAGGCAAAGAGACCAAAATCTGACCAGACCAGGAGTGTGATGTCCTGAATCCGACCACGCTTCAACTTGTTTGCCAGAACTTCATGACTCAAGACCCTATGAATGACCACATTGGAAGTTACACATAGTATACCATCTTTTATGGCTGGCATAGGACAGGGAGAAACATGAGACTCGGAGATTTAAATATATTAACTAACTTAAATACTACCAGCTTGAAATTAAAGATAACATTCATAAATGGTAATTAATGCAGAGATAGTTATATCACATATATAAAATTAACTAAGGCTGAATTGGTTTGAAATAGGAACAGGAAATCAGAATAAATTTAACATATATTTATTAATCAACAGAACATAAATTAATGTGAGAAAAGTACGCAGGCTTTATAACATGAGGATTAGCATGTCTCCTCATTAAAACTTTAATTATTAATATGAATTGACATATTTAAAGAAATCACTAAGCGGTGCCTACATTAGGTTATGCTAATTACTATTGGAAGTGGTAGCTACTCTTGTAAAATGCTGTACTAGTCTAAGACAAAATATTTATTGTAACAGTATTAACTTAGTAAATTATGAGCGTATAAATCAACTCAGGGTTGAGACTGAACCTAGAGACTAAAGGTAGAAATTTCAGTTTAATACTGAATAATTAACTTATAAGACTCAGAATTGGCTACACATGGTGACCGACCATTACAGCCCTGGAAAATTGTGATAACGGAGTGCCCTGCGGCTAGATTAGAGTCAATGGTTTTCATGACCAACACCGGTACCCTGAAACTGAGCATTTTGCTGCTAAAAGGTCAGGGTTGACAAACACTAATGCCTGGAATTATGCATCAGGTGTCTTACTTGTGTGCACCCTGAAAGATAAGGAAAAGAGACAGCAAAATGTGAACATGGAGCAATAATTTTAAGTTATCTAATCAGCCAAGCGAAGGTACGACTTTAATTAATATTTTAGATATACGGGGTATAGCCTGGTCAATATTACTATTAGGAGCCAATTTTGACAATGTTATATAATCAAGTCACATTGGAGGGATAATGAAATATAATAAAACTCTTGTTTATAGGTTTCAATCTGTACATAGAAATTATTATGAGGGAGGGGAAAGTATATTTAATTACTGGCCAAATAATTACTGAATATACTTTCATATTACTAAGACTAGTACATTACTCTATTCATAAATCTCAATAAGATGGAAATTTAATAGCAAGCCACAATAATTTAGAATCAAATAAGAATTATAGGGATTCGAACCAGTGAGCATGGAGAATGTCATTAAGAAGATAGTTATGGGGAGAGATTTGCAATTATTTCTTTGAATATTTATTATGTTTAAATGCTCACTGCTTCAAGGACATTGGCATATAAATAACAAAATAACAGTAAAAAAAATATTATAGGCACAACCCCAATGACAGACATAGAATTTAGGTTAAATTACATTTAGTTTAAATAAGATATTTAACAAGCAATAGGTAAGTTATACAAATTCTACCTTAGTTGCTTGCTTTAACAAGAATTTATAATGAAATTATTTTATAGAGTTTAGAACATTACAATAATTTATCTTTAGCTAGCTTTTAACTTTTAAGTTGAGGATTTAAATTTACAAATAATTAGTTAACACAGAGCTCTGCGGTTATGGATTGGTATTACCGATTAGTTGCTGGACTGGATAAGGTGTTGGCTTTCAGGTATCGTGGTGGTCTTCTTGAGTGGGCATAGCATCTACATTATGGAAGTAGTCTGTTGCTGGATGATTTCATGTTGCAGCTCCAGTGATTGAAGCATCGGCTGGCAGCAAACATACCATTCTTCCGTGGATTTAGAAGCAGTCATCGCCTTTCTCAAAGCCATATCTTTCAAAGATCAATCTGACATGGATTAGGTATAGTGAAGCTCTTCTAAAATTAAGGACTCCATAACTCAAGCTTAAAATATACCTATTTATATTTTTCTTACAAAGCACTTAACTAGAGAAGAATTTATTTTGCCTGGAAACCCATTAACTCTAAAATATAACATTAAATTATAAGATTTTCCAATTTGATTAAAATACTTTTGTTTAGGCTTCCGGGGCACCTCAAAGCATCTTCTAAGCGTGAAATAATGCTACTCCAGTGATTTTAATGAATACACTTTTGCCGCAAACGAATTTGAGTATAGCAATTATCAACTTTCAAACTTTGATTTGACCACAGGTGCGATGGACTTGATGCAAATTTGTTTATGGCTAACTTTTTATTTTTAATTAAGTGAACTAAAAGCTTTTTACTCTTTTACAAAATTTAATCATGCCACTCTATATATATTATTGTATAATGTGAATTATATATCCACATACAAATTTATATTTAATAAACTTAATAAATTGATATTTCTACAATTTAAAATTGTAACATAAATCATTTCTTTATAAAATTTAAACCATTATATTCACTGTATCCTTTACTAGCCTATGTATGTACAGCATTTATTCATATGTGCATATATAATGCTGCACACTCAGCCACGATAGTATGGTTTATAGTTTATTAAATGAACATTTGAATAGGGTTTGAATCTAGCACAGATGGGTTTGGTTGTTAAACTAAAACATGCAATGAGAAGGGCTTGAACCTGACTGTTGCACAATACATAATAATTCTACTAATTAAAGACTATCAAAACCGAATAACAATGAGACTAAATCTAAATCCATAAGAAATTTAGATTACAAAAAGAAAAAAAAACTCCATGAAATGAATATAAGTAATAAATTAGTTAACACAGCATTCCAAAAAAAAAAAAAAAAAATCCATAAAAAATGTAATCCCCAAAAATTATTGTTTACAGAAAAAATAAAAAATTTGGATGCCATAAAAAATCCATAAATGAAAATGCACATTTATGCAATAATTGTATAATGTAAAATTATAAAACTAAATAAAAATGATTGCTGTTTGGAATTTAAATTATTATGAACTGCTTACATTATTGCAATCAATGACTTTCTTGTGAATTACTTATTGTGCATATTAAATCATTATTTATATCCATTCCATGGACTAATTTTTGTAATTTAACTTCTAATGGATTTGCATTTGGCTTCTAAAAGATTTAGTTTTGATATTTTTAATTAATATAATTCTTATAGCATTTATTTGTGTCTCCTATTTTCTTATGGATTAAATGAATTATTTAAATTCATGGTTTGGTTGCATAATACTGTGTATTATTTTCATGTTTTTTTTTACACAAAATATTAAAACTTATTGATTAGTTTTTCCTCTTTGATCATTTATGTGATAGATACTCCATGTAATGTATAGACCATAGACACTAGCAGTACCATAATTTTAATTTATAAAATATTAAAGATACAGATGGAAATAAATATATAAAAGTAAAACTACCTTTAAAACATACAAGGCAAAGTCTTTATAGAAAAATATGAAAGGACCAAGCATGTCAATTAACTGTGGTAGGGTTTGAACATTTTTCCATACTTGTTTTACTCTAATTAAAAATAATTATACATCCATTTATCAAATAATATCAAATGGTAATTGAATTGAATAAATGAAAAAAAAAATCCAATTTTACTCCAGTTGGATTCATACTCCAGATTACAGATATGACAAGTAGTTACAGTAACTATTATACATTAAAACATCATACAATCACCTTTTCATTAGATCCAAAGATCCAAATACACTTTATAAAATTCCTCAGTGATGAAAGACATAGGCTAGAAACTAATCTGGGTATATTGGATAGGCAGGTACTGGATGGGGATTATGATTCACAACCTTCTAGCATCTATTGATTACTAAGACTTTCATTAGGTGTCACTATTATGCAGAAAATTTTGCTACTGTTTTAACCATTATATCACAAGATCTATACATATTATTCTAATAGGTATCACTTTTTTTGTATAATTAAATGCAATTTTTGAAACTACCTGAGTTTTTTTAAAATTAAAAATAAATAGTTTATATTATTAAAATGTAGATATATTAAGAAATCAATAAATTAAAGACTCAATTAAATATAGTGATCTTAATTAATTAATCTAGTTTTTAATAATAGTAAAAATATTACATATTCTAATTTTTTTGATTGTTACATAGGTGATGATAAACATAATAAAGTAAAATAATTCTTGCTAGACTTGATATAACTTTCAAGACATTGCATTTTGTTCCATATAAGCATAAATAACTGCACTTAAAACTACACTGGTTCAAGTCCAAGCCAGTATACAGAACAAAAGCCTTACTAACTAAACTTGAACTAATTATATATGAAAATAGTTGGATTTTTAAATAGTGAAAAACAGGTTAAAATTTTTAAATAGCAAATATAAAACTTCAAAGAACAAATGTAAAGAGTAAATATATATATACTTTCTTTCCTTTTTTTTTTTATCTTCCATACTAAAAAATGGTGATTAAAAAAGTTTTTAAATAAAATAAAAATACTATTAGGTACTATCATGCTGGCTCATATTAGTATCAATTATAAGAATAGTTCCTCAGACTAACCTAACATCTGTTTGGTTTTTCAGTTTACTTAAAAGCATATTCCCCATAGTAATGATGAAGACCATTCGTATCAACCTTCCTAAGCATTATATATTAAATCATATTATAATTTGACCAAAATAGAACAATTTCAATATGGTTTCTTTTGCTTCAAATGAGAGTTTAATATGCTCAAGTATCCAATGTTCATTTTCCTGATTGTCCATGGAATTCTAAAAAAAAATTTTTTTCTTCACCAACATTACAGTTTTTTTTTTTTTTAAAAGTCAAGACTTTTTTCTATCCTTTTTCCAGTATCCAACTCTACATTCATAAGAGAGTACAACAATTTCACTTTCTTTTCCTAGAAATATGTTCTAACATCAAAAAAATATTTTTAGCTTTATCAATGACAATTCCATCTCATATTAATCTATAATAATAAAAGATATTTTAATTAAAATTATGAGAAATATTTAAAATGAATTTTTGGGCTTCTTCAGTACTCTTGATAGATAATGTCATTAGCAATTAAAATTGTTCAGAAAAAAATATATATTACAGATTACAAATTATATGTACTAAATTTTTTATGCAATAAAGAAGAATCTTGTCAAGATATTAAAAAAAAGAAGAAAAAACAATCAAGAAAAAATATTTGATTTCAAAAATAAATTAGGAATTTACCTTTATATATATTTGGTCAGTTTTTAATGCTAACCTTGACTGTCATGTTCCATTTTGTAAGAGATGACAATGTATCCAATTCATTTCCACGATTAAATCATTATTTTATTAATATGAATTCTAAGACAGCTAACGATGAGGTAAAAAAAAAAAAAAGGAAAAAGCAGAGTTAACAAAATGGTTATACAAATGTAAGATATTTCCTGGTTTCGCCATCATATCAACTCGCAATCAAAATCTGGCACTACCTTACCTATTCTAAAATGGTTAGTTGGATTACAAAATAATAACTTTTTACACGATTTTTTTTTTTTTTTGTATTTTTCAGATAACTGACCCTTAACCAACTACCCAATATTGGTCAATAAATATGTAAAACAGCTAATTTTATTAAAAATAAGGATGGAAAACAGATCTTCTCCATCACTCGGTAATAGGCTAAGCTTGATAAATAATGTTTTCTCCTTCACTCTATTTATAAGAGCAAAAGGAGAGAACTTTGATTTAGAATGAACTATTTAAGTTGCATCACCATTAACTATATACCCACATACATGTAAACATATAACTGGCTTTTTGTCATTTACTGCACGATGAAAAGATTTAGTTAATTATGATATAATTTAATAAGCTCATAAAGAACAAATATACATTATAATTTTGTAAATAATTTATTTCCATTCAATCTCTATTAAAAAATATTAATTAATCTACTTAAATTAGGTTCAACAAGCATAAACTTAAATATATACTGAATATAAAATACGTATTTTCTTTTAATCAAGGTTTTCAATAAAAGTGCTTTTTGAAAATGATATTAATACAGTATTGTTGTTTTTTTCGGGAAAAAAAAAAGAACTTCTATTCAAAATTTTTATAAGATTTTCGAATAGCAACTTTAATCCTAAACAAAGGGAAAACGTTCAAAATTTTAGATCAAATTACTTTGACAAATAAAAATTTAAAATATAATTTAATGGAAAAATAAAAACAGACTATAATCAGAATTCTTGCCTATAGATGGAAATTGTAAGTTATATAGTTAAATTATAATTAGTATTTCGTAATAAAAAAACAAACTCTAAAGGTATTTTTGCGTAAATAACATGTATACATGCATACACACATCTCTAAAACCTGTGACCCCAATACATTGTGATTATAAGCTTTTTATTTTTATTCTTAAAAACTACTGAGGTGCTCAATAATGCAATCCTTTATTCAATTAAGAGATGTTGATAATTAGTAGGTCGACCACTCACCTTGAAAAGCACCTGATATTCCATTTCTCACTTTTATTTTAAAACATTTTTGATGTAAATTAGCTTACCGGCTTTTAATTCTTCTCCGGGCAGAGGTGTGGTAAACGTTTTTAACGTCATGACTGACAGATAAGATAAGGCATGTTGCAGTGAATAATAAATATTAATGACTCAATGGTTGCTTGTTAACGGCATATCCTTCACTAAGCCTGGGCGGGGCGACAAGTGCAGGGTTTGCCAGAAGACATGACACAAATAAGTAGGGATCACCAGGGTCTTAAATTTTCACACTTCTCGGTTATATTTAAAAAAAAAAAAAAAATATGTACTTGGTGGCACTCGATAATCAATTTTGAAATTTAAAAATGTAAACACAATTACATACAATTTATTTATTTTTTCTTTTTTACTACAGGGTACAAATTATTTTCATTGTAAATAAATGTAGTTGTACAAAAAGTATATTAACATTTCAAAATTATCAATATAAGTTCGTTTATAGACTTTTAGTGTGTGTGCCTATATATAAATGGAAAATTATAGACAATAAAGATATATTTTATATACAGTGATCCGTATACAATATTAAAATAAAAATTTAAATTAAATAAAGGTAAATTTAATGAAATAAAAATAATAAAATGATATACTTGTCGATATTTCAGAAATAATCTATCAATTAATTCTTAATATAATAATACAAATTCAAAGAATATTTATAAACTAGGTATTATAAATATTAGTGAATGAATCATAGTATGGCAATATTTACAATTAATTTATTAAACAAGTAAAAATTTTAATAATTTAATTATAACGACAATAGCAATGTTGAAATTATGAGTATATAATTAATTAGATTTTTGGAGTTCTAGATATATGGAGGATGATCTACAAAATATATTGTATATCTGTATCTTCAATATTAGGTTAAATAATAAATTATTATTAATTACGTTACTAGAAATAGATTCACAGTAGAAAGATAGCATCTTCACCGCAGTGGGTTCAAATCATAGCGGTAAAACTTTAAAAATCAAGTTTGTTTGTTTTTTTTCTCTCACAAAGCTAGCTAATAATAGTCAATTCAACTTTATCATCCAATATGGGTTGAAAATGGATATCTAGCTATCTATTTCTTACCTAGAGGGTAAAAGAAGAGTGATCAAACTTTTACTATACAGCAATTGGCAAATATGGTTAAAAAATATTATTCTTAACTGCTTCTCTATCAGATGCTTGCCTTTATCCTGCTGAGAATTACTTCAACATTTGTAATGTTAAATAAACTACATAAAAATATGTAGTATTATAGAAATAAAGAGATTTTAATTAGCCCACCACGAATAATCCTCCAACAGATCCTCATAGTTGAAAAAATCATTACCCAATAGATTTGCCAAAAATTGAAAAATTAACCATGTTCTTTTCCTGTTTTATTATGTGTCTAGCTAAAATAAAATATTAATTTACTTGTCAATATTAAATTATTAACTTTGTTATCTTGGGTATTGGCCGGCTACTTGGGAAAAAGAGAAACCTTAATCCTAATTGTCAGTCTGAAATAAAATCAAACTTAACTTGGTCCGAATTAGAATTTAGGTAGAGGGCTTTGAAGTCAGATGCATTGTCACTAGATGATGAGATATAGCCAAGAATATACATATGAAAACATACTCAAATATATATATATATTCATAAACAAATAGTTTAAAAAAAAGTTTGAATTTCTAAATAATTCAGAATAATTATAATTGAAGAGTTAAACATGTGGTGCACACACAAACATATACATACAAGCAGAAGTCAAACATAAACATGTTCCTATCTGAATAAGCACACACAGACTATATACATACGTATATAGAATAAACAATAATTTACAGAATCTTCATTTTTAAAAAAAGTCTAGTATTTTGAAAAATATGCCAAATTTGAAGAAGGTTAATAGGAGAAAGAAAAAGAAGTAGGGGATAGACATTTTTTAAAAAGATATATATATAGTAAAACATAGCAATAATACATACAAAAAAATAATTTGGTTATATTAAACATTATGGCCAATAGTTATACTTTGTTTCTCCATTTTTTAAAAATATTTATTCCATAACATAAAATTCAAATGATAAACAATAAATGGTCCAAAGTAACAATGAATAAAAGTAATAAACACTAATGATAATACCCCCCCCCCCCAACTATATTAAATTGATTATAATATGAATGTATGAATAGATAATAGGATGAATGATAGAAAAATAGATGATCCAAGGTTACCTCTTCTAATTTATATAAAGATTACATTATCAGGATCAATATTACTAAAACGTTATTTGATCAAGAAATGTATTTAATGATTTGATTATAGATAAAAGAAAGTATAAAGACAGAATATGATCTATTGGAATAAATCAAATCTGAACTTTTTTACCAAAAAAAAAAAAGGGGGTGGGAGGGGTGATAAACGATATTTAGATTATGTAATATAATTTAATAAATTTTGGATAAATCTTTTGCTAGTGAGTGGGTGAATATTTAACATAATAATATTTTGCAAGTTTGGGTAAAAATTTTGATGATTATAAATAACACAACTTTTTTTTTAAATAGATGCTGGAAATATTTAATAATGCTTTTGATAATGTAATATGATGCTTTTTAAAAAAAAAAATCAGATCACACTAGAACAAAGAGAATCATTTTTTAAAATAAATATAATGTTTAATTTAATGATAGATGTGCTAGTAAATAATTTTTGGAAAATATAAAAGTATTACTAAAATAATTTTGGTTTTGGAAAAGGAATTATTATTATAGAAATTAAGGAGTTTTTTTTGAATTTTAGTAAAATTGAAATAAAATTATATGAGCAGATGTAAAAATTTTCCAATAGGGGTGTATAAGAAAAAGAATATTATTTCCAATGAAGGATTTATCTATCTTAAAGTGAAGTCTATTGGATAATGATGTCAACATAATAGGGTGTCTATTAGTTGAATGTCTAAAATTATAAAATATTCTGAATTTTAGAATAAAAAGAGATCATGACTTATAATGCTTGGAAAAACTGTCAAAACTTTCCATTATCCGGGAAATGAGAGTGATTAAAAATCATATATACATCTACAAATATTAATAGCATATACTTTATAATAATTCTTTGGCCTGTGCATGTTCCCATTTTTCCCTAAATGATGTCCCTATGATCTATTTGTCAGATTTTTTTTTTAAAGTGAATAAATAGCAGGATATGTATTTATATTTTCATTTAAATAGTACTAAAATTTTGAACATATTTTAAATATTGTTTATGTTTCTGATATGATTAAAAATAAATTTTAAACTTGCAATGATTATTTAAGCGTTATTTTTTCTGCATTTCTGTATGAATATTCATAATCAAACATTATAAGTGTGCTATCATTATAATCCTGAGAACAAAAAATAAAAACAATCTATGAAATATATACATGACCAAAAAAATATATGCTAATCTTCTATTTTGATTTTTTTACCTCTTAAAGTTGTGTTTTAACTTTCATAGCATACCTTTCTTTCTAAAAAATTTCACTATCTTGCTTAAATGTAATTCTCCATTAAATTGTATCCTATGTGATATGATCTGAAAATAATCAATACTGCATTTCCTTAAAGTTTCATGAGATATAAGTTTATAACATAATTGAGGACTCTATATTGCATTAAACCTGTGATCATAATTACCATAACATATTATTAGAAGTCAATTAATAATTATTTGTTTCATAATTCTAAACCAATGAAGTTTGGGTTTTACAATAGTAAATTCAGTGATATCATTTAAAACAATCTGAAAAACATATCTATCAGTCTATTATTTTATTTTTATTCTTGAAATTTTTTCCCCTACAATTTCAATATTTTGCTATATGAAGTCCCTTTCTCACTTCCAGTACTGCATTTGGAATTATAATAACAATATATAATGAATTCATAATACATACTGTATCAATGTATACAACTTAATTACATGTCATCCAAATATACATATAATAAGTAAAATGGGCTAATTACATAACCATTAGAAACCAACCAGTAACCACCTAAATATTCACAATAAAGATAGTAATCAATATTTCTCACTGCTGTCAAGGCAACCTTCTCGCCTTTTAATAGCAAGAATGGAAATCCATTCTTACTAATAGTCCATTGAATATATATGGATACTTAAAGATTGCAACTTGACCACAGAGAATGAAATATTGATACAATAAAGTTTAAATAAACCTCTTTAAACATGAAATAAACATCCACTCAATTATAACATTACAAATTGCAATACTTTTAAATTGTCATGTATTATTTAAACAATAAGTAAAATAATGCTTAAGCTAAATGGGCTAATTATGTAACTATTAGAAACCAACCAATAACCACCTAAACATTCACAATAAAAATAGTAATCAAGATTTCTCACTGCTGTCAAGGCAACCTTCTCATCTTTTAATAGCACGAATGGAAATCCACTGTTACTAATGGTCCATTGATATGAACCATTAATAAGAATGGATTTCCATTCTTGCTATTAAAAGATGAAAATGTTGCCTTGACAGCAGTGAGAAATATTGATCACTATCTTTATTGTGAATGTTTAGGTGGTTACTGGTTGGTTTCTAATGGTTACATAATTAACCCATATAGCTTTAAGCATTATTTCACTTATTATTTAAATAATACATGAGCAATTTAAAAGTATTGCAGTTTGTAATGTTATAATTGACTATTTTTTAGTCTGCATTACATGGACATGTTTATTTCATGTTTAAAGAGATTTGTTTAAACTTCATTGTATCAATATTTCATTCTCTATGGTCAAGTTGCATATCTTTAAGTATCCATATATATCCAATGGACCATTAGTAAGAGTGGATTTCCATTCTTGCTATTAAAAGATGAGAAGGTTGCCTTGACAGCAGTGAGAAATATTGATTACTATCTTTATTGTGAATGTTTAGATGGTTACTGGTTGGTTTCTAATGATATATATATATATCATAAAAATATTGAAATTCATAAACTTATTAAATTTTATGAATATAGTATGGTGACAGTATTTTTTTTCTTACTAAATATAATGTTCTCAGGTCTCAAACATGAATTTATTTAACCATACCCCCCCCACCACCACCACCACCACACACACACACTTTAAGTACAATTCAGTAATATAATTGCAAACAAGTATACAGAACTGTTGGCTTTCTATTTTATTTTTTCCAAAAAGTTTTATATAATAATATTTTTTAGCACAATGAGTGGCAAATCTGAAAAAGTTATAAAAGTATCTTCATTAAGTGAAAAAATGAATGTTATTGATTTAGTAAGGAAAAATAAAAAGTCATAAATGTAAAAAGAAAGCAGATTTGTGCCACTGCCACTTGTGCATCTGAAACAGAAAATATTGTAGATAAAGTAAGGGATATTTTTTGGGCAAAATGAAAAAAAGCCTTAAATCTATGATTGAATGATATGAATCATAAATATATTCTGTTTGTCAGTTTGGTATTGCATCAGAAAGCATTAAATCTGTATAAATAACTGAAATGAGAATCTGGAATAGAGAGAGGCTTTATGGATTTTGAAATCATTAGTCTTAAAAATAGTAAAATAACCAGTAAGATGGCATATTGTGATAACAAGGCTGTTGTAAATGCTTGTTAGAAGACTATATAGAATGAGGTCATTAATTACTTTGAAAGCTTTCTGCAGATTAATGTTAAAATAATTATTCAAATAGTAGAAGAAAATAGGGAAGTGGTATGGATTTGATGATATGAATAGTTAAATATCATATTGAAAGCCATACAGAATGCCTAACAAATGAGTTCATAGTTTGACACTCCATAGTCCATTTTATATACATAAAAAATAAATACACCTGAGTCTCATTTTACGCGGATTTATTTAACACGATTTTGAAGTTACGTGATTCATGTTTCTTCGGAAGTCGAACTCCAATAATGCGCTATTACTTTAAATAATAAATTTCGCGCACTTACGTCATATTGAAAGTAATAGCACATTATTGGAATTCGACTTTCATCTTAGTAATTTCAATATTTTCAGCGCTTTATAATAGTAAGATTTTATGCAATAATGAAATTAAAATCATGATTTCCACATTTTATGTATACACACATTAAATTTTACAAGATTATAATGTAAATTTGTTCAAACATTGTGCATGTAATTTCTAATCAGTTGGCAAATTATTTTCTTATTAATGACACTAATCACGAATGTGCTCTTAAATTCCAATGAGAGTTAAATGGTTGTATGTCTGGATATCGCGAGCTTCATAAACAATTAATAAAATCATCATCTCAAAGATTAATTAATAATTACGTTGTCACCAGAAAACCATTAACAAAACATGAGAGTGAAGTTGGTGCTAGCTGTATTTCCTCTTGTGAAGAATCTGATTTTTTACCAGTTTGCAAATGAACCTGTTTATCGGCAAATAGCAATAATAATTAAAACGTGTATAAAAATGTAAATTACAGTACTGTACTGTAAATTATGCATAAAAATAAATTGTTTTGAATAAAATTAAATATTATAGTTAAAAAAAGTTTGTTTTGTATCAATTTTTTTCAAATTTGAAATTTTTTATTGGTCATATTTTATTTCCTTATTTTTTGTGTGTGAATTTTAAAGTAATTTTATGTTGGTGCTTTGCTTTTATGCAATTTTTGAAAAATCACAGTCGTATACCCCCTTTTTCAAGGTAAGTTACGTCTATTTTTGTGCAATTTCTTTTGCGTGTATTTTCTGAGGAACCTATCTATCGCGTAAAACAAGACCCAGGTGTATATAGTACAATAAGTTATATCATTATTATTATTGTAATGAATGTAAATGATTGAATACCCATATTATTGTAAACATATATGTAAATGTGCTTTTTCAATATATTATTAATAAATATATTAATATTTTTTATAACTTAGTTTATATTATAATCTTAATTTATATGTACATACTATGTGAATGGCTGTAGAGAAAGGAGTTTACTGTTAATTAAAACAAGAACATTTGATTCCTCTTTGAAGCCTCAAAGAAAAAAAGCAGGGCAAATTCCTAATGATCACTCCATACATTCTTGCCATAGCAACTGTCATTACTAAAGGATTATTTATATACACCTGGGTCTCATTTTTATGTGGATTATTTTAATGTGATTTTGAAGTTATGTGATTCATGTTTCTTCTTAATATCCTTCATATTTCACTATATTTATTAGATATCAAAAAATGTAAATTATTAATAACTTATTTTGACTTGAAATACTTTTTTTTCTTTCAAAAATATGTTATATTAGCAGCTTACATTAATATGGCCTGAAGCTGTATTTAGAATCTTAGCTTCTATGTAAATAACCTACTTATACTAATGAATAAATAATAATAGATTTATACATACGTATAAAAATATCGCAATAAATATTAAAAAATTTTTAACTTTTAAAACGTATTTTGTTCGATATTAACAGAAATATTTTTTTAGATTTTTAAAATAAATAATAATAAAGATTTTACTGATTTTATAAACTGAAAATAATCTTTCGAATGATAATGTCTAATCTTTTTGTTTTGATTGTGATCTCATTTTTTTAATATAGAATCAGCACAAGACTGGAAGTGGCGCTAGTTGTATAACATGTCACGAATCTGATTTCTTACTAGTTCACAAACGAATGCATATTGTAAAATAGTGGTAATGATTAAAATATGTATGAAAAAATGTAAAATTAAATACTGTAGTTAATAAAAAAAGTTTGTCTTATATTAATTTTTTTTATATATTTAAAATTTTTTATTAGTCATACTTTATTTCCTTATTTTTTTAATGCAAATTTTAAAGTAATTTTTCATTGTTGCTTTGCTTTTATGCCAATTTCTGAAAATTAAGGGAACCTATCCCCCATTTTTCAAGGTAAGTTATGTTTATTTTTATGCAATTTTTTTTTGTGCACATTTTCTGAGGAATCTATCTACCACATAAAACGAGACCCAGGTGTAGTATAAAAAATTGATGGTCTGCTCGCATATATAAATCATCTAGAATGGTGAATTTATTGCTTTTTTACCTATGAGTTTGAGATCAAAAAATACTGTGAACTTTCTTCTCAGTTGCTTGATAAATCTTAACTGCAATATGAGTTAAACTTTTTTGAAGACAGAAAGAATATATGTGGGAATTTTTTAAAATAAATATTTACAATCATGACAGATAAAATTCAGTTATGATCTTTATACCAAAAGAAGTTGCAAAGTTGCCACATGAAGATGGAAGAAGAGTCCCCTGATTATATTTCAGGCTGCCATTCAATGAAGACCTTTTATTTAGATACTTATAATTGCACATCACTTTCTATTATTAAATGGGACATTGTAGGACTTGTGCAAATTAGAAAAACAAAACAATAAAATGATTTAAGAAGTGGACACATATTATATTACAAAAGCACAAATATTGGAAGAACAAGTAGAATAGATGTGATACGCTGGACTATTTCAATCATCTGTGAGTGAATGTATAGAAAATTTTAAACTTTATTTAAACTTTCCAAATACAAACAACTTGTTAGTAATAACACATAGACAACACAGGTTAGTAATTACACAACATTTTGAGTAGTACTATTCTCCACTCTTCTTCAGATATTGCTGCCCTGATATGCACAATAACAGTATTCATATAGAAATCAAATTCAAACTTTTAGATTCTTGTATATTGAATTTAAGGCAAATGCTTCAATCAATCTCAATTGGTTAAGAGTGTTTGTTGGTTGGAGTGTTTGCCTTAAATTCGATATTTGAGAATCTAAATGTGCGAGTTTGACTTCTATGTGAATACTGTCACTGGCCATATCAGGTCAGCAACACCTGAAGAAAAGTGGAGAATAATCCTACTCAAAACATTGTATAATTATTAACCTGTGTTGTCTATTTGTGTCTTATTACTAACAAGTTGTTTGTATTTGGAAAGTTTAAATTTTTCTATACATTCAACATTATAGATGTTGGAAATAATCCAACATATCATATCTAATAATATATCATCACCCACCACAAACCTTCAGGCAAATATAAGGACACTAGGATTCATTACAGATAAAAAATAGAAAAACAATGTTGTAGAAATTAATGTAACATCAGACAGGGTGGCAAGATTAGTAATTCAATTTAATGAAAAATACAAAATATAGATAATTCAAGTTTATGCCCCAATAAACTCTTATTTTGATAAAGAAGTATAGGATTTTTATAATGATGTACAAAAGTCTTTTGATCAGACTAAACAACAGTTCAAAATGGTTATGGGGACTTTAATGCTAAAATTGGGAAATGATTGAAAAATAAAAATGCAGTAAGTAAATTGATTACAGTGACAGAAATTAGAAAGAACGAAAACTTATGGTGTTTGCAGAAAAAATAAAAAAAATAAATGGAAAAGGACATGGAAGCATGCAAATAAAGACACAGCAGAACTGGATATTTTGACTAACAAAAAATATGTATCACAAGATTGTAATATTCTAAATAAATTCAACACAGAAAGTGATCATCGGTTAGTGAAATGTAAAAATAAATGTAAATGCAAAACTAGAGGACAAAAAATATTAAGAAAAACAATATTCACATTAATTTCTAACCTTCGGAAACATTTAAATGCATTTAGTTACAACTTGCAAATCATTTTAACTCTTAATGGATTTTGAAGATAGTTCAGATTAAAACACCAATGATAGCTAATGTAAAAAATCAACAATTGTCCAGTAAAATTCCTTCTATGACAAGACCATTTATGAAAAAAAAATGAAATGTGAAACTATAAAAAGGATCCATTAAAAAGATTGAAATAATCAGTTAATGTTTTGCAAAAAGATATGAAAAAGAGTTGATAATAATATAAGGAAATATAATTGTGAATTAACAAAAAAAGTTATAGAAGAAAATAAATCTCGAAGGTAAAAAATGACATCTTGAGATTGATAGAAATGTATTTCTGTAGTAAGAAGAAAAGATGGAACTATTACTAGAATGAGAAATGATATCATGAAATAAATATGTGGAAGAGTTTTACAAAGAATTATATAGCAATAAAGAATGAAAATAAGTATCCCCAATAGTTACTATATCTTTTGATTTTACCCATCATTTTAAATGAAGAAGTGAGACAAAGAATTAAGTCTATGAAGAAGAAAAAAGTTCCAGTTAATGACAGAATTATAATCAATATCTTAAAAGAAGCAAATGAATGAATAGAAAAACTATTGACAAAATGGTATAACGAATATCTAAATAATAAAAATCTACCAGATGATTGGAAAAATGCAGTACTAATATTGATATTTTAAAAATGTGATTAAAAATATTAGAAATTACATCAGTCTTTTATCAGTTCTATGCAAAAATTTTAACAAGATAATTATAATTCATCTACAGCAAACTTTGAATTTTATTCATATTTTTCTTCATTTATCTGGCAATAAATTCTTCATATCATTTTTTATTACCCCAAAACCACATTAAAATGAGTTGTAATACTTCAACTATGACTGTTATTGATAACAATGATATACCATGATAATTACTTAATTTTTCTAAATAAACTCCAAAATTTTTTTTAATTATTTTGAAACTAATATACACCTGTGTCTCGTTTTATGCGGATTATAGTTATGCAATTCATGTTTCTTCTTAATATCTTTTTATGTGGCTTTTCTTTTATGTGATAAAGAAGTTCATATTTATTATATTTATTAGCTATCAAGAAATTTAAATTATTAATAACTTATTTTGACCTGAAATACATTTTTCTCAAAAGTATTAGCAGCTAACGTGAATATGGCCTGAAGCTGTATTTAGAATCTTAGCTTCTACATAAATAACCCACTTATACTTATGAGTAAATAATAATAATAGATTTATACTTACCAGTATAAAAATATAGCAATAAATATTCAAAAATTTTAAACTTTTAAAACATATTTTGTTAGATATAACAGAAATATTCTCTTAGATTTTTAAAATAAATAATGAAGTTTTGTAAACTGAAAATAATCTTTCTACCGATAATGTATAATCTTTTTGTTTTGATTGCAATCTCATTTTTTAAATATAGAAACAAAATGTGAACATTTAAAATTTATTTCAGTAGTAAACACAAATATCTATCAATGAAGATAAATTTATTATTTTCTGATAAGTGTTAATCATTTAATCATAGATTTTACATTGATCTTTGAGTAAAAGAAAAACATCAGAAAATGCTGAAATCTGAGAGTTTACTACAATGTGTTTGGATATGGTGAGCTTTATAAACAATTAGTAAACTCATCATCTCAAAGTTTAATCACCGATTACATAGTCAACAGAAAACCATTAACACAGTACAGGACTGAAATTGGTACTAGTTGTACTTCCATTTGTGACAAATCTGATTTCTTACCTGTTTACAAAAGAACCGCATATAGTCAAATAGCGATAATGATTAAAATACGTAGGAAAAAATGTAAAATTAAATACAGTAGTTAATAAAAAAAAGTAAAAAAAGTTTGTCTTGTATCAATTTTTTTCAAATATTTGATATTTTTTATTAGTCATACTTTATTTCCTTATTTTTTTAATGTGAATTTTAAAGTATTTTTTCATTGTTTCTTGGCTTTTATGCGATTTCTGAAAATTACAGAATCTATCCCCCATTTTTCAAGGTAAGTTAAATCTATTTTTGTGCAATGTTTTTTAATGCGGGTTTTCTGTGGAACCTATCTACCACATAAAACGAGACCCAGGTGTAATACTATATTGAAACACTTCATTATTTATTCCTTCAGAACATGGAGTCTTTTCTTTTTTAAGATGATAAAAGACTGTTTTAATTTGATAAATTTGAATATTTATGTTAAAATGTAAATAAGTAATTATAATGAATACATCATTAAAAACAATCATATAAATTTTTTATTACTATTTTTAAAATGATCAAAATAGGCTATTACAATTATTATCATCGTTATATAAAATGACAGTCATGTACTGATTTGATAGAATTATGACATTGATTTTATATCTAATAGCTATTATCAGTAAATAAAAAATATCTCTTCTGCAATTTTAAACCAACAATCATTCTTAAGACTTTTATTAATCTCTATATTGATTATGATGCTCCACATTTATTATTTGCCAAGCAATGAATATTGCATTTCATTAATCAAATTATTAAGACTACAATCACTATTAAGAACCAGTTATAATTTTTCTAGTGTATCAAAAAAGAGATTTACTTGTAACTAAAACACATGCCTTAAGAGAATTTCATGCTTAATAACATGGCAATCTTGACAATCAATATGGGAATTATCAATTTTTCATATTTAATAGTTATTGAAATTTAATATGAATATCAATTTCTTTTAAAGAATAATTATAAAATTTCCTGAATATCTGTTGGGATAAGACCTATTATATAATGCTGCTTCATTTTATCTTTGAGCAAATTAACCTATGATCTATCCAATAGTCTGTATTTATAAATGCTTCTATAACATTGACTTAATTCCAAATTGCTGTTTTTTACAGTGTTATTTTTTTTGCTTAATAAAATGTTTATGATAATCAATACATATTCTGTGCAAAAATTCAATAATAATTCAAGATCTGTTACTATTACTGCCAACAAATATTGGTCATAGTTTACTAATAAATATTAGTTATGAATGGCTATTATTACCAACACATTCTTTGAAATTTCCAAAAAACCAAAAAAGTCTTTTATATTATCCTGAAACAATAGCATTTGACATAGAATAAGTCTTTTTTCTTTGAACTTTCTAAGAATGTAGAGGATATACACTGATAACTATATGCACATATCACCTATATACAGTGATAATTGGATACTCAAATATCAATATGGAAAACAATTTTTAATATGAGAAATCTTTGGAGTGATACATTCAAAAATTCCACATGGTAGAAAACAAGTTAACCACAGCAAATCCAAAATAATGCAGTTTCTTTTCAATTGATGATTTATCTTAGATCCATAAAAAAGATTTGTTAGCCATACTTAGATAAGAATGAAATATATACTATATTATTTTAAGTTTGCAATATTGCTTCATTATTTTAATTAACCATAAATTATTGCCAATGCAGAAATCTAAATTAAAAATTTAAGATAGGACAATTTAACAAATTACCCTTAAAAGTAAGACAATCTAAGATTGAACATTGTCTTCATTTTATTATATATGCTCTTTAAACAATTCATATGCAAATTATTATTGTAGGCTAATGATCATAATTTGATTAGGTATAATTATTTTCAACAAATTATTATACTTTATTTCTGATTTTTAAATTAAAATTTGTATTAAATTTCTCATTTATTTCTCTAACATGTTTTATACAATGATTATTAACTTGCTTCAATTTTTTATTTTATTGTAGTCTCTTTATTTTTTCTTGATATCTATTTTGGCCAGTATACAACTAGAATTAATATTGGGACAACTGATTATAATAGCTATCAGCATTGTATATTCCTATGTATGAAGGGTCAGGAAAATGCAATCATAGGATCGACAGCCACTAATTTAATAGTACCTAATATTAATGATATATGTATATATAACGTAGTCTTGTTTCGTTTTGTTTCCTTTTTTTACTACTTATGTAAAGAACTTTACTATAAAAAATACACATTCAAACTGCCTTTTTAAAACGATAAATTATTGATGTTTCTACCCCTTCTCCCTCTTTTTGTCTAAAATTTAGAAAATTGTGAATAAATTGAAGTAAATGTGGGTTGTTTTCCGGTTCATTCGACTTTAAATAATCTTATAAATTTATAATAGAAATGAAGAAAGATGCACAACAGCGTTGACCAAATAGTTATCCTATTTAATTTAACTCTTCTAGGCTAGAGGTCAAAAGATCAGATTGCAGTCAGCATACTCAAATATAAGAGCACAAAAATAATTCTCAAGTTAAATGTAATAGATTTTTTTTTTAATAAAGCTAAAATATTTTTAAATAAATTGTATGTCTATATGCAAATACTTTAATACTATATATTAACAACTTGTAGAAGACATTGTTTCTAGCTTTTCAGAATGGTTTTACTTTTTCTACCATTCTTAATTATATTTTTGTCATTAGTTTTTACTAAATTATTCTTTTCACATATAATTTTTACAGATTTATTATATATATTGATTACTATTATTATTTTATCTATTCTGTCATTTCTATTACACTATCTTATTCTAGGATTACATTTTATAAATATTACACAATTTAATTTCTTATGAATATTATTTACATAAATGGCTTAAGCACAAGGACTCATTATGCCAGTCTATTACAACTAATTCTTGAACTCTGAATTAATATTGGGAGAAAATGACTAATAATTGTACTATTTATCTTAGCTTCTGATTAATATTGAATAATTAAGATTTACTAACCAAATATTTGATCAGTACTATTCTTTCTCTGTTTAATTTTAAAATGTCTTTATCAAGCTCATTCTTAAGGTTATATATATTATTATTACTTTTAGAATATCTATATGAAAATGTTTAGTTGCTCAAATCATCTACCACTCAAGAACTAAAGTGGAAAGCTAAATCAAGAACCAACTAGGAACCTTGTTTTTATTTCTGTCATTTTATGACTTCATTAAATACAACATCCTTCTAGTAATCTAATGTAACTAGAAAATTGGATATTATGATTAAATGATGGTATTTGATCATAGTCAATAAAGTTTGCTATTGTTTGCTAACTTCTTAATTATCCTACAATCTCAAATTTAAAACTACATTATAAAATGAATAGCCTTTTACATTATTAATATGTTTCAAATGAATAGAATGCATCTCCTGTAATAAGCAAAATATTGTACATTAAATTGATAAAATTTACAATTTTAAATGAGAATTATATGTATATATTTTCAGTCTGTTGTTTTTTGCTTTTTAACACTTTTTCTTTTACCTTGTCATCTTTAGTCATTTATGTTAGTATAAAATCATGGAATTAGTCATCTCTTTACATAAATTGTGAAAAAGGATTGTGTTACTATATATTCTTCCATTATATGCACATTACAATTTTTTTGTTTTGTATATTCTTTGTCTTTTTCTTTCTGTCAGAGTTTAAATATTTGCTTAAAAGTGACAAATGTAATAATAGTTTTTTTTTTTTTAAAAAAATACTTTTATGTAATGATTATAACATCAATTCTGATGGATTGACTACCACATCCTCTACAATTTCCTTTTAAAGCACAATTTAAGGATTATTTAACTCCATTTTTCAATTCTAGTTTTTTATTTGAGAACAAGATTTTGCTAAAAAAGTAATTTTTATTTGAAAAAATAACTTTTTTTAAATCTATGCAAAAATTATTGTAATGCTTTTTACTATAGGATTCAACTACAGATCAATTTCAATTTTATGGCCATCATTTTTTTTAATTCATTATTATTTATTTATTATTATTACTACGTTATAACATAAATCATTATCAATAATAAACACAAAAACTATTAAATCTAATAAAAAAATTTTAATGTGACAGTTGCCACTGCTTATTTTTTGATAAAGAATAATAGTAGCAAAGTGTAAAGTATTCTCCAAAATTTTATCAATTATCTGAGATCTTTGCTTTTATATGAACATCATTTTTGGAAGTAAAATCACACTTATATGTATTCCAGAGTAACAATATTATTTTCTTTGCATTGTCAATCAAGTTTGAAAATTCTTGAGAATTTAAATTTTTTAAAAATTCATTATTTGATAGATTCTATAAATTTCATTTTTGAATGTGTTTTCGCTTCATTATAAAATCTTCAATCTAATATATTTCAGGAATTTTATTTATGTCAGATATCATGAAAGAATAAAATATTTGAAAAATTTTTTTTTTCTTTTGAAACCAGAAAAAAACTTTTTTTTTGGAATTCATTGTGCACTTTTATTAAAATATTGATGCATTTTTGTTTTGGATAAGAATTATTAAAAGCAATGGTAAGTGCTGGGAAATTGATAAAATTATTGTTACTTAACTGGTTTTGGAAACAATTCAATTTTATTAGTAATTGATTTTCTTTTTCTAATTTTATATTTCGATCACTCAATAGACACTAATGTCAATGAGAAATGGCAAATCACACAACCATTCTTTATTAGTCAATTCTGATAAGGGGTTTCCTTTAATTTCCATGCAGATCTTCACCTCATCTTTAATTCAAAAACATTTTAACAGTTATTTTGGAAAGTCATTAAACATCACAATAATATGCTAAATCGTATAATCAGCTTCAAATCTCACAGAAATTTTAAGAATTCTTGGTGGACAAGCACTGATTTGTATTTCATTTCATTTATAAATTGCACTTAGAACAAATTTTGTTGGCGAATAATGGAATGACAAACAAAATTTTCCTTGATCTACTTTCACCCATATTCTTGTTGAAATGCACCAAAATACCCTTGTTCTTTCTAACTATCAACTTGCTCCAAAAGTGAATATTCAGGATAAATTATGGTAACCAAGGTTGACCTTTAACATTATCACTTTTTATTCATTAAAGATGTTGTGGATTTCTGCCTCAAGATAAGTAAGTGATAACATTTCTTGAGTAATATTAAAGTTAGGATCAATTTCTCTAATAAAAATTAGGAGTAGAACAGTGACTAATTCTAAGATCTTTACCTTCATCAAAACCAATGAATACCATGAAATGATAATTTTTTCCACATTAAATTCTTCAATTTTCCTTATAATTATTCTTCATAATATACTTATATGATTAAATTTTCTTTTATGTTCAGGATATATTAATTCTACAGTAAACAGAATGGAGTCTTTTAGAAACTCTCCTTAAGAAAATAGTTCCAAATTTCAGTTTTTTATTTTTAAATAATGTGACTTGCTTTCACAGACTTTTCTGACTTATTTGTACTTTATACATAATGTGATTACTGCTTAATTAAGCTTCTTTCCAAGTTTTATTTTAATACTGTTTTCTTCCCCAACAATTTTGTTGCAATCAGAATGTTTTGATGAAATATTTTCCAGATATATATCAGGAATATCAGTTTACTATTTATTTCAAATAAAAAATGTGTTGGTCCATTTCTCTTGAAATGTGCAATTTACAGTGTCAATTTTTATCTTACTTGATATAGTAATCATAATAATAAAATAAATGCAAAATAATAATTAAAACAAAAACAAATAAAATTTGGGTTTTACTTTTGCTATCATATGATCATCATTGATGAAAATCATTATAAAAACAAGAAAAATGCCCTCAGTATCATAGATTAAATCTGCAGATAGATAGACTACACAATATATATAATTTGTTGAAATATTGCATCTCTGGTAGAATAAACTAGAACTGTTATAAAAATTGCTTAAAGAAAAAAAATCCAGATAACATATGGTATTATCATATATCAGTGTTTTTCAAATTTCAGGTACCAGTATATTTATTATTACCAAATGTCCTCTTAATAAAATAATAATAATAATAAATGAATATATATACACTTCATTGCAAATGTGTATTTTATTTGAATTTACATGTACATGTAAACAAAAATTGGTATATTTTTAATAGAATAAAATTAATAAAAAAAAACTATACATTTTTCTTATATAATTTATCAATGAAAAAAATGAAATTGCATATGGTGGGATAAAATTTCACAATATTTGCTATATAGTTGTTAATTTCAATCTCTGATGCAATTTTATATCAATAATGTTTCTATTTATTGTCTTAATATCTGTAAAGACCAAAAATCCAATTTTGCAGAGATACAAACTTGAACCTAGTTTTACCAATTATTCAAAAAATTTAATCTATATTTCTAACCAAAATATTAATTATCTTTGTCCAATCCAAAAAAACACTTTTTAAAATTCATTTTAAGCTTTATAAATGCTGCATAATAGTAATTTTAATGTTATCATCAAATAATCATCTTTTTCATAAATTTGTCTTTGCCAGTGTGGCATTTAATTCATCTTGGAAAAGAAAGATAAAAATTCCCCCTCTTTATAAAAACAAATTAAGATTTTACAATACAACAAATATATCTTCCAGGTATGCTAATTGTCTTAGCTATTTCTAATTATGTTTTTTTTTTAGTTCAATATTTTTATTAAAAAAAAACACTTTGTACTTCATTCTGACATTCAAATACATGAGTAAAGATTTTTCACAAGTAAGTCAACAAATATGAAAAAAAATTGTTTATGATTAATGCACACTTTTTGTAAAAGTGAGAGAAAGTTTAGCATCATATTATGGTAAAAGTGACCTGTATATGAGGAAGTGTATCAACAGTGCATCTAGTGCAAGCTTAAATCCTTGAAACAAGCCTTTTATAAACCTGACCATAGATTTCATTACATTTCTGCTCTTTCAACAAAGCTTGTTTTGATGCATAAACACAGTGCTGAATATTTCTTGTTGTTGTATGTTTTGACAAGAATTGACAGATTATTTTCATACTTAAAATTTACAAAATGTGTTAGTGAATTCACTGAATTGCAATGCTGTATATTGGAAAACAATGTTTTATATTCTCAGCCATTTCAGTAATTCTTTAATGAATAATATTATTTGAAAGCAAATCTCATCAAGACTTTTATGTTCATTATTACTCATCATAATTTTGCTATTATTTTGTATTGAAACATACAATATGAAGTGTCAGGTCTTCTTATTTTACCTTCTTGATGTGATTAATATTTTCTGAGTGTTTTAAAATTTTTATTTATTCATAGATTATGTTTTAATTCAAAATGTTGATTTGACTTCATTGTTTCACTGCCCATCAGTTTTTATCAATATCTGGAATCTAAAGTCACTGAAATTATCTTGATGATGATGATGATAATGAAGAAGAAGAAGAAGGAGGAGGAGGAGAAGGAGGAGGAAGGAGAAGAAGAAAAAAAGAAGAAGAAGAAGAAAAAGAAGAAGAAGAAGAAGAGGAGGAAGAAGAAGAAGAAAGAAAGAAGAAGAAAATATTGCATACTAGGCAAGGGTATCATAAATTACATTATAGCTAATTTAGTCTTCTTTCCGAAAGTATTCTCAAAATGTCCAATATAACTTAATAGTTTTTTTTTTTTTTTACAAATTTTATCATAAGTTATATTTTTATTACTTTTATTTTTTTAATTTAAAAAAATGAAAAATTCACATATGAGATTCATGAATTCTTTCTTTTTACACCTCATTCCAAACCTCCAGTTCCAAGGCTAATAAAGTCGACAAATCCACCAGATGTTCATGCATAAAGAAACTACCATGGATTATAAAAACAAGCCATCAGAACATTGTCCATATGAACTGTAAAACCCATATAAAGTTGATGTCATCAACAATTAATTGTTTGTATGTTATATATAATAATTTTTTTTATTTTAATACAGGGCTCAGTAACTTTAATTTAAAATTTATGAAATTAATAATGAAGGTAATGTCCCTCATTACTATGGATAGACAAAATTTATGAGGTACAATCTTGATTATGAAATAATCCGATCATTATAAATGATACAAGGTAAGATGCCACCTAAGATATATATTAATTTCACATTCATATATGTACAACATACACATTTATTAATTGTTTATTCTAAAGTTTGTGTTAATTATTAATATTTTTTCATATATTTTCTATGTATATTTTTTATTATTATTTGTGTCTTAAACTTATAACTTGTTTTTATTGCACATACGTTATGCATAACAAGGGGGTCTATTAAACCATCATGGCATTAACTAAGACAAAAAAAAGATAAATGAATATGTTACTATATGTATAATAATGTTGTATATAATATGAAGATTGTTTATGTTAATCAGGACATGTAGTGGCTATTCTTCATGGGATCAGGATGGGAAACATTGGTATAAACCAAATGTAAATGAAGAATATCCACAGATGTCTAAATGAGTTTCCTTAATCTTATTATAAATTTTGTTCTCCAAATGCTAATCCACATATATATGTTTATTAAATTTATTTAAATGTTAAAACATGTTTCTTGGTTTATTTTTCTGTGGTTAAATTCTGCTTAGCCATATCCTTATATACATATCACGATCATTAATTGCATGTTTACATTATGCTATACCCACTCCCATTAATAGTCCTATACTCATTTTATATATATATTATGAATTTGGTGATACAAATATTATCTGAACCTGAGGATAATAAATATCTGCCTTAGTTTGAAATTCGGAATAACGGGAGGAAATTACAATATGTAGGTGTAAGTTAAGGGTAGAATCAGTAATTATTTAAATCTTACTCTCATCTCTCTTAGGTATGAGTTTAATGTAAGAAGGTATGCATGAAAGTAGATAATAAAGATACACCCTTTTTCCTCATCAGAAGGAAACCATGATTAGATTGTTCCATTACAATAATGAACATTGATAAAGATATGTTTAAGTGATTGTGGTCTGGACCAACTGAGGAGGGTTGGTTCAGAATGAAGTGAACATCTTGGGGATCATAGATCTTTTTCATATGCCTTTGGTCATATGTTTGTGATTGCATCCTTCCACAAGATGTTAAACTACAGGAATATTATTCATTATTGGATAATCTCTATAATGAATGACTAATAAAAATTATTAAACTCTTTTTTCTCTATCTACTAATATTTTTTAAGTATATATTTCTTATTTTACATATCTAAAAATCAGCTAAATGGAGTGTAAATGGTAGTGGCGGAGGAAGGGGAGGATAATAATATAATTAAATGTTCCTAAGCAAATAAATAAATAAAAATATTTAGTTAAAAATAATATTTAAAAAAATGTTAATCCAGGATAGAACTGAGATAATATATAATTTTTCATTCATTGGGACACACATATATACATACATTAAAAAAAGATATAAAGTATTTATTTGAAATAGAAAGAAAAATGATCATAATTTAACAAAAGTTATATAAAAAATAATATTATTAACATAAAATTATTAAGGGATACAATATATATATTCCAATTATTGCTAGATTGATTAAAATAAAATAAAAAAAGTTAAATTAAAAACTTTTTATTCAAAGTAGAAAAAAAAAATCCAATGAAGAAAAAATGCTGAAAATAAAATGTCTGATGTTTTGAATAAAATTTTGTTGTTATTAATTAAGAAAAATAAAATTAACCTAACATTAGCTACATTTTTTTTCTTCAATTTTTTTATTTTAAATTTTGCATAATAAAGTTAATTGTTTTGTACTTGTATTGTATATATATATTCAGAGCTATAATATATATCCTTAGCAATTGCTCAGAAACAAGTAGGGCAATTAAGGAAAGAATAAAGTCACAAAGAGAACAGATTTTAAATATTAGTTTTGTAGTAACTATATAAATCAATGATGAACCAAAAATGCATTCATATATATTACAGACAATTTTTTAGATTGTTTATTTGATGTCTTATATAGCTGTCATAACTTCTGACAAGAACTTCACTTCAATATATGTTTTCTTCACAATGAAAGCAATCAATATTTTACTTACTTGAGAGTCACTTAGAGATAATCTTTATATTATAAATGAAGTCAGCATTCTTAAAATCAACTCCAGCATGGCTGCATATATTCTTTAAAAAAATTAACAGTTTTGAAGCTAATATTTTACCATCATTGTTTACATCTCCAAATACATCATTAAGATTATATATAAAAAGATGTTTTACCTTCATTAAAGTAGATAACTTTATTCAAATCTAAATAAGTATGCGAGGATGGATATAAAATTAAAAACCATCACCTTAAATATTATACTTCCCTTAAAATAGTGATCAAAATACTCTCTCCACCAGTTAGAAATATCATTGTTATAAAATTTTAAAAAATACTTGTAAAATTAATATAGTTATACTTTTCAAGTCTGAATATGATTTGCAATATATCAATAAAAAGATCTAAAATGATCATTAAGTAACTCACCCAGTAACACAATAATTTTGAATATCTAAAGTAATAATTTTAATGTTCAATGGGTATTTGAAATTTAGCATGAATAGTAGTTGCTTCCAAAGAAAGAACTTCAAATTTAAAATTAATACATAATAGAATAGATATTTTTAATAAATTTATCACTGGTGCATATTAAAATAATCCAACCAACAATCTGCATCTGTTAAATGCTCATATATTTGATTAGATAATATATATTGGCTCCTAACTATACCATAATCTATAAAATGCCATATTTTTGTGTGTGGATGTATGTATATTTTTTATAGCATTTTTTCTGTCTAAACAAAGTTTGCACTGAGCATTGATAAGTGACAACTTAACTTCAGATAATAATATTATTTTCAAAAACTTTGGGCCAGAGTTTACTATTACTACAAATGTATATACTAAAATTTTCAAAAGGAAAAATTTGGTATTTCAATGGCATTGAAGTAATAATATTATCAAACAAGAAATAAAAGCTTTCATTACCAGTTTTTTTTTTAATTTAATGGTGGAACATAGACATTGATAAAATAGATATAGTACCATTGAGCACCCATTTTCTAAATTCATTAATATGTTTAGAAATAAGATATTAAATTGAATTTAAAATTTCTTCATCAGAAAGACAAGTTTCACTAAGATGAACTATATCAATTTTAAATCTTGATAAGAATAGTCATACCAAGATTTCATATTAAATAAAGTTCATATATTATTTATATATAGAAAAATAAAAAAATTAAAATACTTATCTTTATTGTTACTATTAGTTTGACTTATCCCAATTACTATTATTATTATTGACTTTAGAAAGATTTCTACTGCACTGATGAGTAATCACCAGATGTAGTAACCAAATCAGATTGTATGGAAAAAAATCATTTTAAGAAAATGCTATACAGTGATTCCAAAATATACAAGCAATTATTGATTTAAACCATTAAACATCAAATGATCGCCATCTCTTGTACTAGCACATAATTGTTATTAAACAAGGCAAAACTCTCTCCATACAGTAGTGCCACCCTGTGCTAACCAGAGTAATCAATGAATGCCAGGAGGCTTGTGCATAAAATCCCTATCTAGTACTTACTCATCCAATATTCTCAGCCTAGGATCTGAAAGCACTGCACCTAGATCTTAGGATCTAATGCAACCTTCCAACAGCCACCTTTTATCTGTACTTAACTACAAAACTATGAGAATGAAATTGAAAACACAATAGTATTTTCAATCTAAGCTCAATAACTTATATAATCATACAGTCTGAACTCAGTTCAACACCATACATTTTGGTGTCTTTGGCTCTTTAACAACCATAGCCACCACTATACTATTAGGCAGAATTGTTGTTAAACCACTAAACATCACATGATTACCATCTCTTATACTAGCACATAATTGTTATTAAACAAGGCAAAACTCTCTCCATACAGTAGTGCTACCCTGTGCTAACCAGAATAATCAATGGATGCCAGAAGGCTTGTGCATAAAACTCTATGTAGTACCTACTCATCCAATATCCCCAGACTAGTTTCTGGCTATTGAGCTTAGATTGAAAATATTGTGTTTTCAATTTCATTCCCATAGTTTTGAAGTTAAGTACAGATAAAAGGTGGCTGCTGAAGGGTTGCATTAGATCCTAAGATCTAGGTGCGGAGCTCTCAGATCCAAGGCTCCTCAATGACAAAGGCCACAAGCCAGAAACTAGTCTGGGGATATTGGATGAGTAGGTACTAGATAGGAATTTAATGCACAAGTCTTCTGGCATCCATTGATTACTCTGATTAGCACAGGGTGGCACTACTGTGTGGAGAGAGTTTTGCCTTGTTTAATAACAATTATGTGCTAATATAAGAGATGGTGATCATGTGATGTTTAGTGGTTTAACACCAATCCTGCCTAATAGGATAGTGGTGGCTATGGTTGTTAAAGAGCCAAAGACACCAAAATGTATGGGTGCTGAACTGAGTTCAGATCCATATGACTATATAAGCTATTGAGCTTGGATTGAAAATACAAATTATTGTGTTCAATTCCATTCTCATAGTTTTGTAGTTAAGTACAGATAAAAGATGGCTGTTGGAGGGTTGCATTAGATCCTAAGATCTATGTGCAGTGCTCTCAGATCCAAGGCTCCTCACTGACAAACGCCTCAAGCCAGAAACTAGTATGGGGATATTGGATGAGTAGGTACTAAATAGGGATTTTATGCACAAGCCTTCTGGCATCCATTGATTACTCTGGTTAGCACAGTGTAGCACTACTGTATGGAGAGAGTCTTGCCTTGTTTAATAACAATTATTGATTTGAAATTTTTATCCCACGTTTCTCTCCAAAGCAAGATTACAACATTCTAAATTTGGCCTTATGGCTTTGTCAGCATCTCCACAAAAAATATTATTAAATAAATTAATCAGAATTTCTGACCACGTAATTAAAGAATGAAATCTGGTTGCAATGCACAATCCCACCAACAGTTTTTTCATGAGATGTTTATCACCATTAGTTGTACACTAATTTAAATAATTAAAAAATACTAAAATAAGAAACAAATACAAAGAAACAAAAAAGAAAAATTGTTTGATAAATAAGCAGCAGGAATTAAATGAGCACATTTTAATGATTATATGCAGTTAACCTTCATATCACAGCATCTTCCAATTCACTATTTATCAGCTGTGACTTTCATCAGTAGCATAAATTCAGCATCCAATTATGTATATATAGTCTCTTTGTATGTTTATAATTAGTGAATATAAATTTTGCCAAGGTGAAGTAATCTTTTTCATTTATTGATTGTATCTTTATGCACTTCTCTTACTCTAGCAATTATTTATAAGACATTCTCTGTAATCTTTTCATCTTATTTTGGCATTTTAACTTTTACTTATCATGCTTACACTTCTTTCTTAATGATTAATATAACTAACATTTATTGATCAGAAACAATGCAAGATGTTAGAAATTTTAATCACTCATACCAATAGCAAAACTTCATTTTAAATTGCACAGAAGAAAGCAATTGTAATTTCTTGATATTTTACTGAAATTTTTATGAATATGTAAATATGATTCATATGATTATGAAAACTGAGTGACACTAAAGCACTTTACATATATATATACTCCAGAAAAAGGTTGTATGATTTAGATGAATTTGATTGATAATTAAAAATGATGATGATGATATATGTAACTATTTTTCAAAAGTAATAATTTATTTTAACAATAATAAATATCATAACTGAAACACAGGCTTGTTATATAACTGTGGCTATATATATATGTAATATAGGGTATATGAGCACAGACTTTCACATCACCCACCTCTCTCCACTCTATCTAATAACACTGATACACCTCCAATATATGTATTTCATGCTAAACCAGCAATCATCAGTTGGTCCAGACTATCATCTTCACACACATATATAGTATAAGTGCTCAGATATATATTAAGATAGACTATCCTCATAGTTTAATGGACAGGCTTCAATCCACTCCACACTCCAACTCTTCAACCTTCCATCCAATTGAAAATCTGATGATGGAATGCTCAAAGGCCACCTGAGGCCGAGATTATTGTCACACCCATGTTGACCTAAGGTCAATCTGAACCCCACATGTACAGGACATAATCCATTTAATACATATGCAAGGATGGGCAGACATCTCTATAATGTAATAACTGAAACACAGGCTTGTTATATACCTGTGGCTATATATACGTAATATAGGGTATATGAGCACAGACTTTCACACCACCCACCTCTCTCCACTCTATCTAATAACACTGATACACCTAAACACATATATGCTGAAAAGATAAATAATCACCAATATACGTATTTCATGCTAAACCAGCAATCATCAGTTGGTCCAGACTATCATCTTTACACACATATATAGTATAAGTGCTCAGATATATATTAAGATAGACTATCCTCATAGTTTAATGGACAGGCTTCAATCCACTCCACACCCCAACCGTCCATATACACTATATTACATATATATATAGTCACAGGTATATAACAAGCCTGTGTTTCAGTTATTACATTATAGAGATGTCTTCCCATCCTTGCATATGTATTAAATGGATTAATTATAGAGATGTCTTCCCATCCTTGCATATGTATTAAATGGATTATGTCCTGAACATGTGGGGTTCAGATTGACCTTAGGTCAACATGGGTGTGACAATAATCTCGGCCTCAGGGTGGCCTTTGAGCATTCCATCATCAGATTTTCAATTGGATGGACGGTTGAAGAGTTGGAGTGTGGAGTGGATTGAAGCCTGTCCATTAAACTATGAGGATAGTCTATTTTAATATATATCTGAGCACTTATACTATATATGTGTGTAAAGATGATAGTCTGGACCAACTGATGATTGCTGGTTTAGCATGAAATACGGATATTGGTGATTATTTATCTTTTCAGCATATATGCGTTTAGGTGTATCAGTGTTATTAGATAGAGTGGAGAGAGGTGGGTGGTGTGAAATAAATATCAATAAAAGTTTTAAAAAATCCCAGTCAGTGTGGAAACAATAGAATTGTTTAGAATTCTTGTAATATATTCCTAAAAAATTGTAATTCATGACATAGAAAACAAAAATTAAATCCTTAAAATAATGTGGATTACTATTAATAAATAAGTTTTGATAAAAGAAAAAAAAAACAGATTGATACATTAACAATGATAAAGCCCAAAACATGTTCCAGAATAAAATAATTAACAATTAAAATTAGAATTTATACAAAATAAATTAATAATTTCTAGATTTAAAAAAAGAAAGAAAGATGAAGAGCAAATAAATGAATAACTTTGGCAAAAACAAAGATAAACAAACAATAATATAAAAGGATATGAACATTGGCATATAATACTAAAACTATATGTGAAAATGATCTAAGATGTAATAGCATACAGCCTATTGTAAACTTCCACAATTATGTACAGAGTTGTAGCAATGATTACTCATCTACCTGTCATTCCTGTAATCCAAAGGTTTGAATCTGGATAAAATTAAAAGAATTCCAAGACAATTCACATCTACTTTTTTTTTTTGCAACAACCAATCCATATTTAAACAAAATCACCATCCAATTATTGATAATCTAATTTTATCTGGAGAGTAATAAAACATTAAATCTTGTCATTGGGCATTAGATCAACCTAATAAATAATATTTTTTGCTTCACTGTTTATTTTCAAAAATATAATATTGTAATGAAAAACAGAAATGAAATACATATTCATTTACAGATTTAATATTTTTAAAGCTTTTATTTTTTCTTCAGATTAGATTAGCTCTAAAATCTTTTTTTTTTTTTTAAATTCAAAGCAATCTTAAAATAAAAATATTTAAATATCAGCCTTAAATAGTCTTTCCCAAATACTTCTCTGCAATGTCGAGAAAGCCTAAAAGAATTAACACTAATCAACTGCTAGTTGCTAAGAGTTTACAAGGATTATCTTTCCTCATTTTACACTTTAACTATTCAAGAATATTATATCATCACCAAAATAATTGTCAGTGAGGAAACTGTAAAATATTTGTCATTACAGCTGTCATTACCAAGGAATTGATCACATAAAAATAAATGTGTATGGTTTGCTCATCAATACAAATAGGTCCTGTTAAATTTATTTGCTTTCAGTTCTTAATATAAAAAAAAAATGTCATGGTATTTCTTCTTAAAGTCTCACCAGTGGGTATTTTTGATGGCCAAATGAATGAAAGAAGATATTAAAGAGTATTAATATTTAATTTTTTAGTTAAGCTTGTTAGATAAAAATAAATTATGGCCCATATTCTTTTGTCGATGAGATGAAACTAATCAAAGCTGTTTGTTGGGTATTAAGCTGATGGCTAAGAAGTTCTTGCATTTAGATTAAGGCTGTCAATAATTGTAGATTACTTTCATCAAAATAAATTTCACAAATTATAAAAAGTATCCAATATTATTTTTGATGTGTATAAAATAATAGTAATAATAAATTATTTTGAAAAGTGAATATGCACTTTGCTATAAAGGCATGAATATTAAAAATACAAGTGGAGTGAAATTTATTGCATATAAAGATGAAATGACATCAGGATAGAGATTAATAATAAATTATAATAATCCAAGTTTCTTTATAGAAAGGTTTTATATGTGGAATCTCAAAATGCTTTGAATGGAACAAATAACACTTTCTAATTGTTTTGGAATGTTTTAATGTCAACATTGTCAACTGATATCATATATTTTAAATGAAGACATATATAAAAATGGAGAAAAAGGACAGGAAATAATTCAGGCACTATAATTATTTTAAATAAAAATGCAAAGAAATAGGATAATTTATGACAAGTTTGTATGCAAAACACATTAATAATAGAGATATACTTGATGATTGATTGAAGATAATATTGATAAACATTTGAAATAAAAATAAAAATTACAGACATAACCCTTTATCTACCATCCCCGTATTGATTTTGGGATATGGCCATAGCTCAAAATCGGTCTGGGGATGAATACAATCCTAGATAAAGATAACTATCTTCTTTCAATTATAAGATTATACTAAAATAATTCACAAAACATCAACACAAAAAACAAGTTGTGTCTAAAAATATGATAGCCTAATGATAATATCACTTCCAAATACAACATAAAAAAATGTTATAGAAATATCTAATGCATGTGATTGTTAATTTACAAAAAAAAAAAGACATTTGATTACATAAATATTTTTGCTGCAATTAAAGTGTTGGAACATCCTGAATAAAGACAGAATGAGAATATTTATGCATAATAAATTAAGAATATTACTATTAATAGAGGTCACATTAATTTTTAAAAAAAATCTTTTTAGAGTAATATTATGATAAGCATTTTGTAGATGAAAGTGAAAAGCAATAGAATAAATACGGCTATTAAAAAGACAAAAGCTGTGTTTAATGAATTTCCAAAAAAAAAAAAAAAAAACACACTCAAAATAAAGATTGATGATAATGAATTATAAAAATTTAATAATTATAACTGCAATCTCAAAAAAATTAAAATATAATGCTTAAAATTAATCATAAATTTAATTGGTACTTGTGAGTTTTTGAGTAAACCAAGATAGCAGTCCATATTTTTGATAAATCTCTGGTTTCCACTAACCCCCCAATGTTTACAAAAATATCTGCTAGAAAATGTCATATTTAATATTTACATTTTATTTTTTATTACTGTTATTTTAAAAAAAGAAATCATTATGGAATAATTAATTACAATAGTTACAGTTTTTCTTCTTTTTTTGGATTAACTTATTAACAGAAAAAATATATAAATACAATATTTACACTTCGTTCATATTGGCAGCATGCAATCTTATCGTGACCATTAATGCAAATTTTTCAGGAGGTGAGGATCCCATATCTTTGGAAATAGTTCACTGCATCATGTTCTGTGGCAGGAAGGTTCCAAATTTTTATCATTATGACAATTTACCAAAAAAAAACTTGTCAGCAGAAAAAAACATACTGAATTGAACCAAAGTACAACAATATTAAGAGCATCTCATCACTTTCCACATTAAGTAAAAAAAAAAAAAGAACTTCTCAGTAAAATTTATCAGAATTTATTCCTTTTTTAAAATTTAACCATCAATTTATTAATTTTATTTTAATTTAACAACTAACAAATCTTCGGTAGATTATAGGTCCTAGAAACTGAACATTTATCAATAATACAGGCTGACATCTTGGTTTACTTGAAAACCCACAAGTACCATTTAATTTTATTTGAAATGCTTTCACTAAATATTATTTAATATTAGAAAAAATACATGTCTATGTACATGAAATGGTATAAACAACATGTAACCTGAAGATCTTGTGGTAAATTATGTTATGCATAATAAAGAATGATAAAAAGTATGACAAATAGATGAAAGAAGAAATAGGTATTAGTGAATTTATCAAAAGAATCAAAATAATGAATTAAATCTACATTGGATATCATTAAAGTCTTAAACTTGATCTCAAAAGAATTAAAGAGATTTTAAAAAAACCATATGTGCGAAATAAATAAATGTGAATTTTGTAGATTTATATCATCATCATTAACTATTAGCAATCCACTGCAGAATGAAGATCTCTCCAAGTTTAATCCATCTTCTCCGATCTTTAACTTCTCTTCTCCACATCACCCCTGCACACTTTCTTATTTCATCCATCCATCTCACATGTGGTCTCTTTCTGATCTTTTACAATCTCTTGGAATCCAGTTGAAAATTTCAATTGTCCATCTATTATCATCTCTTCTAGCAATATGTCCAGCCAAACTCCAATCTTTTAAATTTTTCAATGAGGTCAGTAATACCTGTTTGTTCTCTTACCTATATATTGTGTTTTTGATCTCTTCTTGTTACTCCCAACATGCATCTCTCCATACTTCCTTGAGTGGTGTGAAGTCTCTGTATTGCTCTTCTACTAAGTGTCCAAGTCTCAGATCCATAAGTAAGAACTGGTGAAACACATTTATTAAAACCTTCCTTTTCAAACACATAGGCATATTTCCTTTTAGTATCAAGTTATTTCTACCAAAAAGGATGCCAACCAAGTTTAATTCTATGATTAATTTCATCCATTATGTTTCCATCTGTATTAATAATCTGACCAAGGTATTGTAGCTGTTAACTTTTTCAACTCATCATAATCAATTTTTATTTTCATATTTTGAGAAAATCCATTAAACATTACTTTATTAACATTTATCTTTAGTCCTACTTTCATCTGATAACTCCTGCAGCATTTCCTGCAGCTCTAAAGCATTATTTGCAAAAACAACTATATCATCTGCAAAATCTAAATGACTTAAACAATCTCCATTTACTTTCACTCTTTAACTTTCCATTTTAATCCACAAAATACTTTTTGCAGCACTGCTGTATGGAGTCACCCTGATTTACATCCTTCTCAATGTTGACTTTCCTAGTATCATTATGTAATCTAATTGTTGCTGTTGCATTTTTATACATATTCTTTAAAATATGACAATATTCTGGATCTATACCTTGATGATCCAATGCTTTAATCACTGAAGAAATGTTTATAAAATCAAATGCCTTTTCATAATCTACAAATCCAAAGCACAATGGCAACTCATATTCATTTGTCCTTCCTATAACTTCTCTTAATACCTGGATATGATCTACTGTACTAAAACCATTTTTAAATTCAGCTTGTTCTCTTGGTTGGTGGAAATCCAATGTTCTCTATAGACGAGTAGTAATTAATTATCTTGGTAAAAATTTTGTATAAAACTGATAAAAGGCTGATAAGTCTGGAATTTCTAATATCTTCTTTATCATCTTTTTTAAATACTAATATTAATACTGCATTCTTCCAATCATTTGGTACATCTTTATCATTTAGACATTTGATATATAACTTTGTTAAAAAAAATTCTATTTCTTCACCTGCATCTTTTAATGTATTAATTATAATTCCGTCATTATCTGGTGCCTCTCCTTTCTTCATAAATTTAATTGTATGTCTCATTTCTTCATTTAAAAATTCTGGGCAATTCGGAAGATATAATAGACATAGGAGGTATTTATTCCTTATTACTATATAATTCTTGATAGAAGTATTTTACCCATTTCATGATGTCATCTCTCTTTTTAATAATAATTCCATCTTTTTTTCTCATTGCAGATATAAATTTCCTACCAATACTAAAATGTTGTTTTACACTCTTGAGACTTTTATTCTCTTCTACAGCTTTCTTTGCTACTTCACAGTTATATTTTCTTATATCATTTTATATATATATATAGAATTAATTCTATCATCTAATTGACTTAAATGCTTTTTAAAAAAAAATCAAACTTTATATTTTTCTATACACATTTATTAACTGGTAGTAATCACTTTCAAGCATGCAATATACTAGAATTATTTGTCTAAAACTTTAAGATGAAATTATAACTGCAATTATATATTGGATTATGTCCATTTAAAATGTTTGAATTTTTCTTATAACATTTAACAATAATTATTAGATAGATGATGGAAATACTCCAGGACACAATTACAAATACTGGAGTAATATTTTTTTTTCTCTTTTCTTCAATTGTTTCTGTTTTTAGTCAGAAGTAAATAATAACTTTCAAAATTTTGTGTTCCAAAATAAACTGTGTGTTATTACTGATAGTTGAGTGTAAATTAAGTTTCAATTTTTCTAAAAATATTTAACAATTCAATTAGATAATGGAAGTAGTTTCAAAATATAACTAATTCATCACAAATTTTCAGTCACAAATAATTTTATTCACACACACACACATCAAAGTAAAACATTTCTTCATCTAAGGATGACAGTTTAGTCTATTAAAAAATAAACCTCAAGTGAAGAAAATTTTATAAATTTTGATTTTTGCTATTACTTTTAGTGCTATATTGAATTACTTTAATTATATTTAGTAGTATAACTATTAGATAAACTTATATATGTATAGTTTTATTCCTTATTTAAATTGTGAGATTTTATTCCAAGAAAATATTTAAATTCTTATTTATTAAAGATATTAAGTTTATAATAGCCATGAAAATCAGTTTTTTTTTTTCAACAGTATATATGGATTACATATTTAGTATTTAAAATTTTATAAAGAGCAGTAATTATATGTGTATTATCAATGCTAAAAAAACATTAGCAAAATTATTTAGCATTTTCATGTCATATGGGCACTATAATGTAAAAATTTTACCATTTATTTTTAGTAAACAAATTCTAGAGTTTATCCTCTACAACCATTTACTATTGATTAATAAAAGGTAGTAAACATGAATGAAAACTATTCAATTAGCAATTGATGGGCAGAGATGTAAATAGTTTTTTTTTAAGTGTCATGGCATCGTACCTGCAACCCGGGCAACTGCCTGCAAGTGCAAGGCAGTCGGGCTGACCTCTCGACCACCAATGCAAGACTTAATGAATAAGCTTCTCCAATGTTTCTCTACAGTAAATTGGGCTATGGCTATTGAAAGATTCTGATGTTTTGATTGCAATTCTCTTTGATTGTTTGAGTGTCTTTGGGAAAGTCTTTGCCCCAATAGAAGATTATTTAAAGACTGCTTTATTTATATATATATATGAAAAACGATAACTCATTAATGTTAAAAAAAGTCTATACTTTGAAAACACTGAAAACAATTGCTTAAATACAAGCGAAAAGAATAATTGACAGTTATTGCACAAATAACAAAAGTATCACGTTAAACTATTTATTCTTTAAATAAAAGTGACAGTTTCTAGAATTTGAAAAAAAAAAAAAAAATCAAAGTGAAAACTACAATCATTATATGTACAAAATAAATAAAATGTTCATTAATACAGGAAATCCTTCTTGAAGCTTTAATGCAATCAAATCTTTGACATAGCTACAGGTGTAAACAGAAATGCCCCAATATATTATAATAAACTGTCAAAATAGCAGACAACTCAATCAATTTTTTACTATATTTGTACATTAAGAACTGATGGCAAAAATGTAACAATTCATTTTTCATGCATAATCTAAATAAATATACTACACCTTAACATTTACTATTTTTAAAAAATAATAATTTAAAAAACATTCAGCTTTTTTTTTTTTTAAAGAAAATTTTATTGGCAAAAAGAAAAATCTTTGAAAAACTTTATAATATATATAAAACACTAAGCATATAAGATAAAATATCTTATCAAAACCTTGTCTCTGGAAATAATATTTAACTAATATAAGTAAAGCAGTCTTTAAATAATCTTCCACTGGGGAAAAACTTTCCCAACAGCATGACATATTGGGTGTTTTTAAAAATGTTAAAAAATTATATTACTTTAAAAACAATATTATTTTTTACAGTATATAAAAAAAGACAATATTTGTTATTGTTACTATGGAATAATAAATAACTAATGTACAAACACCTGTATATTAAGTTGTAAGAAATTATTTGAGAATTTTATATAAAGTGTTATATAAGGCTATCCCAAACAAAGCATTATATGACTTTCTCAACATTATTTTAAATATCTATAATTTACTTTATTAATTTTCTTCCAGAGCCACCCTTTGTAATCCTGAGCAATTAACGGATTCTAGAAAATATAATTCCATATCCAAATACCCAAACTATTGACTATTGGATGCATAGATAAAATTTAATAGTCCTTATTGATAACGAATAAACACAAAAAACTAGACTAGGAATTTCAATATGGCACTACTATTTCATGTATAATAACTGCTGAAGCTTATAGATTTGGAATAGAGTACATATAAAGAAATACTATTCTTATAATGTAGATATAAAAAATCTATATATGATTAGTGTTTGTCCAAAAGTTTGTGATGTTTTAGTTGAAATATTTTGGATTATATCTATTATCTAATATTAATTATTAAATGTTTTTAGAAAAATTCAAACTTTATTTAAAATTTTCAAATGCATTCAATAACACACAGATTAGTATGCTGCACAATGTTTTGATTATAAATGGTCAGCTTATACATCAGTTGTGAGTTATATCATACTGGATGCAAAACTAATAATTCTATATCATTAGATTAATTTTTATCTTTAAAAAACATTTTAAAAATTATTTGTAACAATTATACATTCACATATAAATAATAAAATTTTTCGTATTTCAAAACAATTTTATCTGGTATGGTTTCATATTTATTTTAAAAATATAATATATATTTAACAAAAATATGAAAACAATTCATATAAAATCATACCAGATAAAATTATTGCATGAAGTAAACTTTGTCTTACAACATTAGTCATTAAATGCAATTATTGGTGGTAATGTATAATAATTTTATATAAAATGACAGCTCTCAAAATTCTTTGTCTCTATGTACTTGTATGATATTTGAAAAGAAAGGAAGAGATTTACCCTACTTACCAGTTCAAATTATAAAAATGAAATATAAATTTAGTATTTTTACGGCACTTTGTAAAATAAATATCTTTTCAAAATTATATTATGTTAATTTTTTTTTAAAGATTACTAAATAATTCTTCAAAGCATTTTCTTAAGAATATTTAAATATTAAAGAAAATGTTTATAGAATATAATTTGTAATAATTTTCAAATTATCTGCAATAATAAATTGAAAGCATACCTTAAATATGAATTGTCATTTACTAGCAATTAAAAAAAACTATAATTTTAAATTCTAGCTTCTTACTAATATATACTTGTTTTATAATAAAAAAATTCAATATTAGTTTTATAAAGTTATATATTTATCTTGATGAATATTGTAAAATTATTAAATTGATTATCTCATATTCTATCTTAATATAAGCTGTTTTCAATTCATTTTAGAAAATAATGGATATATTATAATGTTAATTATAGTATCAAAACCCAGGAACATTCTTGAATGTTTCGTTTAAATGTTATTTCTTAGAAAAAAAGGTAGGAAATATAATCTGCTTCCTTCATTCTCTCTCTGTCTTTTCAAATTAAATAACTTTTCTAACTAGAAATGTAATTTATTTAAAAATTAAAATTTCTATTATATTAAAGTTTGTAATTATAATAAATTTTATTACTTCTTGATAAAAGTGTGTCAAGAACTAATGGGAAAAGAGGTAAATGTAAACCATGGCTATATATTGAATATATATCATTTTATCAATACACCTGGGTCTTGTTTTATGTGGTAGATAGGTTCTGCAGAAAATCCACAATAAAAAAATCGCACAAAATAGACTTAACTTACCTTGAAAAATGGGGGATAGGTTCTGTAATTTTCAGAAATCACATAAAAGCAAAGCAACAAAGAAAAATTACTTTAAAATTTGCATTAAAAAAATAAGGAAAAAAGTATGACTAATAAAAAATTTCAAATATTTAAAAAAAATTAATACAAGACAAACTTTTATTTTTTTTTATTAATTACAGCATTTAATTTTACATTTTTTCATAGATATTTTAATCATTATCACTATTTGACAATATGCGTTCATTTATGAACTGGTAAAAAATCATATTTGTCACAAGAGGAAGTACAACTAGCGCCACTTTCAGTCTTGTGCTGTGTTAATGGTTTTCTGTTGACAATGTAATCAGTGATTAAACTTTGAGATGACGATTTTATTAATTGTTTATAAAGCTCGTGATATACAGACATATAACTATTTAGCTCTTGTTGGAATTTAAAAGGTTGTTCATTGCAAGAAACTCAGATTTCAACATTTTCTGATGTTTTTCTTTGTCTCACACACATCAACATAAAATCTATGATTAACTGGTTTTTACTTATCAGAAAATAATAAATTTGCCTTTTTTTTTGTTTACTACTGAAATAAATTTTAAATGTTCACATTTTGTTTCTATATTAAAAAAAAAAAAGAGATCGCAATCAAAACAAAAAGATTATACATTATCATTAGAAAGATTATTTTCAGTTTACAAAATCAATAAAATCTTCACTATTTATTTTAAAAATCTAAAAGATTATTTATTTCTGTTATATCTAACAAAATGTTTTAAAAGTTTAAAATTTTTGAATATTTATTGCGATATTTTTATATGTAAGTATAAATCTATTATTATTATTTACTCATTAATATAAGTAGGTTATTTACATAGAAGCTAAGATTCTAAATACAGCTTCAGACCATACTCACATTAGCTGCTAATATAACGTTATATTTTTGAAGAAAAAAAAAAGTATTTCAAGTCAAAATAAGTTATTAATAATTTCAATTTCTTTGATATCTAATAAATATAGTGAAATATAAACTTCTTTGTCGCATAAAAGAAAACCCACATAAAAAGATATTAAGAAGAAACATTAATCGCATAACTTCAAAATTGCATTAAAATAATCCACATAAAATGAGACCTAGGTGTATTTTGAATATTGTTGAAATTTTAATCATTTTTTTTTGTGTCAATGCAAATACATTTCTTAGTAATAAATGTATAATTAATCTTATGTGTAATTACAATATTGAAGATACTTAATACTAGATATAATATAAGTATGAAATTATCATAAGTATATTTACAGTAAACCAAGAGTTCCCAAACCTCTTTTGGCTGCAGACTCTTTACCAAAGACTTTTAAAATCGTTAACTCCTAGTCATTTACTTTACTTACTCAAATTAATACATTTGTACACTACATATTAAACTTTTCATTTTAATCACTTGTAATTAATGATTGAAAAAGATAAAAGTACTGCAGAATATGGCACTATCTTGTGCAATATTTAAAATCAAAACCTGCACTAATGAAAATTAAAGCAAAAAAAATACAAGCAGAGTTTTTTTTTTTAATTTTTGACATTTATGAAATAAATATGCAAATTCAAAATAAGTACAAATATTGAAATCATTTTATTAAACACAAAAATGAAATGAAAAAATTACCATATTCAGACAGAATTAACCATCAACAAAATTACAAAAGATTTTAATCAGAATTATAAAAATAAGAATACCAAATAAATTAGCTTGAAAAATTGAATTTAATGAGATTAGTGTACCTAGTGATCTGTCAACAATTTATTATGTCCGGTTTTAAATTAGTGAATTGCACTCTCAAACTTCCAAATTTAGTGGTATATAATCGATGTCTGTTCTGAAGCAGGTTTAAAACTACACTGAAGGCTCTCTCTACCAGATGTGATGATGGAAATGCCAGCAAATAAATACTTTTGTACAACAGTCCATAGAGCCAGGTACAGAAGTGGAATATCTTGTTGCAGCCAAAACTTTTGAAAACCCTGTTTGAATTGTATCTTGGGATCCTCATTCATGCTGATGGTTATCAGCTCACCTTGCAAAATTACATTTGATTCTACACTAGTAGTGTATGGGTTTATTATCCAGTCTGAACTTAGTTTTGAAATCTAAGTGAAGAGCCTCCAAGTAATTAAAGCACAGCACGATGTTTTCTTCTTGGATTGTGCATATCTTAAATAAGTAGGGAACTGGGAAAGCTAAGATCTTGCAATATTTTGTTTTAAAACATTAATCTGGCAACAAAAGCTGATATGACTGATTTTGCCTTAATGAGATTCAAATTGTCTCCTTGCAGTTGTAAATTAATATCATTAAATTTTCCAAATAAGTAAGCAATATTTATCTTACTCTTAAGTAAATTTTCAAACTGGAATCATCGACTTTCGAAAACTCTAAAATAGATTGAAAAAGTGCAAAAAATCTTGCCACACATAAGCCTTTTGAAAGCCAGAAAACTTTGGTATGGAGAACCAATTGATAGAAATCTTTGTCGATTTCCTCACATAATCAAGTGAATAGTCTAATGTTCTAAGTGATATTTTGAATTTTATTCGCAGCTGTTATAACAAACTGAAGAAATTGATGTAATTTGTTGCTAAAGTTCCTGGCAACTATATCTTGCTTATGGATTACACAGTGAACTGCAAGCACTTAGGTACTACTTGGTATTTTAGATAACTTATGAAACCACAATAACGACCAATCATAGCTGGTGTTTCATCTGTCACAATAGATATTATATTTGCCAATGGAATCACTTTTTCCTGAAAAATAGCTCCATTAAATTAAAAATTGATTCACCTCTGGTATCAGTTTCTAATGTTCTATCAAAAAGCAGTTCTTCATGAACTTCCTGATCTTGAATAAAGCGAATGTATACCAGTAATAATGTTTCATTACCGGGTAATGTGACTCATCTAATTGGAGGGAAAAACTAGTTTTTTTTACAAATGATTACACAAACAGTTTTGCACATTGTGACTCATTTCATTGATGTGTCTTTAAACTATGTTATTGCTCAAAGGATTTCTTTTTATAATACTTTGTGCAGGTTTGTGAAGCACAGTGTTCAATACCTTCATGACAGCCAATAGAATCAGTTTCTTTCCTATGCTGTGCAGTTTGCCAGACTTTGAAATGAGTAGGGATATGTTGTACAATGCCCTTAATTCATCATTTTGATTCAATGATGAACATATGACCTATTGCAGTTTTCAGAATTTTATCTTTAAGTGATTGAAAGTATGACAAATCTTTTTCTTTTTTGTCAGGGTGGGTTTCATAGCATCATTGCTAACAACTTTTTTGCATATGCAGCACATTGGTAAATGTTTATTTGATAATGACGGAACAAATCCTAGCTTCAAATAGTCCAAACTGTACTGTCTGCATTTCTTTTTTGGTTCAGTCATATTACTATTGTAAGAAATAAAAACTTTTATTAACAAACAATTTAACAGTCCCTGATATAAAAAAAAGCAATAAAGTATGTACTTGCTTGAAACAGAAGATTTTTGTTCAAACTCAAATAAATAAACTGTGACCTCTGACTTTCTTTTTTGTAGTGCTCCTCAATAAATAATTATATTCAAAGTTCAAATCACAAATAAGTATATCACATCAAATGAGTCAATTTATAGTGTTTTGTGAAAGCATAGCCATACAAAATGATAGATTCTGCTAATATCAAATATCATCTCATCCCATTATGAACAAGTGCGGACATGTAATGTTTTTTCATGTCTGCACTTGCTTTGATACATTCGATAAGATAATGCACAGACATGTTTGTGCTACATGTATTTTCATGCATTCTTACATGTGATTCTTTTAATAACACATTTTACCTTTTCATTCACAAATTTTGTATGCAATGTGTTTTTTTAAATTATTTTACTTCTTAATTAGGTATCTATTGCTATCATAGATATTTTGAAGTAACAAACAAATATCAGCAGTAAGGGGGTCTATTTTTGCTGTCATCATCCCCCAAATTTTTTTACTGAAACTATTGCCCCCATGGGGGTCAATATTGACCACTCTGGGAACTATTGCCTTAAGCTAGAGATGTATTTATAAAGTTAGTCAAAATATAACCAAGAGATAACTTTATAATACAATATTTTCTATTATAACAAAACATTAAATAATTTGTGTAGAAGAGGTTGATATGGATATTATAATACACTAACAAAGTATGGAATTGCCTAGAATTACCATTCTTTGTGAGAAAAAGCATATTTAAATATTTGCATTACACTTAATCAATAAAGAAAAAATATTCCATGATATGAGATTTTTTTTTCATAAAAGAAAGTTTTGTAAGATTACTAGTGAGCTGTATAAAATGCAACCTTCAGATAACAAGTTTGTGATTTATCAATTTTTTGGAACAAAAAAAAAAAAATGTGAATTTACGAATGAGATCTTTTGTTGAAATTGTTTAAAATTTCGAAATAGTTCTTCCTTTTTGTGAATAATTTGAATAGCATGAGTTCACTATATGAATATCAACAAGAACACTTATCATAAAACTACTTTCATATTTATTTAATAATTATGCATTATCATCACTTTATAATATTTTTATATTATTCTGGGTGTAGAAAGATGTACATCTCTCACCATGATTATAGCAAAAATATTATTGTGCAAAATTCAGAAGTGGTTTTACATATTTCATTTTTTTTATAATTTAAAAGATTTTATTAAGAATTGACATAATCATCTGTTATCACTTGTTAACTTGTGACAATTAAACAAAGATAAAAATGATGTAATTTTTTATGGATCTTGTTAATCAAATATTACATGTTGAGAATATTATTGTACATCAATAAATCTTAAATCTTGAAAAGTTATTGAAATTAGCTCAATAAAGAGTACTATTTGTAATATTTTACATAGTTGTTATCATCTATGGAAGATATACATACTATATAAGAACAATGATTCTGTTACATCTATTTGCTGGTCTTAACTTCCAGAAAAATATATAATACATTTAATATGCTAATAAAATCTGGTCTTAACTTCCAGAAAAATATATAATACATTTAATATGCTAATAAAATTTGTAATAATTTTAAGAGAATCTTTTTTAGAATAAATAATGTATTAAAATAATGTATTAAAATATTTGGTATTCTTAATTAACAACTGAATACCGAATTTTGCTCAATGGGTTAATAGTAAAATTGAGATCACTCTATAAATTGAGAAAGAGTAAAAAAAAATCCAATATTTTAATAACTACAATAGAAACATAAGCAAAATGAAAAGGAAGAAGGCTTTTATTTTGTTTTGTGCAGTAAACTTTATTAATTTTGTTTTTATAATATAAATTAATACAACTGGTTTTAATTATTCTAAATTTTAAAGAGATTTTACTTATCTACAGTAAACAAATGAATTCTTATAAACATGCACTTTATATACACAAGGCTTAGTTAGAAAAAGAAATGATGATTGCATGCAAAAAAATTCTTATAGATCGTGATGAATACTGAGGCAGAAGTGCAATGATCAAACAATAAACATATTTTAATTTTATATTCGACATTTTATTGTTGTTAATAAATGTCAGGTAATCATGAACAAATGATTGTGGGATTTCAAATGGATCAATGATTTGGCCTGATGTACAACATATATCACAATTTAATTATTAACTAACTTTAATTATATTCTTTATAAAATTCATTGAATGAATGAACACTTTATGACTTATTCACACACACACAAAAAAAAAAAACAATGTCAAGTTAATAGATAAGTCAGTAAAGAATTAGAAAAATAATAATAATCAGCCATTCAAAAATGAGTTTGACTATTCCAACTTCAAAAGAAACAAGAAAGGGGGGAGGATCTACTTTAAAAATAAGTTTTGTAGTGAGTATACAAATCAATCACTGAAACATAAATATGTCCACATAAAGAACATGTTGGTCCAATTTTCTGTTTATTTTTCCTCAGCAAATGACTATTTTTTCTGAAATACTTCAACACCATGTCTAATTGTAGCTCTCCAAGGTATTCTATTCTCTGTCAACTTCCCAATGAAAACAATTAACATTGCACTTCTTTAGAATGTCTTTGAAAAAAACCTTATAACATAAACAAGATCTACTTCTATGAAACCCATGTTCAAATTCACCATTAAACTGCCTTTTAGGAAGTCTTCCATTGTTCATTCTTTCACATGTCCAAGCCAATGAAGGTGTGGATCTAACAATATATCCTGTAAGCTGAAGAACATATTGAGGTTGGTTTTACAATCTTGCCATTGCAATATATAGTAATGCTATAACCTTAAGACTATGCATCTAATAATGAAACAGTAGGGACCTCTACAAATGTAAACACAAGATTAATGACTTTAAAAAAAAAGATGGCATCCTTAAAAAAAAAAACTTTCTAATGCCACTACATTTTACCAATGTGGTACCCAAGTTTCACATTCGTATAAGAAATTAGGTGAAATAACAGCTTTATATAAGCTAACTTAGTTGCAATAGTTATTTCCTTATGATGAAATACTCTATTTTTTAACATATAAAAGCAAGACAGTCTGTGTTGGATCTCTACATCTAAGTTTACTTTTCTATTTATAAAGCTACCAAGGTATTTAAAGCGGTTTACATTCTCAAGTCGATAACCATCCAAACTGAAAGATGCTGAGGATTTTTCTTTGTCATTGTCTGATAAAGAACTTAAGTTTTTGAACATTAATTAATAGATTGGTTTTTTAAGAAGTTGCATTTAAAACATTAATTACATTCCGTAAATTGCTTTCAGAAGTAGCAAAAAAAATAAGCATGATCAACATAGTGTAAAACAGAATCCAAGAACAAAAAAATTTTTCTTTTCACTTTTAACTGATTTAAGTTAAAACCTCTACCATCAAATCTGTATTGTATCTTAATCCCTATCTGATTAAGACATCTATAAAAATTGAAGACAATGTTGGAGCAAGTATACATTATTGTTTAATACCAGTTTTTATTTCAAATACCTAAGATTTTCCATCTGTAGTACTCTTCCTGTCATTCCATCATGTAGAAGCTGTATGATATGAATAAATTTTTGTGGACAATCAACTAATTTCAAACAATGCCATAAACTTGTCCTATTAAATGAATAGAATGCCTTGACCAAATCAATAAAAATATAAATCACCACTCTTGCATTTGTCTTGCAACAAAAATTATATTTATAGCATTTCGTGATACAAAATTCTTGTATTTGCTATAGTGAATAATAATGATATTCCATAATAATTTCCACAATCTTGTCTATTCCCCTTGTTTTTAAAAATTAAAAACAATTATAGAATATTTAAAACCAGATGACACAATTGCATGGGTCCAGATATTCCTAAAAAATTCGAACAAAATATCAGCACTATATTTTTAAATTTCTTCAGATGAATAGATTTATTTGTATCCACAACATACACCTTAAAAAAATTCCATGTTTCAGTAATATAAAACAGTTTGAAGCTCCAAATTAAAAATTTGTGTTTAAACTGTTGAAATGTCACATGTATAGTAGATTCTTCTAAAGTACAAATGTCAATTTCCTTGTAAATATCATTAACATAATATTTATTTTTTAATGCAACTGTCATTTTAATCTTAGAACATACTAATCTATGGTCAGTCCAACAATCTAAGCTTATGTAATGTAAACATCTCTTGCATTCCGAATCCTAATAATATATCCTACTAAATGCCATTATTTTGAATGTTGATGCATTCAAAGTGTCTGTTCAGTCAATCCTTGTATTGTGCATGAATTCCATAATAACAAATTATTTGAATTTACAACCCCATCATCAATATTTCCAATAAATTTTGGACAAAATCTATTTGAACCAAATGTGCATTGCAGACACAAATAAAAAAAAAATAAAACTTTCAAAGATCATTTACTTTTCATTGATACAAGGAATTATAATAGAAATTACTAAATTAGATTTTACAGCAAATCCAACACTTGCCTTCTTCTTTCACTGACTGTTTGCCTTTCTAAAAAAACTTGTACCCATCCACCTGTTCTAATAAACTTTCTTATCTGGGAGATAAATAACAGCTATAACAATCTTAAATCTTGACAATTCTTTAGCTATAAGTGTAGTTCTCCATTCTGGTCTTGAAGAGTTTGGATCAAATAAAGTTTGCAGATTCCATGTACCTATACATTTTTTAAAAAAAATAGATTTATATTTATGATATTGACCTTTAGCATTGCCACTACTACTTACTACATCATTATTACTGATTTTGCTATTACTATTCTTATTATTTCTGCGGTTGAAATTTGTAATTTGCCAGCAACAATAACCTAACCAAATTGTGTAAGACATGGCCATTTTTAGACATTTTCTAGGCCTTCCACTTTTGTGGTAGACAGAGGGTTCCCTACAAAAATGCTGATTAAACTCCTGAATTAAATCCAGTTCCAAACTGACTCATTAGTAAAATAAATATTTTCTAATTGGCTTTATCAATGAATCTTAAGATTCAAAAGCTGTAAATAAGCAGTGATGCACCCTGCTTATGAAAGATAGCCCAAGAATGGAGAATTGCTCATTTTAATAATATAAATTGGTATACAGTATGAAAATATATTGCATAAAAAAACTTAATCCTCTTAGTTGTAAATATTATTAGAAAACACTTTCTGATAATGGTTTTTATTAGTATTCAAAATTTTTGTTATCTACTTGCATTAGCAAAAATAAAATGAGAAAAAGTAAAGATAACTGTTAAAATATAATTTGCATCAACTTAAAAAACATTCTCTTCATGAGTTCATTATGAGTCTGCCAAACATGAGATGTCAGAGCATGAATGCTGTTTTTCATCTACTTATTATATCACTAATATTATAATCAATATTGATTTTTATTCTTTTATGATTAAAAAAGTGCTGCATATTTTTTATTATTATTATCATTATACGACTTTTTTGTATTGCTTTTTTTATTTTTCTATTTCATTTTTATAGTTTTATTATTATTATATAGTTGCAAAATAAAATGACATTTGTAATCCAGTTTATTACATTAATGTCAAAAATAAGACATCACTTTAAATATTGCAGAAAAAGCAGTTAAAAATTAGTCAGCACATTACATTATTGTGAATAATTAGAAGGAAAAAAAAACAATATTATAGTGTAAGAATTCACCATACATCAGAGAAGGTGTCAACAATATTTTGCTTAATATTTTTCAATATTAATGGTTTTATGAAAAAGAAAAACTAATAATTGACTTTTTCTCATAAATGATTTGTTATTTTGCCAATCTGTGTTTTCATTTTCAGTTCTTCTTGAAAATACAATATTTCTTATTTTCCCTAGTTTTTGGAATTTTCTATCTTTCCTTTTTAGAATTGCTACTGTTTTTTAAACATTAATTTTGATTTTGCTAATCAATTCACCTGTCAAATTTTTTTAATGCTTCATCTTGAATTTTTTTTTTTTATTTCTATCTACAATTCTATCCACTACCTATTACATCCAAAATGTTAAATCAATTTCTAGTCCTATTGTTATAAGTAATAATAGTTATGTTCTCTAGATCAGCTTTCTCAATCTTTTTACATTGTAACCAGCAAGTTTGTTTGTATGGTACCACAACCCAAATATAAAATTGCTATTGTGTTTTTCTGAAGGTTTGTGATGATGGTGTTCTAGCTGTATTTTTATATTGGACTATTTCCATCATCTAATATTTGTGTTGAATGTCTTTAGAAAAGTTTAATTTTTAGTTAAATATTCCAAATGCATTCAACTGTTAGTAATATCACAGCAAACAGGTTAGTATATGCACCAACTGTTAGTAATATCACAGCAAACAAATGTTAATAATATCACAGCAAACAGGTTAGTATATGCACTAACTGTTAGTAATATCACAGCAAACAGGTTAGTATATGCACAACGTTTCGAGAGGTATTTTTCTCCCCTCTTCTTCAGGTGTTGCTGGCCTGACCAGTGACAGTACTAGCATGGGATTCGAACCTGGGTCCTTAGATTCTTGATTATTGAAATTTAAGGTAACGCTGGCAGGATGGCTCAGTTGGTTAGAGCGTTACCTTAAATTTCAATAATCAAGAATCTAAGGACCCAGGTTCGAATCCCATGCTAGTACTGTCACTGGTCAGGCCAGCAACACCTGAGAAGAGGGGAGAAAAATACCTCTCGAAACGTTGTGCATATACTAACCTGTTTGCTGTGATATTACTAACAGTTAGTGCATATACTAACCTGTTTGCTGTGATATTATTAACATTTGTTTGCTGTGATATTACTAACAGTTGGTGCATATACTAACCTGTTTGCTGTGATATTACTAACAGTTGAATGCATTTGGAATATTTAACTAAAAATTAAACTTTTCTAAAGACATTCAACACAAATATTAGATGATGGAAATAGTCCAATATAAAAATACAGATAAAATTGCTATATTTCACAACCTAATAAAATTCTTTATCTTCTTTATGAAGTATTCTAACTTTATCTTTCTTATTGCATTGCCAATTCCATATAATATTAAATCATTTATGCTCTTTATTACTGTTTTACAATGCTTCTATTACAACCCCCCCCCCATGACAGTTTCTATTGCCCCAGCAATTTTCTCCAGAACTTCTCTTTAACATAATCTATCAAATTTTTAATGTTTCTTATATGCTCCATGCATCCAAGTTCTATTTCCAATATTCTTTATGAAGTATTATAACTTTATCTTTCTTATTGAATTGCCAAATCCATATAATATTAAATCATTAAATATCATATGATCATTTCTTATACTTGTTCAAGCTGTTAAAGCAGGCAAAACTCCATACAACTGTGCCACTCAGTGAAAGCCACAAGCTAGAAACTAGTCTGAAGATATTGGATAAGTAGGCAGTAGATAGAGATTTTATGCACAAATCTTCTGTATCTATTGATTATTCTGGTTCACACTGAGTAGCACTACTGTACGGAGAGTTTTGCCTGTTTTAATATTAAATCATCTATGCTCTTTATTACTGTTTTACAATGCTTTTATTACAACCTCCTATGACAGTTTTGATTATAATTAGAAAGATAAAGTTATAATACTTCAAAACACTAGAAATAGAGTCTGTCTTTCTTTGGAAATCTTCAAGAATGTTCACCATTACTTGCATATTGCAAATATCTTGAAAAAATATAATTATGTCATCCATGAATGTGGTTACACTTTTTTTGCACCAAGATGTGGTAAATAAATGCCAGGGACTAGGCTTTCTACTTCCTTCACCAGAGGATCCAGATAAATAGCAAAAAGCTATAAAGAAGTTGGATCTCCTCATATAGTTCTTAATTGATATTCTGCTATTTCTAATGTAGTTTTCAACTGCATTTATTAATATTTATATTCAGGTATTAAGCTTTTCAAATTTTCTATTAAATATGACCAATTAACCAGGTCAAATGCTGATTTGAAATCAATTTGGATGGCATAATATTGTGTTAATCTTAGTTCTTTGGCATATTTTATTGCTTCCTGAATCTTTAAGGCTGCAATAACAGCACATCTGCCTTTTATAGCATGATGGGTCTGTGATATCTTAGAATTAATCTTGAACAGTCTTTTTAACAATAGTCTAGCGAGGATTTTAGAGTCAATATCTTCCATTGATATATGTCTCAAGCCCTCAATTGTTGGTGTTTGTATTGACATTTTTTTGAGGCTAATTACTACCCTATTATTTAGGTATGGCCCCATTATTATTTCACAGCACATTTGATTGAAGTATTTCCACAATGATTGTATTAACACATAATTTAACAATTTGTAAACTGAAGCTGGAATTAAATCATTAGTCATAGTAGTTCATATTTTTAAACAATCAATGTCATCTTGGATTTCATGCTTTGTGATATATTCTTTTAAGTGTTCCAACATTTCATTTGTGGATTCAGTTAGCTCACGTTTACTTTCACCAAATTTTAGTTTAATTTTTTCTAGAGTATAAGCAACAACATATATTCCTGATGCAAACTTATAATCACCTTTCATTATAGCATCAATACCTTTTGTATGTGATATATAAACCCTTCCACAACTGATCATTGGTTTGGATAATTTACCAAAGTTTGGTATTAGTTTTCTAAGCCATTTTGTTTGGGTTTCCTGTTGCATTAGCTGATATATATACATATTCATCTTGGAGATGATTTATTAGCTGATGATTAGGCCTGAATTTTGAAAAGCAATGTAGAATTTTTTGAATTTCTACTATTCTGTTTTTCATTTGATTAAGTGATAGATTTTATTCACTTGTTTTTCTGCGTAATTCTGAAAGAGTTCCTTTTACTTTATATCATGCTATGCATGGAGGTAGGATAGTGCACCTGGTATAGTAGTTCAAAATCACTAAAACATTGGAAATTTGATTAGTGGTAAATCTCATGCTTTATATTTTTATTCAAAGAAAATATATATTGCATTTTGTTTAGTGTGTAATCATTGATTTGTAGCTGTACATGTAGGTGATCTGAAAAACCCACCAATGAGGTGAAAAAAAGATCAATGAGTGATGTATATCTACTATTATAGAAAAAAAATGCATTATCAGAAAATTTATCATGCAAGGGATACAATGACACTTCTTGCATTTTGTGCTACTCATATCACCACCAAGTGCTACTATACCTGACTTTTGTAATACTTTATTTTGTACATTACGTATAACTTTTAGTATATCCCTTCCTTTTGCCACAGAATATGCAGCTATGAAACATTGCAGGTTTTTTTGAAAGATACAGTATAATTTATTTGTAATGATAGTATCTGAATACTTTCAATATCTGCATTTCTATTAATTAGTACTGCTGCTCCTTGGGTTAGTCTAAGATTAGCTTTATACAAAACAATATTCTTTTGAGGTAATTTATTTATTATATATTTAAGTGTATTAAGGTTAATTTTTGTTTCTGTTAGTATGGCTATTTCATACTTTTGTTTTAATAAGTAATCAGCAATTTTTTCTTCGTTGTTTCAGATATTTATACTCCTAATATTGAATGTTATTATATTAAGGCTGTTATACATAATTTACAGGTTGATTTAGATTTTCAATACTTCTTGTTATATCTTTTTCAGTTGCATTATTATCTGAATCATCTACTTCCCCTTTAGCTTTTATCTTTAAAAAAGCTTTATTGCTATTTATTTTGTATGAAATATTTCTTGAACATTATTTTCATATTTATCATCTAATACTGACAACTCTGGATTAAAAGACTTGCATATCCTTTTCTTCGATAGTTTGCTCCTCTATGTCACTCTCATCTATCACATTATTAGCTTTGTTTGCCACAATATTTGTTCAGGTTCTCTTGCTCTACCTTTTAATATGAGAGATATAGTCATTTGGTCCTTTACTAGTCTGTGAAGCAACTGCTCTTTTAAGATTCCTTTCTTTAGTTTTTAATAATATTTTCCATGAATTAGTGGGACTTTGGAAAGATATACCTGGAATCATTTCTCTTTCCATTGATATAATTTCTACATAATTGATCATTTGAGTTTTAAGGGATTCTTCATTAAAGACTGGATGTGTGTGTAATATTCTACCAAACACTAAGGGATTAGGCTCTTTTGAAACATAGTATATTTTATAACCTTACATTTCTTTTATTAATCTTTCTGCTAATTCTTTTTGGTCTCTATTATGATTTGCTATTAATATGAATTCTCTAGCTGGAAAACAATACGTTTAATTGTGTCTATCAAATTATGAGAACTGAGTAATTTAAGATATTCAGTTAAATCTAGTTTATCTAGAATATGATCTCCATTTTTCTCACTTATTTGAATTATTAAGCTTAATATTGAGGTGCTTGGATTCATACAATTATTAAAGATTTTTTCCAATAAGAACTTAATTTTATAAATGTTTTAGTGTTAGGTCATCGGTTGTAAATCAATTATTTTATCATTTAATTCAGCAAAATCTGTTTGTGTGGGATGAGTGTGAGTTTTTGAGTTTTTCTCATTACAAATTTGATTTTCTTCAAACTCTTTGCAACAATGTTATTACTGGTTTTTTGTTTATCAAACTGTAAGAAATTGGACACATAATTTTTATAATAATCGTTTTTTCTTTTTTTACGATTATAGAAGAATGATTATAGAAGATTTCCCATTCGGCATTATTATTTTCTACATTACTCATGCTTGATTTTGCCTTCTTTAAATATTCTTTATTGAAATTTGAGGATACAATACAATATTTTTCTTTTGTTGTTTTTACAAATTCCTTACCTCTTTTATTTAAACCATCTAACTCAGGATTACTCAAAGCCTTTCTTAATTTTGTTATGTATGTTAGTTATTTATGCTTTTAATTTGATGTTTTCCGTTTTCTGGGCCTTTTTTTTCCCTTGCCATATTAAAGTTACTTTTTTAAGAGGTTTATTTTGATTCCTTTCTAACAATTCATTAGAATAAACTCCTATTAATTTACTTAAGTTATCTACTTGTAAACTTTTAGCTTTCTTCCCAGTTGGCATTTTTACTCAATGGCAAAAAAACTAAAAATATAGTTTAACTAAAGGATAAAAATGCAAACACTAGAGCTAAGTGTCCTAGGATTGATTCCCAGATGAACAATTGAATTGTAGTCAATTTTCAATTTGTGTTAAGTTCTCTATCACATAAAAATATAGTTTAACTAAAGGATAAAAATGCAAACTCAAGACTTAAGTGTGCTATGATTGATTCCCAGATATACAAGTGAATTGTAGTCAATTTTCAATTTGTGTTAAGTTCTCTATCACATGTTAACTTCAAAGCAATTGATTAATTTTGAATAAATATTTAAATAATACTAATATTTAATCAAGTCATCCACGATTTATATTTTTAATGGAAAAAACCCACAATTATATTTTCTAGGTTCAAAGCCAGTAATCAAAGTCAGTCAACTCACTAAGCTAGCTCATGCACATTGGTGAGAAGTCCAAACTACTTAATTTACCATATGAACAATTAATTACATAGTAACAAAAAACTGTAATAACAAAAAAGTGTCAAATGAATATTATAAATTTGTCTTGCCTGGTTTCTTTGGAGTCTTGCAATATCTCTTTCAGTTTTTAGTAAATACACACACAAATATATAAAAGTTGGATAAAATAGTGATAACGCTTGTAATGTCTTTATTAATCATTATTATAAATTATTAATTTATTAAACCATCATGTGCATCAACAATTACTTATACTTCAGTTAGGATATAATTAAAAATCATTTGTGTAGTATCTAAAGGAATACTAAACCATTCATATTAAAAAAACTAATGGTATTCAGATCTCCATTAAAATATTGATGAATAATCTGCAATGGCTTAATAATATTGAAATCAATAATTGGGTAAGCTCTGAAATATGTATATCAATCTCATATTTTTTACATCAATATCTAATTGTATGTCATGTCTAATTTTTTTTTTGAAAGATGAGATTATAGTATGAAAATAATGTTTGCATCATAAATATATATTTTCAAGCCATGATATGACTATACACAATAATAAATGGCTTAATAATATCATACTATAGCAATGCAATTCAAGAACAGTGTTATAACATATTTAACAACTATAAAAAGAGATTCTAGTTAATCTTTTAGAGTTTGTTTTTTTTGACAAAAGCACTTCCAATAATTGGGAAAAGTAGAAATAGTCAAATGATAAACCTTCAGTCATTTGTTGTATAGTTTTGCATTACTGAATTCATAATATGCATTGAAATATATATTTTTATTCATGTTTTTATATTTGGGTTTCAGTGTCAGTCCCTCTTCATAATACTGCATTCTAATCATAGTTATTAGTTTTGTGACTTTTTTTTAATGAAGGCCAAGTCTCTTCAAATATTTAAAGTTATTACTTTCAAGGTAGATACAATTTGACATTTTTAGAACTTTATCAATTGTTTTTGTATGTGAAACTGAAATCAATTTTTGTCAGGTAGTCTTTAGTACCTGTTTAGGATTCTATGGTTAGCAAATGTTAACATTATATGTATTTTCACTTTTATGCTATCAGTCAAAAAATATAGTGCAAATATGGTAATGGATTTACTCGTCACTTTGATGTAAACATGTAAATATTGAAGGGGGATACTGGTGCATAATGAAGATAGTGTGTGTGAATAACTATTTAATGCTTAAAGGAAAAAATAAACACAGACAAAAGTTATATATATATATAAAATATCTAGAATGACTTAAATATTAATTCCCCTGATAATAATATTTCTTGATACTCAAAATAAATTATTTAAAATGAAATCTCCATTTGGTACAAATATTTTATTTGATGTATTTCTAATTTTGATTAAAATATAAACTTTTAATGTAACACAAAATATTTTTAATACAAACACTAATTTTTGGTTTTTTCAATATATTTGTATTTAAAAATCGTAAGAAAAAAATTAAATTAAGAAATTATTTTTGAACATTTTTTTTTTGTTTTAATATGTAAAGTAAAAATTAACAGTTGCTATATTATAATATTATTTTTTATCAAGAAGAAAAAATACTTTAATTCTCCTTACCAATCTTAAATTTCTTACTATGAATTATAAGTACTAGGAATCAATATAACTGAAAATAGATGCTCAAAAAGAATAGCAGTTGCTAGTCATTTGTATGGTGGACAACTTTAGGGCTCCTAAAAAGTATGAGTTTTGTATAAGTATCTGAGGATCTCTGTGGGAAAATATTTTAATTCTCTTTACCAATTTACATTTCTTACTATGACTATAAATATGGGACTAATGTAAATGAAAACAGAAATGTTAAAAAAAAAGATAGTTGCTAGCCATTTTCATGTTGAACAACTTCAGGTTCCTAAAAAAGTGTGTGCTTACATATGTGGGGGTCTCTTTACGACCTTGGGCAATATGTGTATAGCAGACCCTGCTTAATATACCAACAGTTTGGGAATTGTAGAAGTTAAATGTGAAATACAAAACCAGAAGCAGTTGAATTATTTTATTTAACCAAAATGTTCCTTTAAGGCCATCTACATATGGATATTAGACATACTTGCATAAATAATAAAAAACAACTAAATTCTCTAGTATATACACTATATATATATATATACACACACACACAAGAGATCTAATGTACATATGTATAAAGATATAATTAAAAGAAATTACTGATAGAGGAATCTCCAAAGCATAAACAAAAACAGTTGATTGAAATTCACGAAGTACATTACATATTTTCTATAGATAAAGCAGTTCTATTAATATGTACAAATACAAATGCAGAGGGTCTATCATTAAAAAAACAGCATATTACATTTCTTACTCAATTCCAGAAATAAGCAAAAAAAATCTATTTCTTTATAACATTTATTATATATTTATTTTATTTCAGCACTTGTGTGCATCAAGAAATGTTCATAATTGTTCTTATAAAATATTATGCATCATTATTAGCATTGGCTTGGCAATAATTAGTCTCAGATATATTATACTTAAATTCTGTCACAAATTATGTCCATTGATTATGTTTACCATTATTAGAAGGTTTTTACTTTATTTGCATGCAACTTAATTCAGTTAAAAATAGGGGGATAAAATGAGGCATTTGATGAATACTGAATTTACTGATCCCACTTTATTCTCTAAAATTTCTAACAATTATCAATCCTCTTCAGATTTTAAGTTTAATTCAGTTTCTTTTGGTATATACATTAATCTAGTAAACTTTCTTGTCTTATTCATTTTAATTCAATGTTCATCTTACAAATCTCTTAAAATCATTTTGAATCCAATTTAAAAGTTCAGTTGATGTATTATCTGCATTTATTTTTTAAAGCTTTATATATATTTATGTACCAGAACTACTTAGAATACTTTTAGCAAATATTTAAAAACATAGATTTTAATGACTGGGTTGAAAAAGTTTAATATATATTTGCATAATGAAAATGCTCAAAATTAATAAGCAAATAAAATAATAATTTTTTCCCCATATGTCATAGCATCAGCCAGGAGGCAAACCCGCAACAACTGCTTGCTTGCAAGGCGGCTGTGCTGCTTCCTAAAATTGTACATTTGGGATGAGGGGCAGCATTTGTTATATTTTAACTATACAAAAATGGTACATAAAATAAAATTATGTAGTTAAGTAATATAAATAAAAATAATGTACAATATTTAAAAAAAATCTCTGTAGCATTTCTCAATATTAAATAGTGGTAAAGAATGTTTTATTATACTTTTTTAACACACTTAAATAAATCTTCTTTATTATATAAAAGGGCAATTTCTCTTTGCTTTATGTCTAGTAAATGTATTCATAATAGATTCATAATCTAATGATAATATAACAAATGCTAACTATAATCAGTTGCATAATTTTTTAACCTACTAGCATTATAAAGAGATGTTGATAAGAAAAAAAAAACAAGTTTTTACATTAGAAAATCAAGCGCTGGTAGCCGAAAGGTCAGCACAGCTGTCTTGCAAGCAAGCAAGCAGTTGCTTGCAGACAGTTGTCGTGGGTTCGCTTCCCGGCCGGCCGATGCTTTGACATATGAAAAATATATATATATAAAGAATGTAGACAGTATCTACTTACTAATAACTAATGCAGCACAATATCATCTTTTCTTCCTGTGCATATATAATAAAATGAAAACTACTTTAAAATATAATACTATCAATATTTGTTTTATGTTTACTCTTAATATTTTCACATTCACTTACATCAAATTTGGGGGGTGGTAAGGCATTCAAAATATTAAAATTATTTACTGCTGTTTTAAACCATTAAAGATTTAAGAAGCTTATATCATGCATTCATAGTTTTTTAATAAATGGAGGACCTAAAGTTCTAACATTGATCAGCAAAATTATTTATATAAAAAAATGATACGAAAGTTTTCCAAGAAAATAGAATTATAACAATCTCCAAATCCAATAGATCTAGCAACAATTCAACAAATTATTATTCAATATCATTATTATTGTTCTTTATAAGCTTTTTAAAATAATAGTCTTAGGATTTATACCAACCTCCTTTCTTAAGAATAGACTATATTTAGATCAGAATGTAGTTGCTGTGAACTTATTTTCTCATTAAACTATTTATAGTAAAATAACTCTTCAAATTAAAACTGATAATTCTTTTAGTTGTCTAGTCTTAGCTTATGAATTTATTTGAGAAAATATTATTTTTTAAAAACTATCTAAAATTCTTAAATGATAAAATGTTGTCTGCCAGAAAGAATAAAATAAAATATACAATTTTACAGACTATCATGCCATGATTTAGATCTTCCATCTATTTTATTCAATATACAGAATGCCAGAAACTTAACTATGTTAATAATATTTTCTTGACCATGCAAAAATGATTTTTCTCAGAAAATTTCCTTAAAGACTGGGGACTTTTTCCTAATTTCTCAAAACAATATATTCTAGACATCAGGGAACATCTACCAATCTTTCTCCATCAAGACAAAACACAATGTCACATAGATGATATTTTGGATTGTAACTTATATTCATCTGTCAAAATAAAATCTAAAATAATTCCTAAAACAATCTCCATGGAAAGCAAGATAATATTATTTTTGGTTATGATACAAATATTTTAACACTTTCTATCTAAGCATTAACATAATCACTTGGTGAATATTGTGCTCCTGTTTAGAGAAAATGTGCTTACATTAAACTTCTGGATATTTAATTAAATATTTTTTTTGAAAAATTCCACAGATTCCTTTTATGTTTCATCTAACAGATTACAAAAGACAATTTGAGACAGACCAGATTCCAAACATTAATTCAACAAAGTTTATCTCAAATCAAGATCCTCTTTCTGGCATCAAACAAAATTGTTTTTTTAATAATTGAAGAATTATAACATAAAAAATGGACTTCTTGTGAAATTTTAAATGAATTTTGTTTTTCCATATACACAACAAATGTAGCTGAATTTGATCTTTTACTAGAATCTTATTAACATATTTAAAATTCCTTATGGTCATTGAGCTTATAAGTGGAATCCAAAAGTCTCTAACCCATGTGGCTGAGGGTAGACACAAAAAACCATGAGTATAGTGATTATTCAATCTATTCAAACTATAACAGAATTACTAAAGCTACTAGAAAATCTCTCTCTCTTAGATGGAACTTCTCAAGAATTATTAAATGTTTGTCAATATTTTAATTGTCTACAAAAAATTTAAGACAAATAAAATAAGATTAGAAACAATATTTTTAATCATGATAATTATTATTGTCCCTTATAACTTCTTTATTTTAAAGACTGAGATGCATCTACGTGAATCCATATGTTTCTAAAACATTCCAATAATTTTGAATCTAACTTATCATCATTACATTTTTCCAAGGATTCAATAAGGACACACAATCTTTCTGATTTTACTATTGACAAAAGTTTTAAATCTCAAGTTATACATTTTAAGTAAATTAATAGAAATGTCATGTTTTTAAGGGCAATCATTTGAATTCTTATATTATTATTCAAAAGATGATAAAAAATGTCTCCATCTATTTAAAATATCTAAAAAGTATAAATTTTATAAAATTATGATATTTTATAGATACATGTTATTTTTAATATTTCAGAAAATAAAATATCCATGATAAGCAAATGAAATAGACAATTGCTAAGTAGTATTAGTCATAGAATTTTTGTTATTAAAGATACAATTTCAATTAAACAATAAATTCAAATTCAGTTTTCAATCAACATGTAGTCTCTGTAATTCACACAAAGAACTTACTGCACATTTTACAGATTAAGAGTCATTGCTTTCCAAACTAAAACATTTAACCTTAAATAGATGTTCCAAAAATGCATCAAGAATTTTTAATCTTATAATGCATCAGTTGTAGTGCATATACATAGATCAATGCAGATAGCTCAATGTTTTTTAATATTTGATAATAAAAAAATACAAATCCATTTTTTTTTTAAAAAGGGCATGTTTCACTGCATATATAAAAGATATTAAGTAAATGGTATAATCTTTACTAATTGCAGGACTACTTTCTAGAATCAATGCCTGGAAAAATGAACACAGCTCTATAAATAATATTCAACATATAAATATAGTAAAAAAAAAAGAAAACATCTAAACAAATAGACATTAATAAAACAAGATCCACAATATATAAATATATATTTAAATTTAATAGGTGAATATAGATGTAAATTAATTAGTAAATGTAATCTCCATTATATAAATGAAATTAAATCCGTAATCAAGATGTATTGATGTGCTGCAAGAATAAAACTGGTTCTGTAGAGTGAATGAAAACAATAGCAAATCTTTTGATTAGTGGTAATTTGGACAAATTTGCTATTGTTTTCATTCAGTCTGCAGAACCAGTCTTATTAGCTGCTGCACATCAATATAACTTGGCTGTGGATTTAACTTCATTTATATGGAGATCCACATTTACTAATTAATTTACATATATATAAAACTGTGAACACAATTTTTTAAAAAAATGGGGAAACAATTAGTAATCAACAAAGTTCTAAATTTAAAAAAAAAAAAAAAACTTAAGAGAATTCATGTTTCAATGGAAATGATCATCTTAAAAATTCAGAGGCATTTTTAAAGATATTTAGCACATGTATCAGTTACTTTTAACAACACATATCAGGTATTCTGAAAATATGTGTGATATCACCTATTTTTAATCTAAATTTTATATTTTCCTCAGATGTAACTGATATACAAAACTTGAAAACAGACCATTTGAATTCGCAGACCAATATCATTATTTTTATTAGATTTATAATAATATGCATTAAAGTATTCAGGAATAAAAATTGATCTTTTATTGGTATTGACTCAACACCACTATTCAATACAAAATAAATCTTTCTTCTTTGAAGTTTTTGAATTTAATGATGAAAAATTAAGCATGACAAAGTGGAAGAAGTTTTTATTGCACAAACCAAATTTTAATATTTATAAATTAGTTGCAGTGAATTCTATTCCAGAAAGTCTCTTTTTCCAAAAAAATATGACAGCAATTACCTTTTCAATAAAACTTTTCTTTATAAAATAACTTAAGACATCAATCTTAAAATTTAATAAATTTTTAGCTACTAGTTCACTTTTTTTAATCAGTTCTCAATTTTATATAGAAATAGATAGAGATATATAAATATTTAAATTATATTTTAAACTGCTTTCTTCTGTAGGTTTATAAATGGCATTCATCGATGATGTTATTTAAGTAAGGACTTATAAAGAGGCACTTTAAGCTGCAAACATGTCATCTATAAAAATACATGAAGAATGTCTCATTATAGTACTATTTAAATTTAAATGCTTATGAACAAATTTTAATATATAATATTTTCCTAATGCTATACTAAAAACATAAAGTAAAATGAAAAAAAAAATACTAAGAATATAAATTTATATATAAAAAATTTGGTTCTTATAACATTGATTTCATCTAGAGAATGAAAAACTCAAATGAAAACCTAAAGCAAATGACACTTATTTATTCAATATAAAATTATCCATAACTCAAAAATAAATTCCATTTTTTTTTAGTACTAAAGAAAGTTTTCATTAAATTGTTGGCCTCAGAATAATCTATCAAAATAGTCAAAGAAACCAATCTGCTACATTCTTGTGGATCCAAACCAAAAATTTAATGAGACCTTTTTTAATATTAAAAATAATTTAAATTTTAAAATTGTGATTAGTTTTATTTTGTAAAAATTTTAATTTTCATTTGAGAAAGTCTATTTATTCTAAAGATAAAATCCATGGTAATGAAATTTTAATTTTTTCTTTTTTAAAATTTAATAATGCTAGTATTTTATTATTTCATTTCATCTTGCTATATATATATATTAAAAGATATTTTAATAAGCAACAATTCTAAGAAATCAATGTAAATCTTTTTACACCTTTTTGATTAAATTTAATCAATTATTATTGCACTATATAAACATTCAACCATCTTTAGCAGATAAAAATGATAACAATTTTGATTGCTTTGTGAATTCTTATTTAAGTGAAAAGTATGGACAATAGTTTTCAAATTTCAAAATTAATTAACAGAGATAATAGATAAGGATTGTCTCTATTCAATCTTAAGTAATCTTTATAAAATCACAAATGATACTGTCCATATTTGTCACTTTAATAAGAACACTAAGAAGTAATAATAATCATTATCATTTCATGTGTCAAAGATATTTAGATGATGATATAATAAATGATTGTGCTAAAAGATTTACATCATGTAAAATTATTTATTGAAATGTCAACATTTAATGATAATGTTAAATATTTATAACAAATTAGAAATCCACAGAGATATTAAAATGAATACTTTGAAATCTGGCCTACTTGCTACTTCAATAAGAACTTAAGAATTCATTCAGAATTGGTATCATTTTCATACATTAATGGTGTTTAGATGATGATAAAGAATGAATTGAATAAAGACAGCATTAAGAGATTTATATTGATATTGATTCTTAGAATTATTATATGCATGTAACTTAAATTATTAACACTATTCACCTAACCAGCAGAAGATTGTTTTAAAGTTAGTATCAGTAATTTTATTGACTTGTTAAATAAAATATTATTAGTAAGTTAATTTTATATTTATTCCAATTTAACAACTTGCATATTTGAATTATAATATTGCAGACATTAAATTTTATTCAATTCTGCTTTCAGCTCTTCTGCTGTAATATTTAAATGTTTCTAAGGTTATGTTACGATTGTTTCATATTTTAAAACTAAAATGATATTAAATTTGGTACTTTTTTGAAAAAGACCTTTGATATTACAGTGAAATATAATAAAATATTAATTCATTGCCGACAAAGAAATGATTTTCAGTTCATGAAACAATTATCATGAAAATGTATTGTGGCAAATTATTCTATCAAAAATAGGACATTTTGAATGGATTGTATATATGTTAATTAGATTAATTTCATGGGTGTTTATATGTAAATACTGATAATTTAATAAATTTTTTCTATATATTTTTTTAAATAAATTTCATCTATGATGCAACTAGGCAATGTTTCAATTAAAAACTGGCATTGCAAACTGAAATCAAAGAATCAAAAATATATCTGATCCAGCTTTAATCTCAAAATAGAATATGTTTGGTATATTATTTTATATTATATAAAGATTGGAGATAAAAAATTGATGTCTTATATGTATGAAAACTTATACAACTTCCTAAATATTTTCATAAGTAAACAAGATTTTCTATTTTTTTATATAAATTTCAGCTATGATAAACCCAATTGAAGTATTAATTAAAAACTATTATTGCAAACTGTAATTGCATCATGCAGTACAATACTTACTAAAATCAATACATTATATTATGGATTGTCTTTTATTTCTCAGCTTTTCTTGGGTATACTTTTATAATAAACTTTTTTACTTTCGCTTTCCAATTTTTACAGCTTTCATTAACATGAAAAAATGCATTAACTTTGCAAATTAAAAGAAATGACTAGTAAACAGAAATATATATATATTGTGAGGGTGACTCACAATCTAACTCAAAACAACCTACAACCACTCATATTAGTAAGGTATGTCCTTTTTAAAACTTGAGTTTAACTTAATTTATAAGTTTTGTTAAAGTATACATATATGCACTATTTATTCACTTTAGGACTATATACATATAAAATAAAATGTCCGTTAATTAAAAACAAAATTGTAATTATAATTGAAATAATAGATTTAATGGTTTACAAACAATCCTTTACAAACAATCCTTAAATCCGCAGAAGTACTTCAGTTAATTTCTTAAACCTGCCTCAGCTGCCATTAAATTCAAAAAACAAAAGCGGAAGAAAATGTCATCAATTCAAATTCCACGAATCCCGTATTTTAATATTAACAGCTTGTCGATTTATTAAATGCATTTTATTCCTGTTTATAAAAATTGCCTCTTTAGTTTTTCTTTTACTATGGTTTCTCTCTTCATGAAGAATTTTCACATTTTCAAAATCAAATTTAAATTTATATTTACATGCTTTTTCGTGATCAAAAAAAAACTGAAGGAGATATTAAATCACCATTACTTTTACTTTTTACATGCTTATATAACAATTCATGCTCCTTCAATCTCTTCTCAATATTGCACCTAGATTCACCTATATATGACAGCATACAATCACAAAAAATTTGAAATATGACATTACTTTTCTGCTTGACAGGTATGACATCCTTAGAATTATTGACTAATTTATTAATATGCGATGTATCTTTTGTTACATAAAAATAATAAAAGTATAAAATCATGAGAAACTATTTTTTTTTTAAAACAAAAAAAATTCTCGATTAGTGAAAATTAGCAAGATTTAAACACTAAAAAAAAAAACATAGCACACACACATATATATAAAATAATAAACTTGTTATTGTCTTGTACATCACTATTCAAACAGTACAATGACGTAGACTGGAATTGCTTAATCTAAATGATGACCTAATGTGAGAATGAAATAATATTTCTATGGTATAATTTCTTTTAAAAATCAATTATCATTAATATAATCTGCTACAACAATCAATAACTTTGGCAATAAAAAAAAAGAAAATGAAAGGGTTAAAACAAAAACCATGCTGAGTATAAAAATGAATGTAACTTTAATTCCTTTTTTGAAAACTACACTGAGTATAAAAATGAATATAACTCCTTCTTTGAAATTATTTAATGCTAAAGGAAGTCAATATCTTCAGAAAAGAATTTCGAATACTATAAAATGAATGTTTCATTCTAAAAGGATTCGCTTTTCCAGATGTGACAACTGATATAGAACTGCTATAATTTCAAGAGATAATGGTAATAAAAGAGAAGAAATAAATTCGTGCCGTTCAATGAAACCAGAAAATTGTTTTAGCTTATAAAAAAAAAAAGAAAAGAACAAAGCAACAATTCTATTTGAATGGAATAATTTGTCTTGCATGAAAAATTCATTAGCTATAAACAATTACTTTAAAAGTTTATATGTGATAAAGTGATACACAATGCACTTAGGCTAAAGTGTAATATTGTGGGATTAACTACCAGAAACCTAACCATGGAAGCAGAATATCTTTATTTGCCTATTCATAAATTGCCTGATAAAAAGGTTTTGTCCAACATGAAATACTTGAATGTGGACTGGAATAAAAACCAAGGAATGACCAATGTGTGGAGCTGTGTTCTTAGCGTGTAATGCTGAGCATCAATGAGTGATGGATACATTAGTCACAGAGGACTGTTCATAAAGCATAGACTATACATAATACATGAAGGACATTACCAACTCATGAACTCTAATTAAATTGATTTGATGAAGTTTGATTTATTTTAATAAGTATTTTAATTTTGTAAATATCTCTGTATTTTATTTTTATTATTATTTCATTCACCACATTTGGAGGCATAGATTTCTGTAATTTAGATTTTTGGAATAGTTCATTTTAAGAGGAAAAAAAAAGAAGACTGAGAAATGGTTAAGTTCAATTGAATTTTCTTTTCTATAAATAAAATTTAGGTTAACACTCCTCCTTCTTAGTGATTTGATATTTTATCATCATCATAGTATTGAATGAAAGGTAAGATCTTTGATTCTCATACATTAAATACAACCACTAAAACTGGACAGAATTTATGTTATCTCATTGTGCATTAATTATCAATTGTTTACATTCTTTGTTACTTCTGTGCAAATGACTAAATTCCTTGAATGAATGGTCTATTCTATGGCAATAAGGATTATATATAATTTTTAGAGGGGGACCCTCAAAGAGATCAAGTATCAACAACTAAATTCGAACCACGATGCTAATCTGAATATTGTTAAAAGGAAGATCTAAATTAGATAGTCAGATTCATACATGCTAAACCAATTTTGTTTTTATATTTAAAAGCTTTGTATATAATAAGTGTCTTGGATATGAATTTCTACCAAGGGAACTATGGATAAGGAAACATGAATTTATTAAATATTGATTTGGTAGAAATCAATTATTGACACACACGATCATATTTTTTGTATATATTGTAAAATAGTTTGAATTCATTTATTTTTGTGTAAATCAAATGTTATTGAATATGTTAATCTCAATTTGGTCTCTATAGTTTATAAACTAACTCTGCATTCATTGATTAATCAATAACCTTAAATATATATAAATACATACCATTATAGGATAATAACATTGGAATGGATTTGGGTGAATACATCTCCTTAGATATGACTTATATAGAAGTACAGTAGCTATCAGTCTGCATAAGTACATCCCTGTTAAGACAATCAAAGACAAATTCTCCCTGGGTTTGAACTCTGAGGCATAATGGAAAGAGAGTGAGGTGTGGATGAACTAAATTGCATCTAGATTTAATAAACAAACATTGAGCTAGTCTACTGGAAGTGGGTGCAATCACAGGTTAAGTACTTTATCATATTATCTCCAGCATTCCTTATTTCTCATCTCTGCTTTCTCGAACCATTACATCTGGTGCCCAATATGGGGCATGAATGTACATCTTGCTGATACATTAGTTTCATAAAAGTTTTAGCCATTAGACTGTGATAAAAAAATTTTTTTTCTTTCTTTGAACTGTTTTTTTTCTTTGCATTGAACTTCTATAACTTGAAACGACAATTGTACCTATACATATGATAACTAAGACAACCCAAGGGAAAAAAATAAACCTGATGGATTTAAACCAATTTCAAAGGAATGTAACATCAGAAAACTATATGTAAGACAATAAATGCCCAATTAATAAAAGGAATCAAAATAATAAACTGAGACCAAAATAAAAAATAATTAACAAATCAAACTAGAATAGGTGAGTCAGCCAAAATAAAAATCTGACTAAGGAATAGTTATTAAACACAACAAGTAAAAAAAAGTTAACTCTATGCATAAAATGGTTAGCGATGGTATAAAATCCTACATGTATCTATTTGTACCATATTGAAGTTAAATTTAAACTCAACCATCAAATGATAAATAGAAGTGGAATAAATAAATAAATATGGAAATGAACCATGTTGATGAAACATTAAATAGCAGTGTCAGTGAAATGGGAGATGCTACTGTTAATTTTGAGGAAGTTTTTGTATAGACAAGCACCTGAGAAATGTAATGAAGGCTAGTGACCTTCCACAAATACAAGTCACAAACCAAGTGATGCCTCAAAACCAAAGAACATCTGAAAGTGATGTGGATTAACCATTCAGAGTTAAAGCAGCTCAGACTGAGAAATGTAATGACTATGGAGCAATTATAGGCAATCAGTAATGGTATGGAAGCCAAGATGGATAGTTTGAAGACTGATATAGATAGTAAAATGAAGAGTGTGAAAACAAGTTTGAAGACTGATATACTTAGTAAAATGAAGAGTATAGAAACAGGTTTGAAGATTGATATAGATAGTAAAATGAAGAGTATAGAAACAAGTATGACGGCTGATATATAGTATAAATGAAAATGTGAATAATTTAAAGGCTAATATGACTGCTAAGGAAGAAATACAAATATGAATAGCACAGAAACCAGGATCGATATGGCAGCCAAGGCTGATGTAGTTGAGTATGGAAGCTATAATAGATAAAGGAATAAGAGAGTATGAGTAACAAGCAGGCAAACACAGAGAAAGAAATTAAGAATGTTGAAACTACGCTGTCTCAGGACATGGAATGACTGTCTGTAGATTTAGGTAATGTACAGGAAGGTAGTGCTGAATTAAAATTAGAAAGATACACAATGTCAGCAATGATTGGAAAAATTTAGAAATAACATCAACAATCAGTTTGCCACCAAGACCACAAAATCTGTAAAGAAGAAATGTGTGAAAACCAAGGAAGCCACAGGGATGAAGTTCAAGGGGAACTACAGGTCATCCACACAAAGTTAGACCAGTTATCCACCAGGCAGATTACAGAAATAGAAGCACATGATAAAACTATAAAAAACTATGGCCCAAAATCTAAGATGCTTAGAAGATAAAATAGCCTTAAAGCAAGGAGAAACCATTATAGGAAAAATGGCATTAGTTATATAAAATGTAAATGAAATTAGGGATCAAGCCAGCCATTTAGATGAAACCATGACACATAGATTCACTTATTGAATCCCAAGAATGTCAAAATGCACAATTGACAGGGATGCAAAAGGCTGAGATAGGCCAAAAGACAGGATAATTGTGAAAGGATGAAGCAGAGATCAGCAGGAGATTATTACTAAACATTTCAACTGACCGATGCCTGAAACCCACTTCTTCAAGTCCAGAATTGCCTGGGATGGAGAATTATCATCAAGACCAACCCAGATATTATTATATCAACTACACAGTAAAACCCTGACAAGGCAAATAGTGTGTGCAATGATACAATGCAGAATAACATGACCAACCAGTGTCAAGAACACAAAGTTTACACCAGGTACAAGGTTTGCAAGTATAGTGACAAGCTTCAGAACAGATCACTAGTAACTCAAAGAACTGTCTGAAATGAAGATAAAAGATCTGACCATCTTAGATGTCTATTATGGCATATAAAATCCCTTCACAATGTAGAGGATCCAAGCATGACAAACTATTGGATTATAATAGAAGCTATGACATCAGTAACTGAACAGAAAGTTTCTCAATTCCATAAATTGTGCAACATTTATGAAGGTCCTTCACATTCATTAAGCACATGAATGTTAGTGCTTAAAAGAAAAAGCACAGGTTAGAGGAAGGACTTCAACGATTGCAACTTTGGACATGAAAATGGATCAATCAGAATGAATGAATCCAGTGTTTTGAAAAAAGAGAGTAAATAAATATATATAGAATAACTGACCATGACAGACATTAAAAAATGACATTTAGAGTTATCTATGAACACACCCATGTGTTTACTGAGAAATAGTTTATGGCCAATCAACCAAATATAAGGTATAGGCTAACTAAGCAACACAAGAGTGCAATGAAAGCAATAAAATAAAAACCCACAGCTACATATATAATGGGTTAAGAGTAGAAAGATAGAAAGCATATAACCAACTTAAGAATAGACAGCAAAGAAACAAAAATTTGAAAGAAAGTCCATACATTTTCAAAGTAGATCAAGTTTTTATCAAAACTCCTCATATGAGTAAACTCCAGGACAATAAAATACTAAAGGTTTTTCCATTAATATGAAGGACCATTTATTATTGTTAGGCAAACAAGACCCAATGCTTTTTTAGATATTTGGTCAATCTAAATAAACGCCTGATTCCCACTTTCAACTTTATGTATAAATAGAGCTAGAGAGGAATGATAGACAGAGTATGAAAAAAAAGGATGAGTAAACAAAAAAATGCAGAATTAGGGCCAGTAATTTTTCTTTTATTTTATAAGGGTATACTCTAGTGAATCTTTAGAAACTTCAATGATACCTTGGAACCAACCAAATTTTTGAATTAATCCATACAGAATGATAGATACACTAATTTTTAGTTAATACTCAAAAATCCACCAAGTCTCAAAAGGATCAGGATAGAGATTACTAAGCAAACTTTTGTGCCATCTATAATAGACACATTACTGGCTTGGTTCAAACTATAAAACCATTAAAAAAATCCATTTAAAATCTCACATTAGAATGATGTGAACCAATAAGAAAGCAGACTAAAATAATGCTATTGTGATCATAGGACTTAGGAGAAAAATAGAGGAGTAGGCATCATAATTTTTTTTAGAAAATTATTAAACTATCAGGCTTTAAATATTTAACTTCACTCAATAAGAGTTAAAATTTTGATTGAAAAGCAAAATTTTAACCTTGTAAGGATGGGGAGTTGTGAAGGTGACTCACAATCTAACCAAAAACAACCTACAACTCCTCATATTGCTACGGTATGCCCTTTTTAAAACTTGAGTTTAACTAAATTCATGTTTCATTAAATAGTGCATATATCTATACTAGCTATATGCACTATGTATATTTATTTTAGGACTATATATATATATGTGATGTATTTTTTATTACATAAAAATATAAAATCATGAGAAACTATTTTTTTAAACAAAAAAAATTATCAATTAGTGAAACTAAGCAAGATTCAAACATTAAAGAAAAATATAGTACAAATATATATAAACAGTAGTAAAACTTGTCATTATTGTCTTGCACATCACTGTTCAAACAGTAAAATGACAGACTAGAATTGCTTTACCTTGATGATGACTTATGTCAAGTTTTGATTGCTAAGCAACCCAATGTGAGAGCGAAATAATATTTCTATTGTATAATTTTTTAAAAAAATTGATTATCATTAATATAATCTGCTACAACAAATAATAACTATGGCAATAAAAAAAGAAATGAAAGAGTTCATATATAAAAGATAACAGAAACCATGCTGAGTATAAAAATAAATGTGAATTTTAACTCCTTTAAAATTATTTACATGCTAAAGGAAGTCAATATATCCAGAAAAGAATTTCGAATACTGTAAAATGGACATTTTATTCCAAAATAATTTGCTTTCTCAGATGTGATAATTGATATAGAACTGCTATAATTTCAAGAGATAATGGTAATAAGAGAAGAAATAAATTTGCATAGTTCAAGGAATCCAAAAAATTGTTTCAGCTTATATAAAAAAAAAGAATAAAGCAACAATTCTATTCGAATATGGACAGAATATATATATAGCTAGTCGTTAAAAGAAAATGGAATAATTTGACTTGCGTGAAAAATTCATTAGCTATAAACAATTATTTTAAAAGTTTATGTGATAAAGTGATGCATAATGCACTTAGGCTAAAGTGTAATGTTGTGGGATTAACCACCAGAAACCTAACCATGGAAGCATAATATCTTTATTTGCCTATTCATAAATTGCCTGATAAAAAGGTTTTGTCCAACATGAAATGCTTGAATGTGGACTGGCATAAAAACCAAGGAATGACCGATGTGGAGCTGTTCTTAGTGTATAATGCAGGAGTGTCAATGAGTGATGGATACATTAATCAAGGACTGTTCAAAAAGCATAGTCTATATATAATACATAAAGGACATTACCAACTCATGAACTCAATTGATTTGATGAAAAGTTTGATTTTGTTTAATATGTATTTTAATTTTGTAAATATCTCTTATTTTATTTTTTTTATTATTTCATTCTCCACATTTGGAGGCATAGATTTCTGTAATTTAGATTTTTGGAATAGTTCATTATAAGAGAAAGCAGAAAGAGGGTGGGAGGGTTAAGTTCAGTTGAATTTTCTTTTTTGTAAATAAAATTTAGGTTAACACACTTCTTTCTTAGTGATTTGACATTTTATCATCATCATAGTATGGAATGAGTGGTAAAATCTTTGATTCTCATACATTAAATACAACCACTAAAACAGGATAGAATTTATGTTACCTCATTATGCATTAATTACAAATTGTTTACATTCTATTATTTCTGTGTAAATGAATAAATTTCCTCAAATGAATGATCTATTCTATGACAGTAAGGATTATATAGATTTTTTGGAGGGGGATCCTCAAAGAGATCAAGCACCAACAACTGAATTCGAACCATGATGCTAATCTGAATATTTTTAAAAGGAAGATCTAAATTAGATAGTCAGATTCATACATGGTAAACCAATTTTGTTTTTATATTTTTTAAAACTTTGTATATAATAAGTGTCTTGGATATAAATTTCTACCAAGGGAACTATGGGTAAGGAAATGAATTTATTAAATATTGATTTGATAGGAATCCATTATTGACACACACTATCATATTTTTTTGTACATATATTGTAAAATATTTTGGATTTATTTATTTTTGCGTACATTAAATGTTATTGAATTTGTTAATCTCAATTTGATCTCTATAGTTTATTTAAACCAACTCCGCATTCATTGATTAATCAATATCCTTAAATATATATTACACACACATACCATTATAGGATAACATTGGAATGGACTTGGGTGAATACATCTCCTTAGCATGACCTATATAGGGTACGATAGCTATCAGTCTGCATAGGTGCATTCAGACAGTCTGGCAAATTCTTCCTGGGTTTGAACTCTGGGGCATAATGAAAACAAAAAGAGGGATAAGGTGTGGATGAACTAACCCAAATTGCATCTAGATTTAATAAATGAACAATGAGATAGTTTAATGGAAATGGATGCAATCCAAGGTTAAGTAATTCGTCACATTATATCCAGCATCCTACCTGAAGACCCAAAGTCTCCATGTAGTCAGATGCATTTCCTCTCACTTCTCTTGTCTATGTTTTCTCTGGACTGTTACAATATATATATATATAAATAGTGAAATGTTAAAAGACATCATATTAGCTGGCAGGTTATAAGAAAAATTGAAGAAATAAATAATGATTTTTTCCAAAAATTAACATTTTTATTAGATATTTTAATAAAACTTAACTTCAAATAATGAAAAATCTCTTTAAAATATTAAAATTGAAATTTTAATTATAAAAAGAAAAATCTATAAAATACTGAATGATCAGTTTTGGTAGAAATCACATTTCACTTTCTAATATCAATAAACTATACTGAATGAATTTGTTGTTAAAAAGTTACTAAAATGTAATAAAATTTAAATACAAATAACACATACTTATTCAAAAATAAATATTTAATAATTTTACACTAAAAACCAGTAAAATAAATGGATTATATATAAAATTATTTGTTTTTTCATAATGAAAATAAAATAAAATCCAATGTAAATGCACTAACATCCATTTTTCCATAATATCAACACACTTTTATCTTATTTTTGATTAGTTTCAAACACTTTTTTAAGCATTTTTAATCCCCAGTAACTTGACATTTTAAATTAAAATTTTAATCAATAAAGTTTCAAAACAGATTTCTTTTGATAAGGATAGATATTGTTGGTCTAAGCACCTTCAGAAAACAAATAGTTAAACATTTAAAAGATTAAACCAAATGTAGTACCATGAGTTTATTACCTTATAGATCAAACATTAATATTTTGTGAGAAAACAGAAAATATTGCAATTTCCTAAAGATTTCCACAAATACAAAAACTTTTCCATAAATCATATATAATATAGAAAGTTCTTTTCATGAGTTTACAGATGTAAATAATGATCATTCAATAGCTTTTCTCATAGCTGATTACACCATAGCTGAATTTATCCAAAAGAGGAGACACTTATTTTCTGGCTAAAAAATGGCTAAACATTTATCTATCAATTTCTAATGGATAATTATCTCAGTTCATTATCTGAAAGACAAATCTGAAGTTAGTAGAAAAAAATGTCAATTTTATCCAGCCCAGAAAAAGAATTAATCCAAATCTTATGCATGGGAAGGAGATGAATTACAATTGCACTAGAAGAAACTGTGTGTATGTCTATATATATATTAAATAAACATTACAATTTAATGCAGGCTTAAATTTAACATACTGATGCTACTGGCAGACATTTGAACTTAAATTTTAATTCAATAGAAGTCATAGTCAAAACATTTGCAGTGTAGATCATGTGTACCCAAGAGATACATTCATATTAATGGCTACTGAAATCTGTAAAAAAAAAAAAATACTGCAAATTTGCATTCATTACATTTTATGATAAAATAGATGATTTTTATTTATTTTTACCTACAGTCTAAAAACTATTAAACAAAAAAATAAATAAATAAATATATTTCCAAATAAAAAATATTTGTGATAATCATTGCAGCAATATTGCTGTGCTCAAAGCATAAATCATTTTTACAATTACACTAACACTGACTTTGGAGTTTATAGTATTTTTCAGATTCAATTTTATCACATACTGTTATGAAATACAAATTATACCCAACTGATAGCTTAAATGTTATTATTTAACAGTAGTCACAAATGTGCTGCTAGTCATGCCTTGAACTTATGCATCTGATAAATGTAATAGTATTTAAGAAAAGAGTTTGTATTTCTTAGATCAACCATGACCTCTGCAGGATTGAGAAACATTTATCTTTTTTATATCTGTTCAATTATTAACAACTGAAATGCATAACAATACATGAAATTTAAAGGTTAAACTATTTTTTTTTTCATATGTCATAGCATCAGCCGGGATGCAAACCCATACCCGTCTGCAACCAACTACTTGCTTGCAAGGCGGGTGCGATAACCTCGGCTAACAACGCTTGACAAGGTTAAACTATTTTTTAAAAAAAATGTGTAAATCATTTTTTATAAAAAGTAAAATAGCTATTGCTTTCCTTTGATATTTCAAAAAACAGTATATTTCTGTTTAAAATTATTATTAAGAAATACTTACATTTTATTTAAATTAAAAAAAATAGTCATAATAAAAGAAAAGTTTCTAAGTCATATTTTCTTAAAATTTAAAATAGAAAATTTGTTTAGTGATTTTATTAATTTTACAAATATTTAATATAAAAAAATCAAAAAGAAGTAACTGTAATTGAATATATATTGTGAATTTTATGAGTTTATTATGTTGAAATATGAAAATTTTGAATTTTAAAACTATCTTTTTTAAATCATTCTTTTTAAAAAATTTTCTCTTAATCAGATTTAATTATTAATTAATTTGTATAAGACATAACTTAATTTTTTAAATGTTAAAAAAATTATTAAATTCATGGTTTGCTATGTTATTATTTTTATTCATATTATTATTAATACTTCACTATAAAAATCATTTGTAATGTAAAATCTTCGAATAGGAATTTGATTCCAAATGAAAACTTAAAAGTTTTTCAAGTAGCTGAAAATTTTTAAAAAAGCTTTAAATTTTTTTTAATATAGTTAGTTTAAAGCTAATCCAATCAAATTATTCTTAATTCGAAGGTAAAACAATTAAAAGAAAAATCTTTAGAAAATATCATCAACTGATAACTAACTAACCTTATGACTGAGTAATATTCACTGTACTTTCTCTACAAAAAATTGCTGGAGACATCCTTACAATAAGCTATTTAACTTAAACATGATAAATCATTAAAATTTTTAGATTTGTGTCAAAAATGAAAAAAAAAGTTTTTTTTTGTTTAGCGTGTCTTTTTGACATGATATTTTGAAATTATTATGCAATTACAATAGTACAATAAATGTTATAACAATATAATGCATTATTTATATGGTTTATATTTTTTTATAAAAATATTTATTTCAATTAATTTTTATTAATAATACATATTTAAAATAAAAAATAATACACTGATTATTTACTTAATAAAAAAAAAGTAGCATTGTACTTCACTATAGATTTAAAATATCTATTAGAATTGTTTTATATAAATAGATAAATTAGTATGATTGTTTTTATGAATTTGTTTAAATTGTAATCATCTCAACACAGTGTGTGTGTAATATATATTTTATTATAGATTTTCAACCAGCACAATAAATATAAAATTCTGATAAACATTAAACATATATCCAACACCTCATTAATGCAAAGAAAAAAATTATGAAGATAATATATGAATTAAATAGAAAATCAAAATAAACAAATATTTTTAGGTTTAAAAATAATCATTTGTGCAAAAAAAAAAAACATGCTATTACATGAGATGACTGGCTTTTTATTTTGTAATTCAAAAATAATAATAATATGTGTATGTGCAGGTGTGTGAAAATAAAAACAAATTATAAGATTAGGAGAAACATATATATATATTGTTTAAAAGGTGGTTTGTGCAGTATTAAAATAGCAAACTAATTTAGCTTCTAAAGAATCTTTGATAATTCAAAAACAATTTTGAGATTATTGGAAAAAATTCAAGTTGTTTTTTTACTGAAAAATACTTAATACCAAGAGATCCATGATTACTAAGTTTTTCCATTACATCTATAATAAATAACTGATAATAAAAAAAAACCCAATAAATATCATTCCCTGAAATGAAAAACAGTAAGATATAATCAACAAAGAGAAAAACTAAAGTAGACAAGATATAATCAACAAATAGAAAAACTAAAGTAGACAACATGAATTGATTTCTAAAAGTTGAAAGTAAAATCACTTATGATCTAAACTGTGAAAAAAATCAAAACAAAAATAGATAAAGCAATAACATGTTTAAAACCTATCAATAGGATTTGAAAAAGTAAAAATATCAATACAAATAATGTAATATTTACTTTAAATACATAAAATTATTTTTGTAGAAGATGGATGTAAAATATGAAAATTGATTAAAGATTCAGCAAGAAAAGTCTTCATATTTGAAAAGATATGTATAGAAATTGAGAAATGAATGACTGCAAAACATTTCCAATGAAAACATAAATTACAATTTTTTACTGAAATGTAGTATATACAAGCAAAATCATAATTTGTGGCAGTACGCAAGACACAAATAACCAAAAAAAAAAAAAAAAACCAAAAGTTACCAAAAATATGAATTTTGATAAACCAAATGAAAATGACTAGCAGACATTCAAAAAGTGGGATTCTTGACATAAAATATGCAAATCATCAAATTTGTTCACCCATGATACATAAACTTTAAAAGATGTAAAAGAACACAGGATTAAAAGTAAGCTAATAGTCAATATTTTAAATGAAATAAAGCTGTTTAGATCTTAGTATTCATGCAACAAACTCAAGTATATAGATAGAAGACTTCATTTTTATCTATAGAAGTTCAAAAGGCATAGTAACAAACCTATAAAAATCTGAATATTCATGCATTACAAATATATATATATATAATGCACTGCATGTGTTTAGCAATAGCATTTACCAAAAGGCACCAATAGTAATTGTTTAATGATTATATAATATGCTGATTTAAGCTTAAATCAGTCTATTTCTTGTCTTACAATGGTGGAGATCCAAGGAATTGAAAAAGAGCATTTAACAAGTAAATAGCAAGTGATAAAACTATTTATTGACAAAAAACAAAAATGGAAAAAATAATAGTATGTTTCCAGAAATCATTTTAAAAGTTCTCAATGATTATATGACATCACCATTATATTCACCATGTGCATGAAGATAAAAATAAAATTGACATGTCTTCTGAAGTTATGAGTTTTATCTAATCATTATAAAAATCAAACTTATTCAATGAAAAAAATAAACACATATTCAGCCATATTCACTAGCATCAGTCTTTATTCCAAGATGTTATGATGTGAAATTATTTAGAATAGCAACAATTTTTTACTCCTTCTAATGTATTCTGATAACTTTATGCATAAATTTATAGGATGCCATATATTTTTCCTTATTTGTTATGGATATTATTCACAATGCTCATCAAATGTTAGTTGGTGAGAGTTTTAACAGTTATTCAGTTAATGTTTTATTCTTTAAAAGGTATCGATTTACAAATGAATCACTTGGATGGCTAATTAGGACAGTTATCGATTAATTACTGAAATTTGTAAAATTGAAACTTGAAATTTTTTTTAAAGATTTGTGTAATCTGAATTTTAATCCACTGTCATTGTCAGGTTTTGCACTAACTACGATGTTATTAAGTCTTTCACTAAGCAATGAATGAACAGTAAATCATTGGATTTATTGAGGTTGAGAAGTTTAATGAATAATATAAGATTTAAATTGCTTAAAAACAACAAGTTTCAACAAAAATTTAATTTTAATAAATAACATTTATTAATAAAATCAAAACATGATAATTAATACAGAGCATTAAGGCAATAGAGAAAATATTGGGATTTCTTAGTAGGAATTGTCATTTTGAATACATATATTTCCTCTACTATAAGTACTAAGTTATTAAATATAACACCTCAAAAACAAACAACTAATATACATCAATTAGTATTATAATGACAATAATTTGATTAAAGTATTAAAGTTAACATTAAGAAAATAAATTAAATAGATGATGGTTTCTATTCATGGTATATTTCAAAAAATACATAAAAGACAAAAATGTATTACTAATGACAGATAAATTATAGTCTCAGAAGATTTCACAATTAGTAAGAAGTAATTCATTTAACTGTTAATTTTTTTCCTTTTTAATATTTACTTAACAATTTAACTCTTTTAATTCAACTTTATGTATCGTACCTTTTACAGCAAATACTTTATTATTTTTATTACTTTATATTGATATTTTAATTTATTCTTGAATCCATTTTATTTCAAGCTTATTGAATATTGAATATTCATTTACTTATTTAATTTCACATTCATACAGACATATCACTTCTATCTTTAAAACTAATATTTAAATTTACAATGACATCTTTTTTTTTTTTTTACAAGTGAATATAATAGTTACAAATTAACAATATATATATATGTATATATTGGTCAAGTTCCATGCAGAGATATTAAGATGGATATCATTTAATTAAAAATGGAAATTTATTTAAAAATAAATAAATATGAAAATCTGTAACTTAAAATGTAAATAATTATTTAGTCTTTTTCTGAAGGTTTGTGATGATGGTGTTCTAGCTGTATTTTTATATTGGACTATTTCCATCATCTAATATGTGTGTTGAATGTCTTTAGAAAAGTTTAATTTTATTTAAATATTACAAATGCATTCAACTGTTAGTAATATCACAGCAAACAGGTTAGTATATGCACCAACTGTTAGCAATATCACAGCAAACAACTACTAGAAATATCACAGCAAACAGGTTAGTATATGCAATAACTGTTAGTCATATCACAGCAAACAGGTTAGTATATGCACTAACTGTTAGTAATATCACAGTAAATAGTATATGCACTAACTGTGCCTGTTTGCTGTGATATTACTAACAGTTAGTGCATATACTAACCTGTTTGCTATGATATTACTAACAATTGTTTGCTGTGATATTACTAACAGTTGAATGCATTTCGAATATTTAAATAAAATTAAACTTTTCTAAAGACATTCAACACACATATTAGATGATGGAAATAGTCCAATATAAAAATACAGCCAAATAATTATTTGTTTGTTTGTTTTTTAAAATATATATATATTTTCTATTTTTTAATGAAGTTATTAGTCAAATAATATTTTTGTCAACTATAATAATCCATGAAGCAAACAAACAATTCATTACAATCCTTTAAACGATCATATGACCACCATTCCTTATATTACACTGCCTGTTATCACAGTAGTAACTTTCTTCATACAATAATGCAAACCTTAGTAATCAATGAAAGCTAGAAATTTTGTGTACCAAAATCTCTATCTAGTGTCTACTCATTCAATATCCTCAGATTTGTTTCTAACTTACGACTTTCATTAGGGAGGAGTTTTGTATCCGAGAGCAATGCATGTAGATCTTTGGATCTAATGCATTTCCCTAGCAGTCATCATTTATCTTTATAATTAACTATAAAGTTATGAGATCAAACTGAAAGTACAGCAATGTATTCAATCCAATTCCTTTGTATAGTCATACAGATCTGAACCTAGTTCAGTATATATACATTTTGGTGTCTGGTTTTTAATAACCAACTTTCTTTGTCTAAGATTGGTACTAAACTATTAAAAGATCACATGACGCCCCATTGCTCTCAGATCTGAGGTTCCTCATTGATGAAAGCCATAAGCTACAAACTAGTCTCAAGATATTGGATGAGTAGGCATTAGATAAAAATTTTGAAGGGCAAAACCTTCATTACTAACACTTACACTACTAGATGGTATTATTGTATGAAGAAAATTGCTACCATTCTAACAGTGTACACATAAAAATAGTAATCATATAATGTTTTAATAATTTAATACCAATCTTAGCCAAAGGATATTTATTGTTGGTGACTATGATTATTAAAAAACAAAGATCAATATTTTAGATACTGAACTGGCTTCAACTCTTTTTGACAATATAAGTGAATTAACTTGAATTGAAAACATTATAGTGTTTTCAGTTTGGGCTCATAGCCTTATAGTTAATTAAGAAGGTAACTGGTGGCTGCTGGAGGAATACATTAGATCCAATAGTCTAGGTGCATTGCTCTTGGAAATCAATAAGTTAGAAACTAATCAGTAGATATTGGATTACTAAACACTAGATTAAATTGAGAGACTGCAAACTTCTCGTGCTCATTAGTATCTAACAGCCAATCAGATCGTAAATACAAGACAGAGAATTTAACAAGAAAAGGGTGGTCCACCCTATTCTTTACTTGTCTTTCTATATATCAAAGCCAGTCTAAAGTACTTAGATCTGAAAGTGTGAATATTAAATATCTTCACACTTAACTCACTGAGTTTAAATTACAAACATACAGCGTGAAATCCTACGATTTACTACGCAGTAGTTTTTAGATGTTATAACTTGCAGTAACGTATGTAAATAATATTTATTTTATCAAGCGCAAACAGTACTGTATTTACGATCTGATTGGCTGTTATATACTGAGCGTGAGAGGTTTGCAGTCTCTCAATTTAATTTCAATACTGTTTGCGCTTGATAAAATAAATATTATTTAAACACTAGATAGGGATTTTGATAAACAAATCTATCATCCATTAATTAATAAGTTTGCACCAGATAGCTCTATTGTATAGAGAAAGTTGCTACTTTTATCACAATCCTTTCAAGAAAAATTACAAACTCAAATATTATATAAGAATATTAAACCTATAAATAAATTTATGAGTGAATATAATAATCATTTTAAATTTAACGGTAATAATTATTTAGTTCATGAACAATTTTTCAATTTAAAAATTAAAGGGCTTTTTCAATATTTTGAAAATTGACAATTCAAAGATAGGCAGATCATTATTTCTAATCAAACACTATTAATGAACAAATAAATTACTTTTCCTGATTAAGAATATTGCAGAGTTGGTTCCATAATTAAGACAAAGCACCAAATTAAAACAGATGCCAAGATTAAATATGTATTTTTTAAAATATATATTTAATAAATAATTTTTAATTAATCTATTTGTTTGTTCAATAGATCCCTTTTAAATAAATGCTGTTTTTTAATAATTTTCAAGATATCAACAAAATTGATAATGTTACATTCTAAAATTTGATTTTCTATTTTATTTAAGCTATAGATTGATAAAATATTAAATTTTATTCCTAAGTTTATTCTTTCTACTCAAGAGCATAAACAGTGTTAAATTACATTTTTCATGCACATTCTGTATTGAAAATTGTATTAAATTCTGTTTTTCCATTTTTATAATACCATAGCTTTATCATAAAATATTGAAACTTAGATATAATAAAGCAGAAAACAAATATATTTCCACAAATAATTTGCCTGATGTTCATGGTTTATTTTTTTTCAATTCATTTTTTTAAAACTTATTTTAAGATAAAATTGCATTAATGAAATTATAAAAAAATGTATGTAAACTTTAAAATAAACATAGCTCAAATTATATATAAACAAAAAGAGCAAATCACCCCTCCCCCCCATACAGGCTATTTACTAAAAGCATTCTATCTATTCTAGGAACTCTGATGCTTTAAGCATACCTTTGTCAACATTATTGGTAATTCACTATGAATTTAATTTATCAGCCAAATGGAATATGGTATTTAAGAATAATTACTCATAATCAATTATATATTATGATGTTGACAAAGGTATGCTTATAAATGTCAGAGATCCAAGAATAGGTGAAATCATTCTATTCTTGATCATTTGCACAACATTTAGAGTACATTTGATAGCCTGGGAAGAGGTTAAATTATTCCTTTCATATAATTCAAGCTATGTTTAATTTAAAGTTTGCATATTAAATCTTATTTAATCATTACAATCAAAGGATTAAAAGTAAGAGTCTGCTTCCAGCCTTGTATAATTGATTATAGGTTTAATGTATTTTAAGTTTCATATTCCATCTGGCTGATAAATTAATTTCATTCTGAATTACCAACAATGTTGATAGAGCTCCAAAAATAAGTGGATTCTTTCTATTCTTCATCATTTGTTCAACATTTAGTGTTTTTTTTAAAAAAATGTACATATACAATATATTTTAAAATAAATATTTATTTCATTTAATATGAATGCTTTAAAAATATGAGATTTATAATAAAATTAAAAAATAAACATATTTTATAGTCAACGTTTTCATTCATTTTGCACTAAAAAAATTCTTTCTTTAACCATAGTTGAGATTTTTATATTTAACTTGAAATAAAAGTGTGGGATATGAAAAGGGTCCAGAAATTAATTAAGTCAATCCTGGGTCCTCCCATGTTCCTATTTCACACTAAATATAAAAACCTCAACTGTAATTGATGACATAATTATTTTTAGTGCAAAGTAAATAAAAGCATTTATTATAAAAATATTTTTTATATCTATTATTTAGTTTTTCACATTAAGATTGTAATGAAAGATTTATTTTTATTTCAATTTTAAATGATCACTAAAATACTTTTAATGATGAAAGTAAAATCATAAGTTTATTAAACTATGTTAAGCATTTTTTTAAAAATCAACTTTATAACATTTCATATACATTTTTAAAAGGACTTTTTAAACATGCAATCTTTTATAAAAACGATTTATTTCAATTCTAAAAGATTGTTAAAATAAATGTAAAGTTATATTTTTAAATATATATATAGTTCCCCCTGCATGCATTACTAAAAACTTGTTGAAATGATATCAACATTTTTAAATTTGATATCAAAATATTTAAAATTTCATCTGTCCATTTCCTATGTATTTAAAAAACTAGATAAGCTATCTAAAATGTTTTATCATATTGCATACCCAATAATTTATATCAAATATACATTTGAATAAATTATATTTAATATAAATATATTAAAATCTTAATTTTAAAATGCTATTCCAACCTCAATAAAAGCATTTAATTGAAACAAACCACCAAATAACATATTATTGAAAACTTACTGAATCAATCCTACCTAAAAGTCATATTGCATTCCCAGTCATTTATATTGAATGCACCCAATTTGAACAAATTTTATTGTACATAAATATAATTAAAGCTCAATTTTAAAATTTTATTTTAATGTAAATAAAATTGTTTAATTAAAATAAACAAACAAACCAAAATTGTAAATTAAATAAAAAAAGTATTTAAAAATGGTTGTTGAATTATTCTTATTCTGACAATGTTATTAATCAGGAAGTGCTTACTGCTATACCCTGCATTGTAAAAGGACATTAAGAATGATGATTGATGAGGATGAAAAGCATTGAGCTGTTCTCAGTCAATTTATTTATACATTTTAAGTATAAACTGATGTCATATTTATGTGATAATAAGATTTAAGATGTTTAAAAATTAATAAATAACACTAATTAAAATTTTAATTTTTATCTTAATTTCAAAAAATATCAAAATACATAAAACAATACATGACATTGAGACAAATAAATTAGAAAAATGCAATAATTAGATATTTTTCATCATTTTTGATGCACAAATAATAAAAAAAATATACATCTAACAGCAGGTAGAGAATGACAGGATAGTAATGTCCACAACTAAATGACAAACTGTGATAAATCTTAATGATAACAAGTTTATCCCCCCCGCCCCACTTCTTTATTTTCATTTTATTAGTAATATTAGATAATCATATCACATATTCCATTTTACATTTATTACATATTTAAAATTAGAGAATTATTCAGCAATTCTATTTTATATTCATTTTAATTTTCATAATATTAAACACACAATATTCTGTTATTACACTGACGGAATATCTTTTTTTATAATTTACATTTCACATGGTGAAAACATTTTAGGTCTTGTCTCCATATGTCCCTAAATTAAGTTCTAATTGTGAACATAAGTATTTTTAAATAATGGGCAATATTCATATTTTTTGTCATTTATTTAATAACTTTTATTTTACCTATGACCTGGAATTTAGACAGTGATGATGACAACTATATGTACTGGAAAGTTTTATTTTGTAAGCTTCTGATTTATTTTTAATTTTAAAAACTGAATTTTTTTTTTTACAAAGTTAGGTAATTATTCAATCAATATTTGAACCACAATGAATGAATTGCAATAATTCTTTATATAATAATAAATTAACTTAATCTGGGGAAATAAGTAATGGTAGAGTGCCACTCCCTGGAGTGTAAGGTGATAAGATCAATTCCTTTGCTGGTATTCAGATTTCTTACAAACTGTCAAGCAATAAAGTCCTTTGATTATTTTTTAATGAAAATAACAGCAATTTTAGTTCTTTTTTTTAATGACAATTTAATAAAAATTGTAAGATACTTTGTCTCTTCACCCAATAAATTATTCCATAATATTATTCATTCTAGTGAATATGTTTAGATGTGGAATTACCAGTATCCACTGAACCTGATTATTCTGATGATGTGCTGTTCATTTGTTTGATCAACAAAAATTTAAAATATTATCAAGCTTTTATGGTTTCATTGTTTAAAATTTCATCTTAATATTTTTAGGTAATTTTCACTTATAAAAAATTGAAATAGTAATTGTACATAAAAAACTTATGTTAGCAATAAATTATTAAGCATAAATGTCTAAAAGTCTGTAAATATTGATTAGTCATTAAAAAATATGAAAAAGAATACATAAAGCAAATTTTAAAAATAAAAACAATATAGAAATACATCTGAAAAAAAAACCTTAGAAATGGGGGGAGGGGAGGAGTTAATAGATAATATTAAAAAAAGAAAAAAAAGATTGTATTTTGGAATGCAAAGTTACAATAAAAAAAAATTAAAAACCTGAGAATTATTTGAAGACATTTATATGACTTGAATTTGTTGAATATCAAAAGACAATAATATTTCTTCTAAGATTAAGATTATGTGCAATTATATAAATATGAATAGAATATTTTCCATAAACAAAGACTGGATCATACTATTTTATTTGTAAATACAAATACAATACTTGAATCTGGGATGCATAGTTTTTGAGTTTTTTTGTGATATTTCAAAACTTCAAACTCATTCGATAATAAAGGATGGGTAATTGGTTGTACAGTAAATAGTTTAATGTCACTGATATTTGTAAAAATTATGATAAATAAAGCAACAATATATTATTTACATTGACATTTTATTAATTGGTTATAAAAGACCTATGAATAATATTTATAATGATTTAAATAATAATATATTGTAACAGTAAAAAGGGATCGTTATAGATATCCCATAAATGGAAACCAAATTATTACAGTCCGAAAGAAATATTCAAATGCGCCATGAAGGGGAACCATATTGTAATGATCAAAAAGATCTATTTGTTGGAAATTGATTACTATCAAGCCCAATAGATATCCCATAAATGGAAACCAAATTATTACAGTCCGAAAGAAATATTCAAATGCGCCATGAAGGGGAACCATATTGTAATGATCAAAAAGATCTATTTGTTGGAAATTGATTACTATCAAGCCCAATTTCCAAATATTTCTAAATTTAAAATGCCATGCAAATTTCTGCTATTTTTTTCTATCTTCTTACATTAACCTTAAAGTCAACATACTGCTGAGTGTTATTTTATACAATAAAAAACACATTATGAACTAATGTTATAAACCCATTGTAATATCTGCCATTAACAGACATGCTTCACATTATGCATAAATGAAATTGAGAACAAAAACCACCATAATAATTGATAATAACAATATAGATTTTTATTGCAGAACATATAATGCACAATTAAATTAACAATGAAATAAGAAGTAAATAAATAATAGTAAAATAAATTAATAATATCTGATGTATACAATATTCTATATTCTCATTTTTACTTATCCTAAAATTAACTATTCATAATTTCTTTTCTTCGAATTGTACTCCTATATTCTTTGGCAAAAATAAATAGATATACTGATAATTATATATACAAGTTAGAAATAAATATATGATCCGAATGCTAGATTTCATCCACACATGTAAAATAAACTTCAAATATTTGCAAAACAATAATCTCAATTATTTTTGACCATGCATGCAATTACTATTCGGTGTGTTTACATCTATAATTTGTGTTGATTTTTTAAATGTTTGAATTATAAACATGATCAGAAATTTTATATAATTATATTCAACTTACGAATAATAAATCATAAAATCATTTATAAATTACACGAGATGAAAATATTGTTAAATATTCTATAAAATATTTCTCTGACATGCTATATGCTATTATATAAATTATTCTCCCTACATCCTGTCCCCTACCATCAATAAATAGTTTCACATAGTCACCAGCAACATTATTATGTCAGGTACATGTCATGATCATCATATAAACATTTATTTTTTACACATAATATGCAATAATACATTTGCTTAACATATATACAAAATCTGAGGCTCCATCCCTCCAATGCAAATTTATATTCACCCTACAAGGTTATCACAAACAAAATCTTTTCCAAATGTGTATAAAATAAAAATATCTACTCAGTTTCACAAAAGAAAGTCTATTTCATGTAGTTCAAAAATTGAAACAATTAACAAATCAACATAAATTATAGCTGTTAAGTAAACACAAGAAATAATAGTAATTGTTATGTGTGATCAAAAATAATGTACATGATTGATTTACAATATTTACAGTATATTTTACATGTATGCATGTATTTTAGTGTTGGGACCATATATTTCTTTCTAACTCGTATAAATAATTTTCAATATACTTATTTATCTATTTATTTTTGTATAAAAATAAAGGTGAACTATTGTAAGAAAATAAACCATGGATAGCCAATTTTTGGATAAATAAAAATGAGAGTCTAGAATATTGTACAAATCATGCATTATTTATTTATTGTTTCATTGTTAATTTAAGTGTGAATTATATTGTATTCATATAGCAATTAAAATCTATATTGTTATAAATTGCAATGCTGGTCCTTATTCTCGATTTTATTTATGCATTTCTTTTATTATGAATGTGAAGCATGTCTAGTAATGACAGATATTATGATTGATTTATAATATTAGTTCATATGTTCTCTTTATTATCAGCAAAATGATGTTCAATATTTGTCTAATGATTTGTAATATTAGTGAGCTGATTGTAAGATTAATATAAAAAAGATATGCAACTTGATTTGCATGGATTTTTAAATTTGCATGTTGGGATAATCTATAATCAATTTCAAATTAATAGATCTTTCTGACCATTACAATATGCCTTCCCTTCATGGGGGATCTGAATGCTTCCATCTGACAATAATAATTTGGCTCCCATTTGTGGAGCATTTATATGCTTTTTAAAATACTGTTATAATATATTTTTATAATAATTATTAGAATATTATAAATATTATTCATAGCTCCTTTCTTACTTTACTAAAATATCAATATATAGAAAATTGTATTATTTCTTTATTATTTTTATAAATGTCAATGACATTAAACCACTTATTGAATAACCATTACTATCCTTTATATATATTCCAACATTCATTATTATATAAAAGTAAATATAATATATGAACATGGATGATCATCAAGCATTATCCAATATGGTCAATTTATTGTCTTATTATCTCCAAGTTTAAGATTAAGAAACATTAAAGTATCTTTTCAGTTGGCTAATAGTTCTTAACTAACCTATCAGCTGAATTTTCTAAAAGGCAAAATGAATGTGTGGGTGAGTAAACTTTTTTTTAAAATAGATATTTACAATAATGACAAACAAAATTAATTTATGGTCTTTATTCCTAAAAGGCTAGTCAGCAGCCAAAATAGTCTAATTGGTGGCCAAATATGGATGGTGCTGAAAATCCCAATTTATGGACTAGAACTATTATTTGATAATGACTTTAAATTTAGGTATTTACAACTGCATATCATTTTCAAATTATGGAAGAGTGCATGAATTGGAAGAAATTATTTTATATTAAATGGAACATTGTTGGATTTTGTGAAGCTAAAAAAAAAGTGAAGAGACGATTTTAAAAAAGTGGCTATGTCCTCTATTACAAAGCCACAAATATAGGAAATTCAAGGAGAGTAGGATTGCTAAAGAATATCACTAAGGAAGTAGACGGTGTATCAGACAGAGTGATACGATTATCTCAACTTAAGATATCAAATGTAACTAATTCAAACAATTTCTCATTCTAGTGAAAAAATAGAGGATTTTTATATAGATGAACAACAGTCAATATTTTAAAATGACATGAAAGGTTTTAATGCTAAAATTGATAAACAAAGTGAAAGGTCAAAGTGTTGTATGTAAAATTTGATTATGGTGATAGAAATGAGAGGACACAGACTTGTGGAGTTTGCAGAAAAAGAAAAATTGTATATTATGGATTTTTTTCTTTGAGAAAAATGCTAATTGAAAATGGACAGGGGAACATCCAAATGACAGTACAGTAAAATTGGATTATATTTTGACCAAAAGAAAATATCTATTTTAAGATTGCAATGATCTTAATAAATTCAACACAGGAAGTAATCATCAATTAGTGAGATGTAAGATACATGTTGATGCAAAACTAGAGAGAGAAAATTACTAAGAAAAACAGTATTCACAGTTGATATTCCTAATCTTCATAAACATTCCAATGAATTTAAATTAGAACTTGCAAATCATTTTAAAATATTAACAAATTTTGAAGATGGTTCGGATCTGAATAAAATCAATGTGAAGATAATAACTACAACAAACATTTGGAACAAGAAAGCAACAATTTACCAGTAAATTTTCTAAAATGTATGAAGAAAATAAAAAATATGAAAATATATAAAAATAATCCATTTGCAAAACTGAATATCTAAGTTTTGTAAGAATTATTAATAATATAAGACAATATAATTATGAGTTAATGAGGAAAGTTATTGAAGAGTAATAGAAGTGTCAAAAGGATAAAACAACATCCTGAAATTGTAAAAAATGTATTTCTAAAATAAAAAAAGATAAAACTACTACAAAAAAGAAAGATGACATTTATGAAATGTGTGGAAGAATACTATGAAAAATTATATAACAATAAAGATCAAAATAATAGAGTATCATATACAATTGCTATATCTTCAGGTTTGCTCAATATTTTAAATGAAGCAGTGACTCACAATTAAATCTATAAAGAAAGAAAAGGCTCCAAATAATGAGGGAGTTATAATCAATATCTTAAAAGATACAGGTGAAGAAATGGAATTTTTTTTGGAAAAGTTATATACCAAATGTAATGATAAAGATATATCACAAAATTGGAAGAATGACTATTAATATTTAATAAAGATGATAAAGAAAATAGAAATTACAGACCTATCAATTTTTTATCAGTTCTATACAAAACTTTTAACAATTTAATTACAACTCGTCAACAGCAAATTTTAGATTTTAACCAATCAAAAGAACAAGCAGGATTTAAAAATGGTTTTAGCACAGTGAAACCCAGCCAAGTACTGAGAGAAGTTATAGAAAAAACTATTATGTTTTGGATTTATGAATTATGGAAAGGTATTTGATCTATTGTACAGTGATTAAAGCATTGAATCACCCAGATGTAGACCCAGAATATTGCCATATTCTGAAAAGTATTTATCAAAATGCAAAAGCAATGATTAAATAATATAATTATACTAAGAAGATTAACAATGAGAAGAATATGTGACAGGATGATTCCATATCTCCAAAACATTTTATAACAGCTTTAAGAAAAGTATTTTATGGCTTAAAATGGAAAGCTAAGGATTAAAAATAAATGAAAATTATTTAAATCATCTAGATTTTTAAGATGATGTGATTGTTTTTGAAATAATGCTTTGGAGCTTCAGGAAAAATTGCAATTTATCAGATGAAAATAAAAAAGTAGAACTCAAATGCTAAAAAGACTAAAATAATGTTCAATGGATTTTCTCAAAAGAAGAAAATAAAAATTGATAATTGTTATGTTTTGGTCTGGAGTACAGACCCAAACTACAGAAAATAATACTAATACAAGTATTACAATTAATATATTTATTATATGTACAAATATATACAAGACAATATACAGTATATATACAAGTAAATATTTACAATGTTGTATATTCGAGTTTAACGCAAACTCTGGGTTCTGCCTACCGCTTCCAGTTACACCTGATGGCTTGCCTCATGGATAGGGGGTATGGCTCTTCCAGCTGTACAAGACCGCTTGCCTCGAGCAGAGAGTGGTCTCAGCAGTGTCCGGTCTTTGTGGGGCCTAGCTGCGAAGATTAAATAGCATAGTGCTATCAATGGAAATACTTGCTGCTGTTCAGGTTAGCAGAGTTTCCCTGGAAAAATGCAAAGTCTGTTCAGGCTAGACAGATGTTCTTCCCTGATTCTCACAAAAGGCTGACTATTTATACCCAGATCCCTGACTTTATTGAAAACCTTCAGATTCAGCAAGCATCGTTGCTTATTGGCCTGTCTATACTACATCAGCCTATTAGCCTGTGGCAAACAATGCTTAAACAGATGTTCTTCCCTGATTCTCACAAAAGGCTGACTATTTATACCCAGATCCCTGACCTTATTGAAAACCTTCAGATTCAGCAAGCATCGTTGCTTATTGGCCTGTCTATACTACATCAGCCTATTGGCCTGTGGCAAACAATGCTTAATCCGATCAGATAAAGAGGCATCTGGAATAGTCCACTTCTGAGAGAAGAGAGGACTATAACATCCCTCCCCTGGCTAAAATTTAGCCCTAGAGAACACAGCCAGGTGTGCTGGCAGACAACTAATGCGCTTTGGTGCTGGTTCTGGTTTGCTGTTGTCTTAAGTTTGTTGGTCCTCCTTGCTTGTATCTTTGGTTTGTTGGTCCTCTTGCTTGTACTGCATGTCTGTGGAGCTTCATTCCTTGTGGCTGCATCAGTATAATCCAGTCTCAGTTGATCTCGATGGCAATGATGTTGATATCCATCTGCTGTTTCCACTCATATGGTGTAAAGTCCTTTTTGTTGGATTACGGATCCGCTATACATTCTGCATAGAACATTAGTCCCTATTTGTAATTTGGTAGTTTTGTCCCTTTCTTGTTTTTCATCATTTGGCTCAGGTATCAGAGCTGACAAGTTGGTTTGCAAAGTTCTATTACACAGTATCTCAGCTGGAGTTTTGCCGGTTGCAGTACTCGGTGTAGAGTGCTGAGATAATAACATTCTGGTAGTACGGGTGTTCCAGATTCCTGTGTCAATCTTTGTGAGCAATTTTTTGGTCTCTTGCACCAATCACTCAGCCTGGCCATTAAGGTGGAATGGTGGGCTGAAGACTAGCTCAATGCCATTATTGTCACAAAAGTTTTTAAAAGCTACTAGTGAATGCTGTGCCATTATCTGAGACTATCATTCTAGGAAGGCCATACATAGCAAATAGCCTTCTAAGAGCTTCTATTGTTGCAGTGGTCTGGAGTGATGGAACTTCCACTACCTCCAGCCACTTAGAATATGAATCAACTACTATTAATAGTAGTTTGCCTTTCCATGGCCAGCATGGTCCACATGGAGTCTTATCCAGGGGCTTTCAGGTTTAGGCCAGTGAACTGTTTTATCTTTTGCTGGCATGTTTTGATTCATTTTGCATTGCCAGCAGTGGTGGACTTTAGACTTAATCTCTGTGTCCAAAGTTGTCCACCACATATGCCCTTGTGAGCATCTTTACCCAGACTATCGCTGAATGCCCATTATGCAACAGGTCAAACACTTGGGATTGTCCAGCTAGGGAGATCACTACTCTGGATCCCCAGATAATACAATCCTTTTCGATTGAGAGCTCCAGCTTTCAGGTCAGTAGGCTGAATGCAACTCCTCTGGTTTTTTATTTGGCCACCCCTGCTGGATCCATTTTTTAATTCTTTGGAACCCAGGGTCATTTGTGTCCACTTAGCCACTAATTTTCTGTTCAGTGGTGTGTTTGTCCCCAAATCAATCATATTAACTGACTGATCTGTAGTAATCAGCCTGTCTGCAGATTATGCAGGCAAACACTTGATGCCTCAACATGAGGAATCTGTTTCCCTCAATGTAGTGTAACATAAAATTATATCCTGACAAGAATATGTGGTGAGGCATGCTGAGGGATTCCTTTTTCAGCTGCAAAGAAACCCAATAGGGGTCTATGATCTGTTTGCAGTATGAATTATCTCCCATAAAGACAGTCATGAAATTTTTTAATGCCATTGATTAAGGCCAGAGCCTCTCTATCAATCTGGGCATAAATTTTTTTCTGCCTTTGAGAGACACTTTGATGTAAAGGTAATAGGGGAGAGTGACCCATCATCATTCCTATGGGACAACACTGCACCCGTTCCTACTGGTTAAGCATCACATGTCAGTACCAGCACTCTTTCAGGGTATACGGGTTTTTATTTTTTCAAAGGCATTATCATGATTGCTATCCCACTTTCAGACTGTTTTCTTTAATCTAGTAGCCTGTACAGTAGTTCAGTTGCCTCTGTTTTGTGATATAAAAACCCCTCATAGTAATTTACAAGTCCTAAAAAGGACTGTAATTCTTTCTTGTTACTTGGTGTTTTGGCTTTTTTAATTGCCATAACTTTCTTTTGGGTAGGATGAATGCCACTTGTATCTATCCTAAATCCCAGAAACTCCAGTTCTTTGGCTTCAAATATGCACTTATCTAAGTTTATTCTTATGCCTGCTGCTTTGAACTTGTCAAGGAGTTTTTTTGTGGAACTCCAGAGTAGCTCTGGAGTCCGAACCACCAGTAAGAAATCATCAAAGTACGGTGGAGCCCCTGGTATTCCTGCAATCAGTTGATCCATAACTCTCTGGAATATTTCTGGGGCGACCGATATACCAAAAGGTAACCGGTTCATTTTAAATAAGCCTTTATGAGTTATTATTGACAATGCTCTTGCTGCCTGATAGACTAGCTGCAAATACGCATGTTTCAAGTTAATTTTAGTAAAAACCCTTCCACCTGACAGTATGGATAGGATTTGCTTACTGATGGCAGTGGATAATTATTCGATGCTAGTGCTTTGTTAATCATGCATCGATAATCCCCACATATCCGCACATCACCATTTTCTTTGATGATTGAGACTATTGGGAGTGGCCCATTCTGAGTATGATATAGGCTCTATTATCCCTTCTGCCGCCCACCTTTCAAGCTCTGACTCAACTGTAGCACTCAAGGCCAGTGGCAGTTATCTGCTTAGACAACTGATCGGTTTTCTCTTTATTCAGTGATAATTGAATTGGTGGTCCTAGATACAGACCTAGATCTTTTTTGACCACTTCAGGGTAATCAGACTTAATTTAGCTATTGTGATCTGGTTCACCTTTAACATTGCAAAACCTAAGTGACTAAACCAGTCACAGCCTAACAAGTTGCTGTGATCACCTGATGCCACTAACAGTGGTAGGTGTATAGTTTTGTTAGGCATAGTTATTTTAATTGTCTGACCCAAGAGTTTTATTTTTTTACCCTGATAATCTGTTATAGTCCTAGTGCTAGGATGTAGATTACATTTATTATTTTTATTAATGATGGATCCCAAGTCTTTTTTGAAACAATAGACACTGCAGACCCTGTGTCTAGTTCCATTCTCACTGGTGTATCATTAATTATAATAGTATGTATAAATCCACACTGATTGTCCTTAATGTGATTTATACTGGCAACTTGTTTATTTTTCTAATAGTTGCCCTTGTTTTTTGGAATGGATTTTTTTGTCTTTTTAAGTTTAGACATGCTGCACTTATATGATCGACTTGCTTGCAAAATGAGCACACAATATGGAGGTATGGACATTCTGTTTTCGCGTGCATCGGTTCATCGCACCTATAACAACACTTAATACTCATTGTCGTTGAGCTGACTGCTTGTCAGACTCAGCCTTGTGTTCAACATTTTGAACGGTATAATTTATTTTTTGTAATGGCTTTGCTTGACACGCTATATTCTGCCAGCATGGCTTGAGCTACAGCCTTTTCAAAGTCTATATCCAGCATCATTAATAGTTTGAATCTTAAATTATGATCGTTCATCCCACAAATGAAACGATTGCGTAGTGCTTCATTTAAGAACTCTTTAAAATCGCACATGCATGCTAATGTCCGGATTCATGTTGCGAATTCTCTAGCTTTTTCACCCTCAGCTTGCATACAGAGATTGAAATATCTCTGCATTATTGTTAGCGGTTTGGGGGGGAAATATTCTGTGAGAATTGCCAACGCCTTCTCAAAATTCAAGTCGGCCAGTGTTTCTGACCCAATTTGCGATTTTAAAATATTATACAACTGCGACCCGATTGTCATCAGCATCGCTAATCTTATTTTAGACTTTTTAATCTGATTAGCCTGCATATAAAAAATCAGGCGCTCTTTGTAGCTTGACCAGTTCTCAGGGAACCCTGGGTCAAAAGCTTCCATCGAGCCAAATATATTAATCCATTTTTTTCTCTGTTAAAATGTGAGAAAAATATTTATTCCGTATATTTGCGAGTAACCACTCTATACAGTTGTTTGACAGATTTTTTATTCCGCTAGGGCGAGCTTCTGTCTTTTTTTAGAAAGGCCAATTTTGATTGGTTTATGAACCACCAATCGTGTTTGTGATCACTTTATTTTTCCTCCCAGAAATAATTCATTTTGACAATGGCTGTTTAGTAAATACAATGAATGTCTATTGCTTATTCGTGTATTTTACTTTTTTATTTTGCCAGAAATAAGTGATTTTAATAATCACTGTTTAATAAATACGTATTCACATATTTTACTTTGCCAAGTGTGATTTAATAATCAAGATTCGTAACTTACGAGTGTTTATATAAGTGCGCACTTGCGTATTTAAGTTTCCAAGTTTTTTCTTTTTTCCAGCTGTGGGAAACAAAAATGTTTTGTCAACTGCACCAAATCTGTTATGTTTTGGTCTGGAGTACAGACCCAAACTACAGAAAATAATACTAATACAAGTATTACAATTAATATATTTATTATATGTACAAATATATACAAGACAATATACAGTATACAAGTGAATATTTACAGTGTTGTATATTCGAGTTTAACGTAAACTCTGGGTTCTGCCTACCGCTTCCAGTTACACCTTTGCCTCATGGATAGGGTTATGGCTCTTCCAGCTGTACAAGAGAGCTTGCCTCGAGTTGAGAGTGGTCTTAGCAGCATCCGGTCTCTGTGGGACTTGCCTAGCTGCGTAGACTAAATAGCATAGTGCTATCAATGGGAATACTTGCTGCTGTTCAGGTTAAAAGGGTTTCCCTGGGAGAATGCAAAGAGTCTGTTCAGGTTAGACAGACATTCTTCCCTGATTCTCACAAAAAGCTGACTATTTATACCCAGATCCCTGACTTTATTGAAAACCTTGGGATTCAGCAAGCATTGTTGCTTATTGGCCTTTAATAATCATTGGCTATGTTTTTATCTATACATCAGCCTATTGGCCTGTGGCAAACAATGCTTAATCCGATCAGATAAGGAGGCATCTGGAATAGTCCACTTCTGAGAGAAGGGAAGACTATAACAATAATGGTGAATTAAAAGTTAACAACTACAAATGTGTTGGTAGAATAATATTCAAAGGAAATATATATATATAGGTCTAAAATTGTGTTTTACCAGTTCTTACTTATAGATCCAAGACTTGGATACTTAACAGAAGCACAATGCAGTGACTTCAGCTCACTCAACAAAGTATAGAGAGATGTTTGATAGTAGTAACAAGAAGGAGTGGGAGTACACACAAGTATTACTGATATTATTGAAAGAATTAATGAGGCTGAAGTGAAGTTAGGCTGGACACATGGCAGAAAGAAATGCGAATACATGGACAGTTGAAATCTTAAACCAGGTACCAGATCCCAAGAGATTATAAAAGCTAGAAATAGATCACATGCAAGATGAATGGATGAAATTAGCAAGTTTCCTAGTGTGATGTGGAGAAGGGTGACTAGAAATCAGAAAAACCAGATTAAACTAGGGGGAACCTTCATCCTGCAGTAGATAGAAAATGATGATGATTTTCAGTTACACCTTCTTCTATATATATATTTTGCACATATATTCTTTATTCATTCATTTACGTAGGTTAAGTACAAGTTTAACATATTTGTCATTCTTCTTGTAAGCCCTAGTTGTACTTTTATATAGAAGAAAATTTTCATAAACAGTTCATATTTTTACATTTTCTTTCATTTAAAATATAATACAATATATGCCAATGATCATAACAACAAAAATTGTATTTCAATAATATATTAGTTATATATAATTAAAAACTGAATGCATCATATTAAATATCGATATATATATATATACACCTGAGTCTCTTTTTACGCGGACTTATTTAACACGATTTTGAAGTTACGCGATTCATGTTTCACCAGAAGTTGAACTCCAATAATGCGCTATTACTTTAAATAATAAATTTCACGCACTTACGTTATATTGAAAGTAATAGCACGTTATTGGAATTCGACTTTCATCTTAGCAATTTCAATATTTTCAGTGCTTTATAATAGTAAGATTTTATGCAATAATGAAATTAAAATCATGATTTCCACATTTTATGTATATACACATGAAATTTTACAAGATTATAATTTAAATTTGTTCAAACATTGTGCGTGTTAATTTTGCATTTTAAATCACATTCTGGTTTTGCTTTTTAAAAAAGAACGTAATCAATTATTAATCATTTAGTGTCCGCCAGTTTATTTTTAAAAGGTGAGTAATAGCAGTGGGCACAATTAAATTTGACAATTAAAAATTAAAATCTGATTTTTAATTGTAATTAACAATTTAAAAATTACTTACGGCGGCTTGAAATTAATGTGAGGTAAAACGAAATTTGATTTTTAAACGGAATTGAAAATTAAAGACAAAAATAAGAATGTAATTTTTAGTTGTTAGTTTTAATTAAATTTTTCCCAGCAGTGGTGAATAAATGTCTTTTTATTATCATAAGTCTAAGTTCATAAACAATTAATAAAATCATCATCTCAAAGATTAATTACTAATTACATTGTCAACAGAAAATCATTAACACAACATGAGAGTGAACTTGGCGCCAGTTGTATTTCCTCTTGTGAGAATCTGATTTTTTTATCAGTTTGCAAACGAACATGTTTTTTGGCAAATAGCAATAATAATTAAAACGTGTATAAAAATGTTAATTACTGTACTTAAATTATGCATAAAAATATATTATTTTGAATAAAATTAAATATTATAGTTTAAAAAAGTTTGTCTTGTATCAATTTTTTTCAAATTTGAAATTTTTTATTAGTCATATTTTATTTCCTTATTTTTTTTTTTTGCGCGAATTTTAAGGTAATTTTACACTGGTGCTTTGCTTTTACGCGAATTTTGAAAAATCACAGACCGCATCCCCCCTTTTTCAATGTAAGTTACGTCTATTTTTGCGCGATTTCGTTTGCGCGCGTTTTCTGAGGAACCTATCATGTAAAACGAGACCCAGATGTATATTGCTCAATATTAAGTAACTGCTTTTTTCCTTTTTTTACATCTTAATGTATTAATTTGTTTTTTAATATATAGAGTATATGAGCACAGACTTTCATATGACCCATCACTCTCCACTCAATCTCATAACACTGATACACTTGAACACATATGTCGAAAAGATAAATAATCACCAATATACATATTTCATGCTAAACCAGCAATCATCAGTTGGTCCAGATTCCCATCTCTACACACATATGCTATAAGTGCTCAGATATATATTAAGATAGCCAATCCTCATACTTTAATGTATAGGCTTCAATCTACTCCACCCTCCAACTCTTCAACCATCCATCCAATTGAAAATCTGCTGATGGAATTGTTCAAAGGCCACCCCAAGGCCAAAATTCTTGTCACACCCATGTTGACCTAAGGTCAATCTGACCCCTCATGTACAGGACATAATCCATTTAATACATATACAAGGGATGGGCAACATCTCTATTTAATAACTGAAACCCACAAGCTTATTATATGAAATACGTATATTGGTGATTATTTATCTTTTTGACATATGTGTTCAAGTGTATCAATGTTATGAGATTGAGTGGAGAGTGATGGGTAGTGTGAAAGTCTGTGCTCATATACCCTATATATTACATATATAGATACAGGTATATAATAAGCTTGTGTGTTTCAGTTAATTTATTTTTTTATATTTTCCTAAAATATTGCAAGCTTTTTAAAATCAATAGGCAAATTATTGAATAATTTGAGAACATAATAATTTCTTTTTCTAATTCCATATTTATTGTAATATTTTGAAAGTATGTATATATCTGTTTTTCTCAAAGATATTTCAAACTATTTTACATAAAGAATTTTGAAAGTACTATCAATTTTTTTCCTCCTCTAATTGTATATTCAAGAAGTTTATTGAATACTAAAACATTATTTCTGTTGCCATTTTTTTCTTTTTTATATATAATAATTTAAATCAATTATTTATTTTTGTAGTAAGGATAATCTACTAATATTGGAAAAACTTGCAAAACTATTAAGAGTTATTCCATATCTCAATAAAAATTGACATAAAGATTTAGGTGCTGATATAATAAATGCTCTACTCACTTTCCATGTTTCTGCTTACAATCACTGTGTGGAAACACTGACACTATACAGTGAAAACTAATTGATAAATAGAAGATTAAGCATATTTTATATTTATGTGTACAGTATTTAAATATATAAATAGTGGAACACAGATTTGTACTTTTACAACATTTATCTGTATTTAAATGAAATAATTTTTTAATTTTTATAATCTAAAAATAAATAGATATTTAGTTAAAAATTTATCCACATTTTGCAATTGAAAAATAAAACATTTTCTCTAAATACTAAACAGTTCTTTTGTTTTAATTAAGTAATCTAAAAATAAATATATTTGTATTTATACAATAATAAAATATTGTTTGTTGAAAAATAAAACATTTCGACTTAAAATTAAAGACATTTAATTGTCAATCATCAAAAGCATTATGTCACTCCAGTGATGGGGATAAACAACCAGGCGATTGCTCATTCATAAGTTGAAGCCAAACTCAAAATTCTGAAGAAAATAAGAGGCATACATCCTGAACTATTACAGTCTCATCTGGATCATAAATGCTAGAAAAAATCTCTGCAGTGAACTGGTCTTTTCTTTAGGACATTCACTCTAATTATTACCAATAATCAAAATAAAAAATTTCATTTTACTCTTCATTTCATTTTTTTACTAACCCAGCTCATACTTATCATTTTATTATAATATACATTGATTAAGTAATGCAATTTCTTTTATGAAAAATACAAATATATATAATTTACAATTATTTTATCCTTTAATCTTGTTTCATAAAATTTGACATTTACAGCTGACATTTTTTGTCCATTTTGAAAAACAAGTAAAAAAAATTAAAAATTCAAAAGAAATAAAATTTAAAAAATATATAATTTAAAATTAATAAGAAGATTATAAAATATATAACATATAATTAATATGTGCTTTAGTATTAAATTCTTTTACAAAAATCAAATTTTTGAAAAATATTCAATTTATCAATTACTTTTCACAGTATGATTTCAATGGCTCCATGCAGTAGGTAAATCTAGAAACTGAAATGAAAATTGAGCATAGAGCACCTACCATACTGGTACCAAGCTTTAGGTATTACAATAAGAGTATTTAAAGAAAAAATATCTTTGATTTTGTAAAACATAATTTTAAATTATCTAAATTAATTAATAGTATATTATAAGCACTTTAACACGCTGAAGATGAAGCTGTCACTAGTAACAAAAACAATTAAATTAAATTAATCTAGGCCTAGTACTTTCAAGGTTTTCCCTTATATTAATTAATTAATATATTAATATGATATTTCCAAAATATCTATTACCATTCCAAGACATCTAATATATTTTACTTGTTTTACTTTTATACATTTATTATAATCACATACTGCATTATTATCATACATACAATCTTGTGAATGTAATTATATAACAATATTTTTTATATTTCATATGAGGTGAACATATCAATATACTTTTTTTCTTTCTTTGTCAAAGCATCAAATGAAGTTTTGTTAAGTTTTCTTGACATTTTTTAATTGTATATCAGTATTATTGTTTACAATCATAATAACAATATCATCTGCATATTGATTCTTCAATATTAATATTTTCTAGATCAGTTATAAGAATTAAAAACAACACTGTCCTAAATATAGAACCTTGAGGAGCTCTATGTAATTTTTTTTGCTTTTTGTAATATAGTTAATATTTTTAATACAACTTGTTTAATTTCTAATTCCATAATTTTCTAAACTGTGAATCAGTTGTTTATGTTCAATAATATGTCTTATAAATTCTAAAAAATTATAGTTACATAGATTTTTATCATTTAATGCATTATTAATTTTGTGTAAAAAAAATTTTCTCCAATAAAATATATTCGTTTTTATTTAGAAGTTATTTTAATTTAATTTTTTGTTTATTGTGTTATAAATGTATTTTTTTTATTATTTTAATAATTAAAAATAATAATATCACTCTATAGTTATTAAAATTATTTTTATCACCAGATATAAATACTGATCTTATTAAAATTTTATTAATGTAGGCAATTCATTACTTTCTATTATTTTATTAACCATGTAAATTGTAATATCTGATAGAATATCATTTTTATGTTTGCCATTCTCATTGTATTTATATTGGCTTATATTACCTCTATATTCTTTCACTATTTTATATAAATCTTTATGTAAATTAGGCATAAATATTGAAAGAGATAGACTATTTATATGATTTGAAATATTAATATCGTGATTACATTTTTTTAGTTTCCTTCATCCTTTCTCCAAAAAAATATGATGTCAAACTTGCTAGAAGAATGCTATTATGATTTATATTGAAATGTGTTTTTCTTTATACCGTCCTTAGAAATATTTCATTTATTTTTTCCAAATTTTATTTCCTCTTTACTTTCATTAAAAAATGTATTATAAAATAGTAATTTCCCTTATCAAAGAATAAATTTTAATTCTTAATTTCTTATATTTAAGAAACAATCCAGAAATTTGTTTATTTCTTTTACTTTCTTTCTATATTTATCCAATTTACATTACACTTTGTATTATTTTTTAATCACAATGATTTCTTTTGACTTTTTGTATGTATTTTTAAATTTTGACTTTATTCTAGCATGTACAAATTTCAACAATTGCTGATACGATTTTATTATGTTGTACTTTGTTTTGAATAGATACAAATGTAAAATAATGAACAGCAATATGTTCTTTTAATAATAGTAGTGAAAATATGATTTTTTATTAGATTTCTTTTAATATAATCAATACCTGAAGAATCTATGTTATTCCTTATAATTTCTTTTCTTGTTTATGTTCTAACATGCTAAAATAACTATAAATAGCTAATGCAACTATTATAATATTCAACAATTTTGGAATTTTTACATATATCAATATTCATATCATCTATTAATATTATTTCATTCTTAATTTGTTTAAAATATTTTAATTATGATTTTAATTCATCTATACAAATTGTATAATCATTATCTAGTAGTCTATATATTACAAATAACATAATTCTTGGGCTATTTAATGCAAAAGTTTATAAATAGCTTCAAAGCTGTTAAAATTGACTTCTAGATTTTCAACAAAAATATTTTCTCTAATAAAGTATTGTAACCTTTTCTTTTCCAATGTGTATTTTATACAACAAAAAAAAAAAAATTAAATTATTATACTTTCTAAATTGTCTTTATTTTTGTTTTAAAATTAGGCCATAATATGGCTAGACAATTGAGTATCAAAACCTTTCTTTCTACTACAAACTTATCTGCCCTGGATCTCCACATTTCTTACTATACACTTTGAATCTATACACTAGCTCTAACATTAAACAATAAATCATATAAAATATTATTTCATGAAACTCTTTGATTGATTATAATTATTTATCAAATAATTCCTAAGGTAGATTTACAAAGACAGTTACAAGAGAGTCGTTTTAAATAATAATAAAAAAATAAAATATATATATTTCCATATATATGCTGGAATTGGACTGGATATATTTCTAGAAGAGATGATAATAGATGGACAGCTGAAATCTTAAACTGGATTGCAAGAGATTGTAAAAGATTTAGAAAGAGACCACATATGAGATGGATGGATGAAATAAGTATGCTGGGTGATATGGAGAAGACAGGCTAGAGATAAGAGGACAGATTGAACTTGGAGAGACCATCCTAGAGTAGATGGATAATGGTTGAAAATGATGATGACATTCAAGTTTTCAAATAAATGATATCAAGCCAAAATATATGATCATAAATGGCTATGAGAAAATATCCCACATATAATTAATTCTTGACTATTCCCAGTTTATTTTGTGGAATACAAATAATTATTTTGTGAAAAGTAAATAATTATCCAGGAGAGCATGGAGTTTAAAATTTCTATGAGAATTACATTGAACATCTTTATATTTGAGAGTTGATAATTACAGGTTTTTTTTTTTTTCATATGTCAAAGCATTGACTGGGAAGCGAACCCAGGGCAGCTGCTTGGAAGGCAGCTATGCTAACCACTAGGCCACCAATAGTTATAGTTGTTAAAACCCTTGATTCTGCTTTGTTATATTTATTTTAATTGTCAATTCAATTATAATCATCTTTTATTTTTATTGCCCTCCCCCCTCTTTCATATAGATGCAGATATATTATGCAAATATTATATGCTTAAAACTTAAAATAATTAATCAATAAACTACTACAACCAAGCAATAATATTTGATAACCATCGCAGGGTAGTTGTTGCCATTCTCTTAGCAAATCCGATATCTCATTATTTTGAGTTACTTTAAATGAGCCCTTTACATCATCAGATATAATGTGTATATATATATTTTAGTAGCTTTTTTTTTACAAACTAGGTGGCTTTTGAAAAAATAAAATATCAATTATCCCAATAATTTAATATTTTCTATTTTTGGAATTAAATAATATTTAATTATGTTATGTTCTATATTATACATAAGCTTAGTATATATCATAAAATTTTTGAACTTTTTAAGTTATTTATAATAACCAATTAATGCATTGCTCGGCAATTCATATTTGAACACTGAAAATGATAATTGGCTATGATTCATGGACCAACAGCGCTTCATTTTGTCCCTCTATCATTGCACTAAACTACATAGTTATATATAAAAACAAAAATTCAGCTTCTATAACATAATGACTTTCTAGTTTTATATTAAAAAATTATCATGACATCTTTATAAAACAGGCTATTATCAGTATTAAAATTGTTCACTACTTTACATTGTCAATATTATTATTACTTGGCAAACCAAAATTATTATTAATTTCTCTTCAAAATTATTTTCACCTAGTAATTTTTGTAAATGAAAAAAATTCTTAATAAAGAGATTATTTTCTGTATATTTTTAAGATAGCATTATAAGTCTTTATTGTTTATTTCTTTTTACAATTAAGTGTTTTTGATAAATAATAAATTTCATATTTAATTGTATTTTTTTTTTTTTTACAGATTTTTGATAAATCTTCAATATCTGTTTAATCTGTCTAATTCTTCCAATGATACCAGATTTATTAACAAATAATAGTATCCTTTTAAATATAATTAAAACTTCATTCCATCACATATTCTAAATATATAAATAAAGATATGTGAAAAGATAAGTAATATTATATAATAATCTTTAGCCAATTACAGAATTTTTGGGCTCAATTAAAAGATAGTCTAACACACAGACATAAATATATATATATATGCGTGAGTGTAATAGGTTGGACTACTTCCATCATCTATCATTATATGTTGAATGTCTGAAAAACCTTAAAATTTATTAAAACTTTAGACATTTAACATTTAATGATAGATGATGGAAATAGTCCAACATATTATTGCATATATATATAAATCACGGTAATAATAAATTAGATAATCATTAAGTTTTAAAAATATATATATGACAATTCTTTCACAACTTGGTTTTGGGATAATCATTATTGTGTTTATTAAAAGTGTGAATGCAGGAAAGTTTAGTGTCTGTAAAACAATTTTTTAATATAATGCTCATTTGTAAATTTTCTCACATTATATGCTATTAAAAAATTAGTACTAAAATGTTAACTTTTACATTAATCCAGATTCTAAATCTTTATTTCTCTTTTCATCAAAGAATGTATTTTTATAAATGCATAATAGTAGATTATAATGAGTTTATAATAATTAATCTACATTGTAAATATTAGTTTTAGTACCCCTAATTACAGGCATCAATTTTAAAATCAATGATAGACAGAATAATTTAATAAATATTTCTATTGGTACATTGGAAAAAAATATTACTGTATCACTGAAACATGAAAATTACTATTAAATCTTGGCCTGCTAAATCTTAATTCTTGCTAGTGCTTGCTTCTCATTACAAGACTGCCAGAACATTGCCTCCTTTAACAACTAAATCTTAATCTTATAAGGCAATAGAAATACTTATGATTCAGAAAGCTTTTGGAATATTTGCAGCTCATTTTCATATTTGAACATCATTTCATTATTCAAAGCTAAATTGTAGATAAATTAAGTTAAAGTTTCTAACTATTATACAAATTTGAAATATAATTTAATTTGTTAATATATATATATATTTATTAAAGTAAAAAAAAAAAAGTTTAATAAAAAAGGACATCAATAACCTGTTTTTGCATTTTTTTTTCTCAAACGTTTGTTAGTAACTTGTGTTATCTGATTAAAATTATTTGAAGATGAAATTGTCAGCAAATGATAATTAAAGAGATAGTAAATTGACAACTTATGTCTTTCTAATCTAAAAGATTATCTTTTTTAATTTGCAAACAGCATTGTTTATTCAAAAATTTACAAATGTTTTATCAACACAAAATATATAATGCTAAAAATTAATTACTAATAATTGGATAGTTTTCTAATGTGAGATTTTTATTAATTATTTGTTAGTATATTTACATAAGAAATTCTAATGGGTTTTTTCCCTCTTCCATTCCTTCTTCATTCTTTCTTACTCCTTCTATATACAGTATACAAAATAAAATAAAAAAATTCAAATGGGGTTAAATCTTTTACAGAAAAATGTAATTAACAATTTATTGACATTTTATATTTTTTAAGAATACCAATTTTAAAAAAAAAACATTTTTCTTCTTATTCAATTTTTATAATTATTTTGTAAATTTGCCTGTTATGAGAGAAAATTAGAGATCAAATGACCTATAATAATTTGTCTGAAGTCAAAATAAATATTAAAAAAATTGAACCAATAGAAAATATATATTTCAAAGTTGTAATACTTTTAATGCATTAAAAAAAACTAATTGGTGAGATATAAAATGTGAATTAATGTAAAAATAGAAAGATAAAATCAATCAACAAAGAACTAAAAGTATTAGCAGCTGACATTTCTAAAATTCAAGTCCCAATGAATTTAAACTAAAAACTTATAAATCATTTTTCAGTAATTAAAAAAGTTTAAAAATGTCTTAGGTTTGAATTAAATTAATAAAAAAAATAATAAATACTTTACTAAAAACAATTACACGGTTAGAGATAAATATGATACATTTCCTACTAAGACATAATAATGAATCAAGACAAGAAAGAAAAAAATTAAAAATAATCCCATTTCAACAAAGGAATATCAGAAATTTTCTAAAATTATACAGAAATTAAGTTATAGAGAAGAATAAAACTTTGATGTGACTACTAAAACATACTTTAATAATAGGAAAACAATATCCTGTATATTTTATGACATCATCTAAAATGTTACAAATTTTAAATGAAGTTATGACTCATTGAATCTTATGAAAAAATTTAAGGAATTTATATATATACTACAGTTATTGGCAAAACTATACATAAAATATCTAAATAACAATATACCATATGATTGGAATAAACTATAAAATATTGTAACGGAATAGCGTTACATGGGATTTGAATCCAGGCATATGATGTTAGATTAAATATATATGCAATTGACGAAATGAATGACAGGTACAAAACTTTTAAAAAAAAAGGTTTTGCTTGAATAATGAACGAGAAACACCCGTTTCTAGAACACGATCACAGCTATATAAGAGTACCTGTCAAATTTATTGAAATAAGAGTAAAAGAGTTTTCTTGTTATTTTGTTGTTTTTGAGAATAAATATGTAATCATTAGTTGTAAGTTTGTTTTTTTTGTTTTTTTTTAAAAAAGAAAGATGAATGATTGAACACAGGTTTGACATTTTATTAAGTCATTTAAATCATGTTGGAACATAAAGAGAAAATGAATTGATTAAGTTGCAACATGTTCTGAAATTCCAAGCGATCTAAAATTATTTTCAATGGGGGGGGGGGTAATTAGTAAATGTAAAATTAGTAAAAATGAAACAATAAGCCGGATATATGTCAGTAAGGTCTAGATAAAACAAGCCGAATTTAGAAACAGAAGTGAGAAAAAGTGTACACTGCTATTGTACAACCCAGACTTCTGTCTCCAGCTAAACAATGCCTGAAAAATGGCCAAATTGAGTTAAATTCCAAAGTGATGCAAACGATCCCAGAAATCGCTGAATTAAGTTAATACTCGATGGACCTATTGGATGAAGGGACTCACAGGTGCAAGGGGGAGATTGGATGTAAAAAATTCAAGGTGTGAGGGGGGAGAAGAGAGAAATGAGAAGGTAAAAAAAAATTGCGAAAGAAAAAAGGAATTAGAGAGTCACCGATGTGCTTGGAATAATTAAGTTGCTGATTTGGTAAAGAAAGTTTTCTTTTTACCAGTAGAAATAAGATCTAACTTTCGTATAATAGTATAACGGAGATGCATTGCTGAACCTAAAATTCGCGGCTTGACCGTCGGACCTCCGCGCTCCGTTCAGCTGATTGCCCCTAGGATGCTCGTAACACCGGAGAAACTTCACCTAAGGACCACACACGCTGTTGAGACCTCGCAAATTGCCAGAATGCTTAGTTAAAGAAGAAATCATCGCTCAGGATCCTTCTTACCGGCTGTCTACGTTCCACAGGTAGCTATCTTTAAATTAATCGTACTCACTTATGCACCAGAGTAAATAAACTTTAAAAACAATAACTAGTAAAAAACATTTAGCTAAATGATAAAATTACTCGCGACCATAAATGAATGATTAAAGAACTTAACCAGAATAAATTTGTCTACAAATAAACATCCTTTAATATATGTGCGAAGTCTCATTTAATTCTATAGTTAATTTATCTCGGCTTGCCAGTCATATACCGGCATAAAATTGTTATTAAATAGATTCAAATAAACCATTTATTTAATTAGCATTTTGTTATTGATTGCTTGGAATTTCAACTCACATTTATATGATAGGGAATGAGTGTTGGAGTGATCCAATGTGTTTTTGTTATGTATGAATGCATTTGATATTTTTGGTGTTGGGATTTGATTAAACTTATGTTATATTATCATACCTTTCTTAGATTAATATTAAGCTTTGATTGATTTGTTCTGTGGGATATAGGGTGGGCCCTAATACAATAAGTCTGATTGATCGCGATTGAAAGGTCACACATGCGATATAATTTGAAAGGTGATATTGGCTGTGTTCGTTTCCTGTTTCCGACTGGAGTGATGCACGGGCATGTTTTGTGATATAGTTGAGTGAGCTTATGCACACACGTGGCGGACTCTTGTAAAGTTCTCCTGGTGCCTACTACTTGGATTCCATCCGAATTTACGTATAAATAAATAAAAGCGTACGTGTATATGTGTTTGAAATTATCTTCACCGAACATTGTGTAACCCCCCAGACGCAAGAACACAGCAGATTCATAGGAGTGACATTAATGTGCTTTTGGCACGGAAGCCGTCGAGGGGCCGGTTACAATATTGACATTTAGAAAAGATTTTTAAAAAATAGAAATTACAGGTCTAATATTCTTTTATCAGTTATATATTGTGCCGGTCGAATGTGTATGCTGGTTTAACCCAGTTCGAAGACTAGGCAAAAGTACCTTGAGGCCACTCATATGCGAGATATAAAAATCAAGAATACTATGGCCTCTGCCCTATTCGTCTATTTTTGAGTCTAACCACGAACCAATAACATATCCGAGACACGCATAAATTATTTCCTAACCTGGCCCAGGCTTAGCATCAGGGTAGAGACAATCAACAGACTACTTAAGTAACTAAAATAAGTGTAATGTGCCAAAATATATATGAGTGAAGTGCTTGTGCATGCCTGGATCATTGGACAATTAATCTAACAGGTTAAACAAATGAAAGGTTGAATGAAAAATTATAAGATTAAAGCTTTTACTTTAAATGATATATTTTAATAAATGCAGTAATAAAATATTATTAATGTTTTAAATCTCTCCACTATTCTCCGAGTAACACCTGATGAATAATTTTAACAATGAGGCGGTTTCAATTACATATAATTCTGTGGCATAGGTATTGCTTTTCCAATTTAACCCAGTTTATCAACTCGTATCCCCTCAATAAAGCCAAATTGAAATAAATATTTCACAAAGCATTATCATTGCTTTGTGCTCTGCGAATAATTTAAAATATTTAAAGGTTTCTTTAAATAACTAATATTTAACTGTAAGAGAGAATAAGAACAAAGATACGCGTTATCGAGGAAATCGAATTGGTAAAATAAAAGGAAACTTAACTAGTATTAAATTCTAAATATTCATTTTAAATTGGAAATATTTTCAAATAAAAAAATAAATTACACCGCATAAGAAAACTAAAATATATATGTCTAACTGATTTGACATTAAAAATGAGGAATAGCAAAGGGGGCAATTTAATCATAGATTTATATTAAGATAGAAAGATATAAAATTAATGAGAACATCTAAAGAAAGGTATTAAGTTAAAACAAGGAAAGTAAAAGTTCATGAGATGATTAAAAGTTACCAGTCCATGTTTAGTTTGTCCATTTCCTTCAACGTCCTTGGCTTGATTTACGTATGTGGGTTTATTTGTCTGGAGAAGATATTAGGGTCGGAAGCATTTTGACACATAGGGTGCACACACAGCTCACAGTTCAGTTTCACTATATACTTGACACTTTATGGTGTTTTGATGGATTAGGACCCGGATGGCAGGCAAAGCTGATGAGCTTAGCTGCCGTACATGGTCACGTCCACCAAGTTAATAGAAATTTTGAAGGATCGCATCTTTAAATCAAAACAGAAATTCTCCGCAAGAACTAGGACAAAATGGTTTTCAGCAATTACTTTCAGTGCAACCTCGGAGGATCATTAGACTTGGTAACCATAGCAAAGGTAAGCAGTAGAACTCTATCAAAAGAGCTGACAAGCAGCAGCTAAGTATATTTTCAAAATCACTTCAGTAACAATTTCAGAAATATTTTCAGAGTCAATCTCTGAATAAAATAATTTCAGAATAAAAATCTAGGCGAATTTCAGAAGAATTTCCGAATAAAAGGAGCCAGACAAATTTCTGAATAAAGATCTCAGAAGCATTTTCTGACTAAAAAGAATAATAAAAAATTAGTTAAGCTCTCATATAATATATAAAATCTCTGAACTCTCCGAATTCTAGTCCTTTGTTCTCCCCACCTTTTATACCTTTCCAGCGATACTTTTTCTATTGTTTTTCATATGATTCTAGATCTTGATAAGCCCCCCACATTCTTTTGTTTCAAAGTAACTTTTTGCTATAAAAAAAACCTTTAAGTTCTTATTATCAAATTTTGCTTTAATTTCGAATTTGATTTATTAAAAAGGCTATCTTTAATTTGCCCTGAATGAAACACTAATTGAAAATGCAATTACTTTAGGAATGTTGGCAGGCTTATCTTAAAATAAAATCATACAACATATATTTTTAACAAAATTAAAAAATATATATTTTATTTCTTTTAATAAAATGACATTTTAGTTTCAACAGAATTTTGCATTTAATCATATATATACACTTAACATACATATATGTTTCATTAATAAATTTTGAAAAAGAAATTTTTATAAACGATTTAATTTTCATCAAAATTTCCTTTAACTGAATATTTTAAACTAAATAGCTAATTTAGTGACTGTTGAATATACAAAATGAACTCCGTTGATACTTGAATATAAACTTAACCCAGATTTACAATGCTGGTGAGTTTATAGTAGGCTGTGAAGCATTTCAGTTTACTGTATAGTTAATTTGAGTTCAAAAGTTATGATTAATGATTTTTAGTGATCTCAATAATAAAACAGTTTTAACCTTCTACTGGAAAAAAATCTCCCAAAAATTTTTCAAAAAAAAAAAAAAAAGTTAAGAAGATATGAAAAGATTAAAAAAAAGATATGGCTCACTGAACAGTTAATTCCCATTTGGTTTAGATGTTCTCCAGTTTTACATTTTAAAATTACCTAGATACTGGATGTGCAAGAAAGAAGCAATTTACCTCTAAATTTTCTACTGAGACAAAATAATGAATAAAAAAAAAAACAACCATTAAAAAAGAATTGGATAACTACAACTTTGTAGAAAGAATTAATAGTCATATAAAAAAAATACAATTATGAATTACCAAGAAAAGTTATAAAGAAAAATAAAAGTCTCAAGTATAATCAATAAATTAATATTGGAAGAAAAACTGTTTTAGTAATAAGAAGAAAAGTTGGAATTGTTATTAAAAAGAAGGGTGGTATCATAAATGAGTGGAAGAGTTCTATAAAAAATAATTTAATAATAAAAAACAAGACAACAGAATATTCCTTGCAATTATTACAACTGAATTGCCAAGTATTTTAAATGAAGAAATGAGACAAGCAATTAAATCTATGAAGAAGGAAAAAGCTCTAAGAAATGATGGAATTAATATTGATATTTTAAAAACCACTGGTGAAGGAACAGAAAAAATATTCACAAAGCTATATCCAAATGTCTAAATAATAAAAATTTACCAAATGATTGGAAGATTGCAGTAATAATATTGACATTTAAGACAGGTGATAAAAAAGATATAAGAAATTACAAACTTATTAGTCTTCTATTTTTAATAAAATGCTATAACAATAGTTATATTATATGATGATACTATGAAGACAAGATTAAAAAGAATGTACAACAGGGTGATTCCATACATGGAAAACTTTTTACAGCAGTTTTAGAACAAGTATTTTGTGGATTAAAATGTAAAGCAGAAGAAATGAAACTAAATGATTTATTTTACTAATGACATGATTATATTTGCAAATAATGCCTCAGAAAATGTTGCAAGATTCATCAGATAAAAGTAGAAATAAGACTTATGATGAATGCTAAAAAGACAAGTAATGTTCAATAGATTACCTCAGAAAAAAACAAAAATTGATAATCATGAACTAGAAAAAATATCTTAGATTATTAATGTAGAGGAGATTTTTCAGTAGAAATAACTTAGTATTATAAATAAATATGTTAACATGTTTGAAAAGGAAGATTTTTAATGTATGTGTTTCATTAATTCTTCTTAAGGCTTTGAGATTTAGACATTTTTTAAGAGAAGAGCAATGTAGAGACTTTAGCCCATTTAACAAAGTATGAAAAGAGAATTGTCAGGAGTAACAAGTCAAGATTAAAAATAAAATGCATAGATGAGAAAACATTGCAAGAAAAAATGAAAATATATGGACAGTTAAAATTTTAAATTATATTCCAAGAAATTGTAAAAGACCTAAAAAGAGACTACATGTGAAATGGATAGATAAAATAATAAAGTTTGCTGATATGATGTGAAGAAGAGGCTATGGATTGGAGAAACTGGAATAAACATAAAGATATTTTCATCCTGCAATGCATCAACAATAATTAAAAATAGATATTTGTGGCATAGTTGTTATATCACTTATTTGCCTTTCTATATATTTAGTTAGATCTATCTGGAAAAAAGTTGCAAAACTTTTCATGTAAATGAGAGAATTGTTTTCTGTTTGCCAGTTTGGATATCAATTTAATTGATGGTCAGTAAATGGCTATCTAACAATTCATAATAGAGTGTGAAAATTACTAAATCAACTGCCAGTTGAAAGATACAATTTTCTACTTACAATTATTTTGAAGAAATGCTGAAGAGGCTTTTTATCTGCAGTGAAGGCTGTTTTATTTTGCTATTTAGAATCAATAAAAAACATTTATAACAATATATCTATTCAAAGTGATCAAAAGGTAAGATGAAAACTAAAGTGATTATAACACAATAAACCACATCAAGTATTAAAAGAAATTAATAGAAAAAGCTAATGAATATTTATCATAATTTTGCATTGAATTTATGTTTTATAAAAATGCATTTGATGCTATAAAATTTTCTGTAGTGATTAAAGCACTAAAACAATTTAAAATCCAGAAAAATATTTATCAAAAAATGCAACTATAATGTTCAGATTACATGGTGACATTAGGAAGATTAACATTATTAAGAATATATGATAAAGAAATTCTATCTGTGCAAAATTTTTATGCAAATTTTTGAGTATTTGTTAGATCTATTAAAATGGAAAATAAAAGACAACATCAGTGAACATTATTTGTAAATTAGATTTTGCAGATGACATAGTTGTGCGTGTTTTTTTTAAAATGCTTTACGGCTGAAATATTTTCAGATAGAAGAAGAATATGAAATTAAGAAAATTGTAAAATAAAATAAGTGAATGATTATCTGATATTTAATAAAAGATGTATACAAAGTATAAAGAATGAATGAATATTACGATATTAAATAGAAAATAATATAAAAAAGAATGGATCAATGAATATGAATTATTAAAAAAATATACAGAAAATAAAAGAAATTGTAAAATTTGAATACCTTCTGTTAAATGTTAAAAGAATTGCAAATGTTTGTCATTCAGGTTTTATTTTGAGTATTCATGCAGTGAGATTTTGTGAATAATTATTTTATATTTTTATAATTATTTGTATAATAAGGATGACGGAATAAAAAAAGTGAACAAAAGATATCTATCCAATATATTTCTCTAACCCTAATTATTATTACATAATTATTAACACATTAATCAATTTTATCATTTTTAATATAATATCCTGCTAGAAAATTTTAATGTTTCTTTTTTTTTTTTTTTAACAGCTTAAGAAATCTATAATTTCCAAGAAAGAATGTTGCAGTCTTACTAAACTGTCAACTATAATTTTAATATACTTCCATAGGATCACTAACTAACATGTACTTGGATAGAGAAGTTTTGATCAGCTTCAAAATACAACAGAACTACTTCTCTTATAAAAATAATTTAAGAGCAGATAGTGTTGGTGTTTTTAACTACACCCATCCCCCCCAACAACAACAAATTATAAGCAACAGCTTTTAACTATAAAAATTATTTGAAAATACATGGAAAATAAAGAGTGCCTCAGAAATAATGATTGTTAATGAAGAAAATAATTAATCCTTAAAAGTAGATCTTTATTATTTTAGTCTTTCATGCATTTTCAATGTAGTGCATCCATAATTATGACTTTTGATTGCTGACAGAGCTAATTATAATGTTTTTATTATTGACAGAAGTTGTCTCATTAGTATCCAAATTTAGCACCGATGAATACTAATCAATGGAATGCTAGTTAATAGTATTGCCAGTATTAATATTATGCCTTTTATCTTTCTTTTTCAATTGCCACATTTCCTGATCCAAAAAAATTGATATAAAGGCTGCATTTTCAATAGCCTTATTATATAAGTATTTATGCAGCCTAATTTTTGGAGTAGTACTAGCCTGAGATTCACCATAATATATGTCCTAACACTCTGGATTGTTGCACAGAATAACATATATATTAACCTGAAGAAGTTCTGTTCTTCCAATTTTATTCTTGGTATTATTGCTAAGTTTATTTAGATAATCTAAAGTTGATATTATAAATTTGATTATGGTTTTCCATATCAAAAATGCATTCAATTTGAAAAGCTAAAATAATAAATATCTATTATTTGTCTGAAGGTTTGTAATGATGGTATATTATAAGATGTGATATGTTGGACTATTTCCATCATTTATGAGTGAATGTTGAATGTATAGAAAATTTTAAACTTTATTTAAACTTTCCAAATACAAACAACTTTGATAGTAATAACACACAAATAGACTATACAGGTTAGTAATCACACAACGTTTCGAGTAGTATTATTCTCCATCCTTTTTCAGGTGTTCCCTGGCCTATATGCACAGTAACAATATTTGCTTAGAAGTTGAACTCGCACCTTTAAATTCTTGAATATTTAATTTAAGGTGAACACTCTACCAACATATCACATGTTAATAAATATCTATATTTAAGAATTAGTTATTTTCCTCATTAGCTCAAATTATAATTAGTGCATTATTTATTGCACATGTAAAAATAATAAAATACCAGTGATTATATATATATTTAATTTTTGTTTTGTTTTATTTTTTTATCAATGTATCTCTCATCTCAATTCCACTATATTGTAATTTTCCACCAATGCACAAATACAGAACATCTTTTCTCATAATTCATAACTTTACTCCATCAGGAACTAAAATGTAAATCAATGGTTTTTAATAAAATAATAGAAGTAGTCTTGTAAATGGAAAATTGTTAATAAAATTAAAAGCTGTTCCATATATAGTTATTATAAACAAGTGCATGCTAATTCATGATTATATAGATCTAAACATATATAAAGAAATTTAAAAAGGATTTGAAAATAGATATAAAAATAACTGCATAAAAATAAAGTAGAAAATTATGGATTAGAGTTAAATAAAAAAAAGAATGATCAACTTGTGTAAGAAATGTAGTAAGGTAATAGACAAAACACTATTTAAAAATCACAAAAGAATTACATGATTAGAACAGATTTCAGGTGGATTATATATTAGTATGGAATAAATGCATTAAAATTTAAAATACAAATATATTACATAGATTTTGTCAATATTTTCTAGTGGTAGAACTGAATCAAGAGAGAATTAGATAATAAAATATAGACAAATACTGTTTTAAAAAAAAGGCAAGTTGCCTAATTGATTCTGTAAATTCAAATGAAATATTTGATTATAAAAAGATTAAAAAACTATTACATAGAGATTTAAGAAAATAGAATTAAATAGCAAAAAAACATTGGACTAACAATAAGATAACTAATAAATTAATAGGGAAAAAAACTTTAGAAAAACATAAATATCAAAATAATATGTAACTAATAAATCTGGACAAGTGAGATTAAAAAATGAACCTAGTAAGGAATTATAAAAAGCTAATATATCATAATTTTAAAAAAAAAAAAAAAACCATTTTGAATGGAAAACTAAAATCACAGAAATAAAACAAATTGAAAAAAACCACTATACAATACTTCATTTATAATGAAATAGATACATTAAAAACATGAGAAAAGTATGTAAATGATTTTTATAATAAAAATAATTAACTTTTATTTATGTTAAAAGAGTTAAGTAAATGTTCATCCTAGTTGAATTATTGTAACTTATGAAGGAAAAACATTTGAGAATTAATTAACATTTGTAACATATTCAATAATACAGAATCATAGTGAAAAAATATGTTTTATTCCAACAATCATGATCTATTTAGAAAAAGACATAATGTAATGCAGTAAAATATGATAACTTTATAACAAAAAGTTGAATCTCCTTATGTAATAACATTCAGACTGCAAGCAGAATCTCATATTGCTCCCAAGAAGAGTATTTATTTTATATAAATATTTTAAATTGTATTTTTTAACTATTAACTATTATTTAAAATAGGTATTAAAATATCTGTATAAAAAAATATAATCATAAAATCTCACAGATGAAGAAATGAAATTATTTTTACGTTTCAAAGGAACTTTATTGATTTCCAAAAATTACATATTTTACAAAGATCATACGTTATAACATAAGTTTACATCAATATGGTAACATATTATTCATCAGGGAGTATATACAAGGTAAAAATAATAATTACAATTACATACATTCAAAGAAAAAGAAATACACTTTTACAAAAATCATAGGTAACAACATATGTTTACATCAATATGGTTATATATAACTGATTAGGAAGTATATACAAGGTTACATAAAAATTAGTTATAATTATGTATATTAAGGAAAAAAAAGGTAACAAATTAATACAGTATCTAATTTTTTTTCCTCTTTTTTTCCATAGGCATTCAATATTATTAACATAATAAATGATAAGGCTTTTGTAGCAATTACAAAGATTATAGGTAATATCAAATGATTACATCCATACGGCTACATATAATTGATTAGGAAGTATATACGAGGTAACATAAAAATTGGTTATGATTACATATATTAAAAGAGAGACCAGATATCTGCATTCAGTTTATTGCTTCCTTATAATCAGTTTATTAAAATGAAATAAAGTAGCTTAATATTATTATTTTTGCCATTGGTTACAATAACTTTTTTAATATTTGTCTTAAAAAGTAAAAAAAAAAAAAAAAGCTGTCATTTGAAAAAAGCTGGGGAAAAAAAAAGCCATTTACACTATAAATGGTATGATCCCATTAAATCAGACAAGAGGCATAAAATTTAAAATATGCAAGCTAAATTCAAACTAATTTGATTTTTGAAAAATAGACATACTTAGAAAGTTACTGAGATGGATATCTGTTTAATTTTAAAAATATGAAATTAAAGCATTGAAAATTGATAGTACTATCACATACCAATTATAGCTGTTATGAGTTAGGATATCAAAAATGTTGATCAAGGAATTTATAATTAAGTCAAATGTATTTCTACCTAAAGAGCATTGGAATTTAGAAACAAAGTAAAGATGTAATATATATAGAAAAAAATTGTTCACTAATCTTGAACGAATATTTTACACAATCAAAGTTAATTATTTTATTGAATATTTTGATGAAGAAAAATATATAATGAAAGAAAAGATGAAAGTGATATGCAATGAAATACATTTGCAAATTTTATATAAAGGGATATAATACATGGATCCATTTAAGATCTAATTTTGCTTAACATTTATTTAAAGATATAGCTAAATTGGAGAACTTTTGCTAAAAAGGTACATTCATTTTACATTAAAGCTATGAATATAGATGAACGTGATAAGGGGTTGATGGTAATATAGGGACAGAAAATTATACATCACATTGGAATTTTTTAAGTATTTAGGAATTTAAACCAATAACAAAAATAAGATAACTATTATAATCCATCACATTGGAATTTTTTAAGTATTTAGGAATTTAAACCAATAACAAAAATAAGATAACTATTATAATTGCAATGATTGAGCAGTATAAATTTAAAAGACGTCAAGCATTGATGGCCTAGTGGTTAGCATAACTGCCTTCCTAGCAGCTGGTCCGGGTTCATTTCCCAGACAACGCATTTGACATGAGAAAAAAAAATTTAGAAGACAATTTTGGCTCATAATCATCAGCTTTAATAAATGTTTTGCTATGAATAAAGTTTTTGTGGATTTGAAGAATGATCAAAAAAAAATTTTAAAAATAAAAGAGGAGAAATTGGATGGTAAATAAATATATAGGCAAAACAATTTTAAAATATTTTATAAATATTTGTGCAAATACAAAAATATATTAAAAAAATAAAAAATTAGATTTAAAAAAAGAGATTGCCAACAAGTGCTCAAAAAGAAATCATTGAACAAAAATACTTAAAAAAATTGTTGGGTTGCGTTGGACATGTTATTGAAATACATCACTATCACAACTGGTGCCAGACTATTTTGCACCTTAGGCAATGGTAGCTACTTGTAATCTATCCCCTCCCCCTTCCAAAATAGCATCTGGGATTATTAAAAACAATTGTTTATAATAAAAAAACAGGAAAAACTTGAAATTGATAAATTTATTATAAAATACAAGAAATCATAATAATCAATCTTTGATTATCTTCAGTAAACAAACAAGTAATTTTTATAAAACTATGACTCCTAAAAATTAATATTATATTCTTTACTGAGGATTGTGTCCTACGCCATTGTATAGCACTTTCATATAACAATAATACATTTCTGGAATCGTTAATGACAATTTACTAATGATTTTTTTATTTTAGTACATTAATTAAATATTATTGTGACTTTTGTTTTTGGGTGTTTAAAATTCAAAATAGCCACCAAGTGTGTACTATATCAGCACCGAATAATTTAATTTTAATACAAAAATAATAATTTGAAGAAATTGAATAATAATTCCAAAAAAAATTATGCACAAATCATACGCAATATTTGATTAACATATAGTTAAAAAAAAAACAGGTTAATTAAACAAAATATTCCAGAAGAATCTGTAGAGTCTTACAAGAAGATATATTCACTAATGATATTACTAAAACCAATTCTGACTTTGTAGCCATAGATTTGACAGTTTGTCAACGTCTACATGGATCAGTAATTGCTAAATGTACAGTGACTATAATTCTATTGATAAGATTCTAATTGTACCTAGGAATATCAGATCTATCTGACTTTACTGTTGAATCTGGAAAAATAAATTTGTTTAAAACCTCATAAGAATTTCATTTTTTCACACCATAATTCTCTGATTGTCAATTATTGACTGAACATCCAAAAAGTGGATCTTAGTTCAAGACAAATCTTAGGTGGTGAAAATATATTTTGAATTATTGGCAAGTTCAATCTGTTCATCAGCTTTATACACATTTTGTCAGGCAATGTCGATATGATGGCAAATACACAAAAGAACAGCAAAAGAATACATTTGAATATGCCAGTAATATTTCTCAAGGTAATATTTCATTGAATATCTATAAATTTACTATAGAAACTTTTTCTTTAAACAGGGCGACAATATACACCACCTGAATATGTTAGTTCTAAGGAATCAAAAAATAAGTTGATAATATAGTTTTAAAAAAGCTGTAAAATTTTATATCTATTACAATTATCACTAAGTGTAACTTGAATTTTTCTATTGGCGAACATTTTGTCGAGTAAATTAATATTTTTCCTGCATTTAAGAATTTTTAAAAACTTTTAAAAAACAATAATTTTTCCAAAAAGAATCATAAACTGAAGATAGATCAACAATGATAGTACCAGTATTTAATTCATTTTGAAAGTCTTTTCCAATGTGAGTGGTTAAAAATAAAATTTGCTCATAGCAATTTCTTCCTCACCTGGATCCATTCTACTTTAGAGAATGATGGCTTTCAACTAGTGCATTGGTAAAATTATTATTATAATTCTTTCCAAAAGCTTGTAGAGAACATATAATAATGATATCCAGTGATAATTTTTTTTGAATCATTGCTGGGTTTATTTGGTTTTAAGACTGCTATATTTTTGCTTTTGTAGCAAATTTTTGGAATAGTTTCTGTATAAATAATGTTACTGAATAGTTTTGCCAAACATATTTTTGCTTTAGAGTTCTACGTTTTTTAGAAACTTTGGAAATATGCTATCTACTTCAGAGATCTTTCCAGGTTTAAAACAATCAATATCAGGTTCAAATTCCCAATTATCATATATTATCTTATCATTACATATACTTATATCAATATACTTAGTAAATGGTATAAAGGCATATATCAAGTTTGACATTGAGAAATAAAATTTTGTCTCTTCTTAATGAAATTCTTGAATTAATTTTCATAATAAATAGACAATATCATCATTTGACATATCTTTACAAAAGTTACAACATTTAATGGTAACTTCCTGCATGCAATCTGTTTTGATACAGAACTTCAAAAATATACACGGACAATGTATTGTAGTATGAGAAAAACCATTTGGAAGGAACACAAAAGACAGCATAATAATACATATATTCTTTTTTCTTCTGTCTTTATTTGAATAGTTTCTGCTAGAGTTCCAGAAGTTGGAACTATTTATCTGAAAAATAATATATGTGTAAATATATGATGGAACTATTTACCTAAAAAATAATATATGTGTGAATATAATTTCTTTCTATGGTTCTGGTAAATTTTATCCAGATGTTTTTTTTTTTTTTTTGTAGTGGGAGTCTACAATTTTAAGTAATCTTTTTTTTTTTTAATTTTCAACATTCATAAATGTTTTTACATTATATCTGAAGATTCTAAAGATTATCTATTTTACTCAGATTTATTACATTAGCATGGAAATAAGATATCTGCTGTTATATCTAGGAGATCATGGAAATACCTTTCACTTATGTATGTCATTACGTTCTTAAGTTGGATGAATACACAACTAGATCAGTCAGAAAACTACACATTATGGGATTTGCCTCCACATACACTATCAAGCTAGCATTTATTTTATCACTGCTGATGTTATCCTTTGTTGATTCCAATCACAAGGCTCGAATGTGGACTTTGTAGGCAAGTAATCTTTGCTTTCAATCATCTTTATTTCTGTGAAACTCTCCTCATAATACATCTTTTTACTCGTGAATGCTTAAGATCAAATAAAAAACAGCCTTTTCCAAAACCTGTTTTCCAAACTAATAAATATGATAAACTTGAATTGATTACTTATATCAAAATAAATAGCTTTTCTTTAAAGAGTAACTCTGATAATTTGTTTTTCATATATCTACTGCTTATTAAATTTGTTTAAAAAATGCATTCCTTTCATTTTCCAATTTTAATTTTTTTTCTCTCTCTTCCTTTTTTCCTACTTAAATTGCAATGTACATTGTTAAGAATTATTCGTTTTTTATTAACGTTAACGAAAAAAATACAATTGTAGCATATATATATATTACCTAATTCATCATCAATGAAAGACTTTTGACAAAAAGTAATATTTTGACGATGTGTTAGAGATCTTTATAATAAACTTTCACTCTTATTTATTTTAATTAAAACGCAGCTCGTTTTGAGCGGTCGCTTACATTTAATAAACACAACCCGGAAAAACACCAATAAAAAAATGTACTCGAGTTTCCAAGTTATTCTGTTTTCTTTTTCACACCCACACACGTACATTCATATAACAAAATTCAATAGATTATTATATTAATAAATTTTTTAAGAAGGTATAATAAAATGTGTTTTTTTTTTTTTTTTGGAATATATAACTGCTCTTGATACTATTTTTAATATGTATTATGTACGTCTTTACAAACAAAATACGTTTATTATTACTCACCCAAAAATAATATTATGTTAAAACTCCTCTGGCAGTTTTTTTTTAAATGTAAGTTATAAGAGAATGAATAAAACTGTGGATAAAATCTTGTAATAAAAAGGTGTATTTAGCCAACCAAATAAATTTTATCAAAGTAATTTTACTTAATGAAGCAGGATAACATTAAGAGAGATTACTTTATTGTCAATTAAAGAATGAGAACAATTAATAATGGTAGAGTAGATTTAAATTGGTTTAAAAAAAGCACAATTACCTAAATGATGCTTTGAATCTTAATATTGCTAATTACAAAAAGCAACTGAATCCAAGACAAGTTTTTTTTTTTCGCGGTTAAAAAAATGTCTTGATTGGAATGTTATTTTTATTTACTAACTTAAATACTAAAATAACTTTAGAAATTTCTTTTGATTCAAGTAGAAACAAACACTAAACAAACATGTCAGACATATTACTAATCAAACAATATGACACTTGAACTAACTTCAATATATATAGCACATTGACACATTATTAATGCAAAGGTTTTATTGTAAATGAAAGACACAATCAAATACAAAATATTATGATAATAATATTAAACAAAAATTTTGATTTTTAACAAAAACACATGAATATACTTACAATCTTTTTATCTCTTGGTATATATATTTAAACTTTGCTAAAAAAAAATGCTCACATTTACAGTTAAAAAAGAGGTAGTGTGAGAGATTAAAAAGTTAAACATTTCCATATCAAAGCTGAGTGATTTCCTTTACTTGAATATCATAGTTCTCCACTTGAAAACACTAATAATTGGACAAAATGAAAGGAAGATAATGGCATACTAATGATCCCAGAATGTTACACGAATAACTAACTGGGATATAGTCTATTTAAAAAGAAGAGATCTTGTTATTAATAATGATTTTTAAAAATATAAAACCATGGTGAATGAACCCCAAAGAAATCAAAGATGAAATAATAAAAATTATATTTAAGCTAAATTTGAACTTTATTAAATTTTGAACATAAATCTAAGATTGGCAACTAAAGGTGGAGGGTGTTAAGAACTCTCTGATTGCAGACCCAATATGCCATTCGGGGATGATCTTTTATTTAGATACTTACATCACGATCATTTCTAAGTATAGAAAGATAGTATGAATTGGAAAAAAAATTACAGTGAAGAGACCAATTGATTTAATAAATGAACATTCTTAACTTTAAAGACCACATATTGAAAGCACAAAAGAAGTTGGATTCATATAAATAAGAAGTGGAACAGCAACATTGTGGAGATTGATAATATATTAGACAAAGTGGCAAGATTACTTATTCAACTTAATGGAAGATACCAAATGCAGATAATTTAGGTTAATGCTCCAACAAGTTTCCATTGTAATGAAGAAGTAGAGGATTTTTATAAGTATATACAAAAGGCTTTGGACCAACCAAACAACATTTTAAAAGTGTCATGTGTGTGTGAAGACTTAAATATTAGAATTGGTAAATAAAAAAGATTGAAGTTCTATGAGTAAATTTAAATTATGGTGAAAGAAATTAGAAAGAAGACAGACTTGAAAATTTGCAAAAGGGGGAAAATATATAATATGAATTCATTTTTTGAAAATGCTAAAACAGAAATGTATATGGAAGCATGCAAATTAAGGTGCAGCACAATCGTATTATATTTTATCTATAAGAAAATATATATTTCAAACTTACAACATAGGAAGTTGCTATTGATTAAGAAATGTAATTTACATGTTAATGTAAAACTAAAGAGATAAAAAATTAAGAAAAACAATATCCACAATTCATATTCCTAACTTTCAAAAAGATTCTAATGAATTTAAATTACAACATGCAAAGAATATTAAAATATTAACAGATTTTGAAAGAAGTTTAGACTTGAATGAAATCAATAAGAATATAATTGATATACTATTAAAAAATACAAGAAAAATATAATTGGTACTTTAAAAAGCAGCAATTTACCAGTAAAATATCTTTTGAGACAAGACAATAAATGAAAAGAAGGAATATGAAAAAATATAAAATCATTCATTAAAAAAGAATGAATAACTAGAATTTTGTACACTTGTAAGAAAAAGAGTTAATAACGATATAAAAAAAAAAAACTAATTGTGAATTAACAAGAAAAGCTATAGAAGAGAATAAAAGTTTCAAATGAGTAAAACAATACCTTGGTATTGGTAGGAAACTTACTTCTGCAATAAGAAGATAGAACTATTATTAAAAGGAAAATTGCCATCATAAAATGTATGAACAAATTCTAAAAAAATATATGGAAGAGTTCTAAAGATAAGAAAAAAAAATATATCTCTTAAATGAAGAAATTAGATATGTTAATTAAATCTATTGAGAAGGAGAAAATTCCAGGAAATAATACAATTGTAATCAAAACCCTAAAAGCAGCAAGTGAAGAAATAGAAAAACTATTGGCAAAGTTATATACTAAATGTCTAAATAATAAAGATAATATTAGAAATTATATACCTATCAGCTTTTTATCAATTCTCTACAATTTTTTTTTTACCAAAATGATTACAACTGATTTACATAGAACTTTGAATTTTATCCAACCAAAAGGGCTAGCTAGAATTAAAAGTGGTTTTAGCATAGTGGATTATGTCCAAGTATTGAAAGAAAGGTAAAGGTTTACTTTAGCGACCACAGCATAAAAATCATGTTCACCCTCTAGTTTTCAAAATTAGAAGTAAATTATTATACGAAAATCTTACGTATATGCTACTATATTACAATTACATTAAAATTTATTAAAATGTAAAAGATAATAAAAAAAATATTTACCATTTTAAAGAAATTGAAATAATTACACTAGATTAATTAAAATAAATAGTTTAAATTATTTGAAACTTAAGAATTTAAACTATTTACATTTATAACTTAACAATTTAAACTATCTAGATTTATAGCACATTATATAAAAAAAACACCAGCATAAGCAAGAAACTAGTCATTGACTGGGCAAATTTTTGTCGTGAAAAGTGTCCCAAATATTTAGACACAAATCCGATGGTTCTCGGCGGAATGGATAACAATGGGGAGCTATTAGTCTTCAAAATCAACGAAACATTATTTCCACAGAAAATACCACAGGGGGACTATACGTAGAGGGCATTGGGTCTTTGGCAGTATTGAAAGAGTGTCAAGGAAGTGCTTCTTGACAGAAGTTGCAGATAGAACGGCTGGCACATTGGAGGCCCTAATCCAGCGGTACATTTTACTAGGTACTTACATAATTTCAGATGGCTGGACTGCATACAATAATATCAGCAGACTCAGCAATGGGGTATATATGCATTCAGTTGTTGTCCACCAGGACAACTTCGTGAATCCCGAAGCCCAAGACATACATACCCAGAATATTGAGAATATATGGATTTGCCTTCCGCGGTAGATATAGCACTGCTGCCTTTTTCTCCAACTGAGCATAATTATGCTTAAAAAGGTAAATGCTTTTTAGTCCACTAGAGGGAGCCTGGGACTCCAGTTCATGCTGTTACAGGCTCCCAGTTTTATTCACCAATGTTATAGTTTAGTTGCGAATTCATAAAAGAAAAGTTTACCAAGATGTAAGTGAATACCTGTTTTATTGTTTTTTCATCTATACAAGAAATTTTAAAACAGTTTTCATTCAAGAATAATTAACCCTTTTCCCGCCTCTTACGAGGCTTCTCGTCGACATCTGACGTCACTCTAATTCTGCTAGTTTTAATGGTAGAATATTCGTTTGACAGTTATTGATTAGGTTTTTAAAAGTTCTGTAAGATGGTGCCCTCTTCCGAATTATTTTACAAGTAAAAAATCAAAAAAACCGCATTTAAAACTAAACAAAGAAGAACCTTGTCGGTGATTGGCTGTCAGCCAGCTCTCAGCAGAAAAAGACATTCTGATTGGCTGGAAAGAACAAAGAAACCGCCTGATCAAAGAAAATAAAGAAAAACGCTGAGATTTTCATTTCGAATGCAATTTAAGTATTAAAAAAAATATAATTTGAGAAATTAAAATAGTTTTTTAAAAAATATACTAAAAAACAAAATTATTTTGAAAAATATTGAAGATTTTAGTAAAAATATTTAAGATTTAGCAAAAGAAATCTTTACTTCTCTATAACGTAAAATTGAAAAAAGCGTTTGCGTCAGCACTTTTTTGTTTAGACATTCGCTTTATATTTGCCGAAATTGAATATATTTTATAATAAATAAATAGCAATTTATTTTTGAAAGAACTTTCATTCTCTTTCATAACCTGAAAAATTAGTAATATACTTTTTATAAACGTATCTGAGTTGAATTTAATATTATAGGCGAATATGTTTTAACAATAGGCTTTGTCTTCAGTTTGTGAGTTGGCCAATTAAAAGATTTGATTTTTACCTCATACAACCAATAATATAATTAGCGGTTTAAGGGTTAAAAGTACCTTTTGTTCCGTTTTATGTAAACGGCTGCCATTAGCAATAGGCAAAGCTAGGTTAAGTAATTCTTAGAATCATTACAGTAACATAAATTTTTAGAAAACACTTTTAAATGAAACCAAATTATTCTAAAAAAAATAGACACTAGAAATCCTAATCTTATTCATAGAATAAAAAAAGTAAGCATTTTGGACATCAAATCTCATTGAAAATGCTAACAAAGATAGTTTTAAAATCTTCATCCTTGCATCAGATATTAGTTATATTAAACAAGTTTCCGTGACTGAAAACCAATCAGGAAGGACATAAAACAGTCTAAGGAACATTATAAATACAAAAATTAATCATAAAATTAAGGAAAAAAGAAACCCCAGTGCTAAATTGTTCATAGGAATAAAATTATTATATCGTCTGTCAACCGGAAGTTGCCGAATATGGCAAATCAGTCCAGAGCGAATAAATTTTACATTTTAATTTGATCTCAATTTTAGAATTAAACATTATAGATTAGGACTTGAGCTATGTTCCTGCACAAAAATCAAATTTCTCCGATGATCACAATAGAAGTTATTAGCCCACTTCCGGTGTGATTGGGGGACCACAAAAAATAAAAAAATATTCAAATCAACACAAAATTACAATGAAATGATTCCTGAGCTACAAAACAATGATTTAAAGGCAAAATTAGTCCAAATGATGTTTTAGACCTAAACAGAGACATTGAAGTCACAAATGATTCATCCTTTTAATTCAACAATTATTGAGATTATTCCCAAGTTTAACAACAAACTTTCAAATTATACAACTGAATCCTTGACTACTAACCAAGACCCAGAATTCAATCCAAAAAAGCAGAATCCAACTAGTTTCAGCAAATAAGAATCATAGTAAACCCTGAAGGTCTTTATGGTTGGATGGGTTGAACAGATATTGTGAACATTTGCAGACACAGGAGATTGGTAATGATTACAGACTTTCAGCTCTATTGACCTCAGTGTGCAATGTGATATGGACAAATGGTGTATACTCATGATGTGCAAGTAAATCTGGCTTGATTACAGATTACAATGAATCCACTGCTGCATTGGTGGGCATGGGTTTGCACTCCTCTTCTTTTCCTCATGTGTAGTGGGGTGGTCATGATGGGCTTGGTTCATTTGTGGGGGTGATTGACCATCACTGCCAAGCCCATGTGAGGGTCACTGCCCTCCATTGAACTTTGCCCTTAGAGGCTGCTGCATCACCTTGATGGATTGTTTATTAGAACAGTGTTGATTTGAGCTCATTATTATTTTTGTTTCCTTAGTTAACTTTAAAATTAGAGCATTTGTAAGGTGATTGGTCTGCTTTGGGCCACTGACATATTTTGTAGCTTTGATGGAATTGTTACTGCAATAATTTTGCAGGCATGGGTCTACACTCTTATTTTCTTTCTCAGGGGTAGTGGCAGTCGTTAGAGGCCTGGTTTATTGGTGCAGGCTGTTGACAATTTATTGCTGCTACCTGGAAAACCTGCCAGGAGGGTATCTGGTCAAAGTCTCAGCGCCATTCTTGCTCTGGTCGGCTGCTGTGCCCTTGATAGGTTGGTTTTGGGCAGTGCAGATCTGTGCTTGTTACTTGTTAGTTTTTCCCTAGTTGGCTTTCCAATTTTGGGCAGTAGACCAAATGTGGTCCCTGCACATTTGGACTGTTAATTGGGAGAAAGAGGTACCTATAATAGTCTTGACATGGCTCGGCTGCAAGTCAAGAGTTTATTATCCATGTATAGATACACATTAATAAAAATTATAGTAACCCTTGTATGGACATAATTTTTATCGAGCATATGCACTTTATACAAACCTTGTCAATAATTGTTTTATCATGTAACATTAAACACTTTGTAATCCTCAACGGGTAAGTGTACCCAAAAATTTTTGTAATCTTTTAACCAATAAAGGTTACTTTTGAGAAGAAAAAAAAAGGTAAATGCTTTTTTTTATATTATCTTTTACGTTTTAATTATAAATATTTACTGTAATTGTAATATAGGGGCAGATACGTAAGATTTTAGAATATTTTAGTTCTAATTTTAAAAACTAGATGGTGAATATGCTCTGGTCACTAAAGTAAACCTTTACCGAAAGAAATTATAGAAAATATTGATGAATATAACTTGAAATTATGCTTTAGATAAGTAGATTATAAAGAGGCATTTGATTCTATAAGCATTATACAATTATTAAAGTATTAGATTATCAAAATGCAATGAAAATAATAAAATTACATTATGATACTAAGAAGATTAACATTGAGGAAGGTGTACAACAGGCAGATTCCATATCACCAAAACATTTTAAAGCAGCTTTACAAAATGTATTTTATGGATTAAAATGGGAAATTAATAGAATAAAAGTAAATGGAGATTATTTAAGTCATGTAGATTTTGCAAATGACATTATTGTTTTTGCAAATAATGTTTTAGACCTTAAGGAAATGTCGCAAGAGTTATCAAATGAAAGTAAAAAAAAAAATGGATTAAAAATAAATGCTAAAAAAACTTAGAAAAAAGTAAGGATTGATAATTGTGAATTAAAAGAAGATAATACTACAAATATCTTGATCAGATTTTTAATGCTGATGGAAACAATAGTTGAATTTAATCATAGAATGATAAAAGAAAATATGCCTATGTGTTGGAAAAAGAAGATTTTTAACAGATGTGTTTTACCTGTACTTACTTATGGATCTGAGCTTAAATACTTAATAGAAGAGCAATATGGACTTCAGGCCAATCAATAAAGTATAGAGAGATATCTGTTAGGAATAACAAAAAGCAATTGAAAATTAAATATATAGGTGAAAAAACAAATAGGTATCATTGATATCATTGAAAAAATTAAGAAACTAAAATGGAGTTGGGTTGCTGATGTTTAAATGTTGGATAAATTTTCAGTTTTTATTTTTCAGACTTACTTATAATTAAGTCATAATCTATTCATAATCTGCTCCTGTGCTATTATGAAAATTGAAATCTTCAATTGTTAGGTATCAAAAATATAAATCACTTTGATTGTTCTAAACTCCATTGATAATAGATGGACAGTTAAAACATTTAATGGGATCCAAAGAGATTGTAAAAGATCTAGAAAAAGAGTGCATGTAAGATGGACAAAGTAAAAAGTTTTCTGTTGTGATGTGAAAAAGAAAAACTAGAGATTAAACCTTCATTCTGAAGTCAATCACTAATGGTTAAAAATGATGATGATAATGGTTAAATGAACTGTAATAATTTCTGTCCTAATAAAAAATGATTAAATAATTTATGAAGTTATTGAAAGATGATCAATGTGAATAAATAGCTGCTAAGAAATATGTACTTACAACACATATTTGTTTAATATATGATTACTTATCATAAGATCATGTAATTTCACAACAATTTCACAAAAGTATAACAACACGTGCAAAAAAAAACCCATACAAAAATGTCTTAAAATTTCTTTAACGTAGAATTATCCAAATTCTTAATAGATTAGTGTATATATAAATTAGAAATAATGAAAATCTTCCAGCACATCATCTTTTGTTAAATAGATTTCTATCTCACATTAATTAAATCACCATCCAACTGTTCTGGCAGATAGGAATAGAATTATCTTCTGAATAAAGACATTTTAAAACTCAATATACATTCAAGGGGATGTATTTGTAGCCTGACTTTAAATGGGTCTTCAGGAATGTTCTGTCATATATTTATAAAGAATTGGAAAATGGTAAAAGTATTAAAATGAGTAGAAATTCTATATTGTGAATACTGCTTTAGTGCAATTTAAAACCAGGCTATAAATATATGTTCAATAATAAATAACAAAGCTCATAAATGTCATTGTTTACATTTATCTCCTGGTAGCAATCAAAAGATAGATTTTTTTCCATATGCAAGGCAGTTAATTAGATTTTAACTAAAGAGGATATCCCTAAAATGTTTATATAATAAATTATGCTGTTTAAATTATTTTATTATATATACAAACAAATGAATAAGGACACTTGTGTCATTATAATATAAAAAGAAAGATGGATAATAAATCGCCTGTAATAATTCACTAATAGCATTAGTCTAATCACACAAGATTTTCCTTTTTTACCTTAATTTTTTTTTTTCATATATCATAGCATCGGCCAGGAGGTGAACCCGCAACAACTGTCTGCAACCAACTGTTTGCTTGCAAGGCTGCTGCGCTGACCTCTCGGCTACCAACGCCTGACAATAGCTAAAATATCCATTTACAAACCAATACTAAATAACTTAGCTGAATTGACTAAAACCAGTTATCTAAAGTAGAAACCCAAACCCTACTTGATATTTGAAATTTAAGACTTATTTAACACTGATGCATCTCAAGATATGAGCATGTGCAACAAAGTTATAAAATATGGATAGGACTCTGGTTTCTAACATTCTGTATGTTAGTATTCCATGTGGAATGTGAACTTAAATAATGACACAATGAGAAAGTATTAAAGTTTTCTAGTATTGTTATCAAAGGCTGCCAAATTTCTCATTTCTTCAAGAACAACATACAGAAAGTAAATGAATTTAAATTAGATAACAGAAATGGTCATGGAGGGTATGTAACATTACCTTAATGTTCTTCAAATCAATATTTAAGGGATAGGATAAATAAATTTAAGCATTATTATCTTAAAAGATGGCAATGTTATCTGAAAACAGCATTTATTCACATAGTCTGCAGCTGTAGTGTGATCATTAAAAATAATAAATCAATCAAGATGATATTGCAATATGGCTTATCAATATGATGATAATTCTATCACTATGTTTTACGGATGAAAAAAAAACAAAAAATACTGGTTGAAAAAATTATTTTGGAAATTAGCGAAAAGAATCCTTCCAGTGTTTAACAAACCATGAGATGTCTTCAGTTAGATACTGTCACTTAATAATACTAAAAATAATATCAACTAGATTTATGCTTGAAAATTTCAAGCAATGATTGCTTTTGAAGACAGTGGAATAGATAGCACTTTGAAGTATAGTTTTATATTTATTGGATATAAATAATCCTTCTTGACTTATACTATTGCTCTTATAAATATTGATTTTCAATCAGTAAACTCGCTGTTAGATTCCATTATCTCAGCATTAGTGAATATAATAAATATCTTAAGCATTTTTAAATCATTCAGAATTTATAGTTATTAGTTTTTTAACTAATTTTATACCAACAATTTGAGTCCTTTAAAATCAAAATTGGCCTATGAACTGACCTTAACATCTGCTAAATTTTAAAAATCACACTGTATTTTCATTTTATATTTTAAAAATATAGTGCAAATGTGTTCCCATATATATATATATATTTCCCAAATCTAGAGTGTATTATGTGTATATATATATATGTTTGTTGTTATGATGAAGATAAGAGAAGCTATGAATTAGTGTGGGAAAAGGAGCAGTTAATACTCATATGTACATTATTTATTAGGAAGTGTTTAAGCAAATACATTTAAAAAAAATAATTATACTAATAAAATACAGAAAGAGAAAAACTAAAAAAAAAGGAGGGGGATAATTTAAATACAAAAATTATATCTGAGTCATTGTAAGATTACAAATATTCTAAATTAAATCATATTTTAAAATTATGACTCTTTTTATATTATTTATTATATATTGTATAAAGTTAAATCCCATCTATGTCCATATATTATATGAACAATCACAGTAATAACAGCTGTAACAAGAAGAAGACAAGAACGTATGGAGTGGACATTAAAAATTTGCCCTGCTTGGTTTCTTTAAGGCCTCCAAGAGACATCACAGGATCTGAGACATTATTGGAATTTGTGAAGTTAGAAAAAAGAAGTAAAGAGACAAATGACTTAAAAGTGAGAATGTACTGTACTATAAAGACACAAACATTGGCAGTATAAGTAAAGTAGGATTCACTATAAATAAAAAGTGGAAGAATAACATTATGGAGATTGTTGGTATATCAGATAGAGTAGCAAGATTAGTTATTGAATTTAATAGCAGATACTAAATGCAGATAATTCAGGTTTATGCCCCCAACAAATTCGCATAATGATAAAGTAATAGTGGATTTTTATATGGATGAACAAAAGGCTTTTGGATCAGACAAACAATATTGTTAAATTGTTATTGGGATATTTTAATACTAGAATTGGCAAACAATTGAAAGATGAAAGTGCTGTCGGTGATAGAAATGAGAGAACATAGACTTGTAGAGTTTGCAGAAAAAGAAAAATTATATTATAAATTCTTTTTTTGACAAAAATGTTAAAACAGAAATGAACATTGAAGAATCCAAATGAAGATACAGTAGAATTGGATTTTATTTTGACTAATACAAAACATGTTTTTCAAAAATATAATGTTCTTAATAAATTCAAGACAAGAAGTGATCATCGATTAATGAGATGTAAGATGCATGTTAATGCAAAATTAGAGAAACAAAACTTATTAACAAAAACAATATTCACACCTGATATTTCTAATCTTCAGAAACGTTCCAATAATTTAAAGTAGAATTTGCAAATTGTTTTCAAATGTTAATACATTTTGAACATGATTCAGATGTGAATGAAATTAATAGGAAGATAACTGATACATTTTAAAAAGCTGCAACAAAGGGCTGGTAGAAAAAAATAGCAATTACCCAGTAAAAATTATATTGAAACTAGAAAATTTATGAAAAAAAGAAGGAATATGAAAATATAAAAAACAATGGATTAAGAAGGATTGAATATCTAAAATTTTGTAAAATGGTGTGAAAAAAAGTTGATAATGATATAAAAAAGTATAATTGTGAATTAGCAAGGAAAGCTATATTAGAGTATTGGTAGGAAATTTATTTCTACAATAAGAAAGAAGGATGGAACTATTACTAAAAAAAGATGACATTATGAAATGTGTAGAAGAGTTTTATCAAAAATTATATAGTAGTAAAGAACAAAAAAAAGAACCTTCTATAACTATTGTAATTTCTGAATTACTCAGTACACCTGGATCTCATTTTATGCAGTAGATAGGTTCCTCAGAAAACGCGCACAAAAGAAATCGCACAAAAATAGACTTAACTTACCTTGAAAAATGGGGGATACGTACTGTAATTTTCCAAAAATCGCATAAAAGCAAAGCAACAACATAAAATTACTTAAAAATTTGCATAAAAAAAAAAAAAAAAAATTAAAATATGACTAATAAAAAATTTCAAATTTGAAAAAAATTGATACAAGACAAACTTTTTTTATTAACTACAGTATTTAATTTTATTCAAAACAATATATTTTTATGCGTAATTTACATTTTTTTCATACATATACAGTATTTTAATTATTATCGCTATTTGAGACATCAGATTCATCATGATGTGATGTGATGTGAGGTACTGTAGCTTCTCCTTAAACGAAGTCAAGAGGAAATACAACTAAAACGTTTTCCAATTGCTATTGATCCTTCCCATTTCGCTAAGCAATCTAAAATTGAAATTTTTGTTTCCAAAGAAATTCTTTTCTTGGGAGTTTTTTTTCTCTCTCCGTTAGAGTAAACTAAAAGTTTAAAATTTAAGAACTTAGACTTACGATAATAAAAAGACACCGACTCACCACTGTTGGGCAAAATTTAATTAAAACAATTAAAAATTAAATTCTTATTTTTGTCTTTAATTTTTTAATTTTCAATTCCGTTTAAAAATCAAATTTCATTGTTTCACATCACCTCATTACGTAATTTTTAAATTGTTAATTACAATTAAAAATCAGATTTTAATTGTGCCCACCACTGTTACTCACCTTTTAAAAATAAACTTGCGGACATTAAATGATTAATTGATTACGTACTCGTTTTATAAAAAGCAAAAAGTGAACGCGATTTAAAATGCAAAAATAACAACATACATGGTATAGGCATCTATAATGTTTAAACAGATTTATGTTATAATCTTGTAAAATTTATTACTTGCGGACACTAAATGATGGATTAATTACGTATTCTTTTTATAAAAAGCAAAAATTGAAAGTGATTTAAAATGCAAAAACAACAAACATAGTATTTTTCATCTATAATGTTTGAACAGATTTACATTATAGTCTTGTAAAATTTAATTGTGTATATAAAATGTGGAAATTCTGATTTTAAGTGAATTATGAATTTCTTTATTACATAAAATCTATTACAGTACTATTATAAAGCACTGAAAATATTGAAATTAGATGGAAGTTGAACTCCGATAATGCACTATTACTTTAAATATGATGTGAGTGTGCGAAATTTATAATATTTAAAGTAATAGTGCATTATCGGAGCTCAACTTCTGATCTAATAGTTTTTAGCGCATTAAAGAAAACCGCATACAAAGATATTAAGAAGAATCATGAATTGCATAGCTTCAAAATCGCATTAAATAAATCCATATAAAACGAGACCCGGGTATATTTTAAATAAAGAAGTGAGTCATGTAATTAAATTTATGAAGAAGGTAAATGCTCCAGGTAATGATGAAATTATAATTATTATCTTTAAAAAAGCAGATGAAGAAACACATTTTTTTTTAGCAAAGTTATATACCAAATGTCTAAATGATAAAGATGTACCAGATGATTGGAAGAATGCAAAAAAAAAAAAAAATGATAAAGATATTAGAAATTATAGACCTATCAGTCTTTTATCAGTTTTATATAAAATTTTTATTTGCCTACAGCAAATTTTGGATTTCAACCAACCAAAAGAACAAGCTGGACTTAAAAGTGATTTTAGTAGAGTGGATCATATCCAAGTAATGAGAGAAGTTATAGAAAGGACCAATGAATATGAGTTACCATTATACTTGGTATTTGTAGATTATGGAAAAGCATTTGATTCTATAAATATTTCTTTGGTGATTAAAGCATTGGACCATAAAGGTATAGACCCAGGATATTTTCATATTTTGAAGAATATTTATAAAAATGCAACAGCAATTAGATTACATGATGATGATAGGAAGATTAACACTGAGAAGCGTGTACAACAAGGTGACTTCACATCTCCAAAACTTTTTACAGCAGTGCTGCAAGAAGTACTTTGTGGATTAAAATGGGAAACTAAAGGAATAAAAATAAATGGAAATTATTTAAGACATCTAGATTTTGCAGATGATGTAGTCATTTTTTAAAATAATGTTTTTGAGTATCAGGAAATGTTGCAAGAATTATCAGATAAAAGTAAAAAATAGCACAAAGGTAAACATTAAAAAGACAAGTAATGTTCAATAGGTTTTCTCAAAAGATGAAAATAAAGATTGATAATGATGAATTATAAGAAGTTAACAACTATAAATATTGTCAGATTATTACTGCAGACAGAAACATAGTGAATGAAATTAATCATAGAATTAAACTTGGTTGGAAGGTTTTTGGTAAAAATAACTTAATATTAAAAGGAAATATGTCAATCTGTTTTAAAAAAAAGGTTTAATAAATGTGTTTTACAAGTGCTTACTTATGAATCTGAGACTTGGACATTTAACAGAAGAGAAATAAAGAGATTTCTGACAACTCAAAGAAGAGTTATATATGTTAGAAGTAACAAGAAGAGATCAAAAATGAAATACATGGGTATGAGAACAAACAGGTGTCAGTGATATAAATGAAAGCATTAAGAGACTGAAGTGGAGTTGGCTAGATATATTTCTAGAAAAGATAATAATAGATGGATAGTTGAAATCTTAAATTGGATTCCAAGAGATTGGAAAAAAACCTAGAAAGAGACCACATGTGAGATGGATGGATGAAATAAGGGAGTGTGCTGGAGTGATATGGAAAAGAGAGGCTAAAGATCGAGGATGGATTAAATTTGGAGACTTCCCCTGAAATAGATTGATAACATATAATAACCACATTCCACTCTTTTTACACTTTAAAGCAAAATATATTTATTAATTTTACAGTTTCAACTGTTCCTAGCAGTCTTTGTCAGATCCACAAAAATTTAAACATTATATCAATACAACCATATTTCATACATATATCTATTAAATTGTTACAATTTTACCAACTTAATTATTAACATCACTTTATTCATAAAACTTACTATTATATAACTTTAAAATCTACTTTACCCTTTATATCTATTCTTAATTATTATCATATTTATATTTATTCACCTTTTTCCTTTTCATAATTTTATAAATTCAATGTAATATTTATGAAATTTTTCTTATATTACTATATTCATAAATTTAACTTTATTTTATATTTCACTTATTATCTTAATTTTTAATTACCTTATTCCATTCCTTAATTCCATTTTACCCATATTTTATTCCTGCTTCTTCCATGTACTTATTTTTTATAAAATTATTTTAATTATTCTAATTCTTATATGTATTTTTATTTTCTTACCTTATTATCTACTAAAACTTGCTTTTCTCCACCATTTTCTATCCCATCATACACTCTAATGTTTTTTATCTATATACAGCTCCCTCTATTATCTATTATACAGACTACTTATTTATTTTATTTCTTATTAGTTTTCACTGTTTATTTTATTTATTTTTATACTAAGATAGTTTTTAACCACTTTCTCTATTATTTGGATTTATCTTCTTTATTAAATTTGCCTCCCTTATTTTTCTATCCCTCCTACTACTTGCATGAGGGATAGAAAAATAAGGGAGGCAATTTTAATAATGAAGATAAATCCAAATATTAATAGAGAAAGTGTTTTAAAAACTATCTTAGTATAAAAATAAATAAACAGTGAAAACTAATAAGAAATAAAATAAATAAGTAGTTTGTATAATAGATAATAGAGGGAGCTGTATATAGATAAAAAACATTAGAGTGTATGATGGGATAGAAAATGGTGGAGGAAAGCAAGTTTTAGTAGATAATAAGGTAAGAAAATAAAAATACATATAAGAATTAGAATAATTAAAATAATTTTATAAAAAATAAGTACATGGAAGAAGCAGGAATAAAATATGGGTAAAATGGAATTAAGGAATGGAATAAGATAATTAAAAATTAAGATAATAGTTGAAATGTAAAATAAGGTTAAATTTATGAATATAGTAATATGTAAAATAAGGTTAAATATGTGAATATAGTAATATAAGAAAGATTTCATAAATATTACATTGAATTTATAAAATTATGGCAAAGAAAAAAGGTGAATAAATATAAATATGATAATAATTAAGAATAGATATAAAGGGTAAAGCAGATTTTAAACTTATATAATAGTAAGTTTTATGAATAAAGTGATGTTAATAATTAAGTTGGTAAAATTATAACAATTTAATAGATATATGTATGAAATATGGTTGTATTGATATAATGTTTAAATTTTTGTAGATCTGATGAAGACTGCTAGGAACAGTCGAAACTAAAATTAATAAATATATTTTATTTAAAGTGTAAAAAGGGTGGAATGTGGTTATTATATGTTATATATTAGAAAAGCAAAAATAAAGAAGAAAAGGGGAAGAGAAACTATTGAAAATAGATTGATAGTGGTTGAAGATGATGATGATATAAAGTTAAATATTTTATTTGATAGTAATGCAAAATTAAAGACTTTTCTTAAGATGCTTATCGTGGAAACCATATTAGGCAAAATTAACACATTTTAATGAATTTTAAATTACTCTTAAATGACTACATTTATTTGATAATATTAGTATATATATTTTTTTAGATTAAACACTAGCTTTAATAAATGTAAAATAATTTTTTATGCATTTTTTTAATGTTTTAAATAAAAATATATTTATCAATCAACACTTTACATTATAAAATATTTCCATAAAGACTGAACAGAAATATTAATTCAATTTTATAACTCAGTATTTCATGAATAATATTCAAAAGTATAATGTAATAGTTAATAAAGAAAATCATAATATTTTTTTTAGATATTATAATAAATATATATCTTTAAAATCATATTTTTAAATATATAATACTTACAAATAAATAAAATTGTGAATAGTTGTAATCCTTGACATTTTCCACTTTCTACTTAATACACATTGCTAATTTAATACCTTTTTTTTAAATCCCAGAGCTTCATTATAACATTCAATAAACCAATTTACTAATGTTATTAAATACAGATTCCTCTTAGGACACATGAGGGAAGTCCATGCTATTATCTACTTAGATTTATCTGACTGTGTAAAGTGCAAACCATTTTCCAGTGTAAAAATACAAACTAGATATCAGAGAATTTTCCATTAACAAATATATGAATTGTGACCCCATAATTTCTACCAATACTAATCTCTACAGGAAGCCTTTTTTTAAAAAAAAAGAAATAGTCCCTTAAGTATCTCCTAAGCATTAATACAAAATTTTGATAAAATTTTCATAAAATATGTAGAAATATGCAATATAACCTGCAGCCAACAAATTTCCACATTGCATGCCATTAAACATAACATAAACAATGCCAATGTATTTTATTGTAAGTCATATCAATAAACATAAAACACCAAAACATGATACTATGATCTAAACTAGCAGTTCCAATTTATTTTAATTGTGAAACTCATCATCTTGACAAAGTTTTTGGAATAAATTTTTATTGATTATAAACCAAACAAATGAAAAAATATTTTATTGAAAACACACAACTGGATTAATATTAAACAAATAATTTTATTGGAGAACCCAAATTGTATTCCCTAGAACCCTAACGATCTATGAACCTAAGTTGGAAACCCTGAAAAAAAAAAAAAAACTACAGAAACATTTTGTATCACTACCCAGTTTATTCTGATTATGTAAAATCCTACATGAACTCAGGCCCACACATATACCTAAACATTATTGCTAAACAAAAATAAGTTTTTGTTTTTTTTTTTTAAATCAATGTTTCGTAAGTCTCTTTATTTCTTGAAAATTCATTAATTAATGAAACCCCTATACAGCAACACCAAACTGAACAATGATTAAAAATTAACTTAAATGTAATTTAATTGTTACCATATTTCTGCTAAGTGTTACTATCAAAAAAGTTATGTTCAATAATCTGTATTACTAAATATTCATTTGAATTTTAGAAACAGTCTTTTTTTTTATATCTACACTGTGTATTTTCAATTTACATAACTCATTCTAACTAATAGTTATTTCTGATTTTTTTTTTAATGTAATAATTTAAAAATCTACATGCAATTATTCCAATGTTTTTACATGGCGAATATACCAAAATCATTAAATATACTTACCAAAATCATTAAATACACTTTAATGCATTGGGGGGGGGGGGTAGAGTACTCTTCAAAATCAAGCATTATAATCTTTTATTTGAGTTTGACTTTGAAAAGAATGCTTTGCTCTAAAAATACATTAAGGTTATATTTACTATTCTTGATATTTTCTGCATGTAAGAAGCATTAATATAATGGGATATAGATTATTACATTTCAAATAAAGAGTTGTCATAATTTATTTTAATAATTTAATATTTCATAAATAATTTAGTATCATTGTTTATATAGATATTTTAGTTGAAATTGTAATTATAAAATGCTATACCTTAGTTCACTAATTCCTAGAATAAGAATAACAAATTTAGTACAGAATATTATTTTATTGAGGACATAAAAAACATAGTGACTCAGACTTTAATTTATACAATTTAATATACATTAATAAATACAAGTATAATATATATAGTCTAGATACATGAATCAAAATACTATTCTAATTTACATAACCCGATCACTGTTAATTAGGAATATAAGTCCTTGCACTTATTAAATCTATTAACTAATATTAATACTAAAGGCAATACATTTACCATTACCATCATCACCATCCTTTAAGCCTGGTGGCCGTTAAGGAATTTAAAATAATAATAAGATCGGAGTAACCTTTTGATCTTTAGAAGTGAAGATCCTGGGAATAAGACATCACCCACTGGTTTCTTCTCTTGTTTCATTCTGGTGACACACTTGCCTCAAAAACGATGAAGAGCAATCACATTCCTTTTTTTCCATAGTTTATATACTTTCAGTCCTTTTTTTTTTTCTGAAGTAATTAAACTCATTGGAAAAAATCTGGATGAAAAATTGGATATATTATCTGTTTAATCTTGTCTCTGTAAATTTAATTTTATTAGTACTAATTAAATTTACTCCATCATAGTTGTTTTAATTAAATATTTTATTTTATAGCAATTTGATTAATCTGATTCCAGCAATTTATTATTTATCTATTTATTTATTTCCTCTCTGTAAATTAATTTCATAACTTATTAAAATATATACATTTCATAAAATATCAGATGTTTTTTTTACATTTCATTAGCTATTTTCTCTGAATACATTGACATAATATCAGTTTTAGCATTCTTTTCTTTTTCATGAATATTTTGAGATTCCGATCGCTTAAATTTAAGAGAAAGATTGCAACATATCATAATTCTCTTTTTTAAATGATTTATAAAAAAAAAACTGAATTATCATTAAAAAAAATTATTTAGACCTACATTGAAATTTTGTTTAATTTGATCATGTCTTAGTTTAAATTTTAATTAATTCACAATATGTGTTCTATATAAGAGTATTTACATTTTTGTAATAACATTATTTTGTGATATTTAATCAAATTAAAATTATCTTATGTAATATAGTCAACAATATGTATTGAATTTTTCATTTTCCAAGAAAAAATTTTGATTTAGTCGTATCAAATGCAATTAATTATAATTTATCCAATTTTATTATATAACCAGACGTAAACAGCCTATAAAGGCCATGTCTTTTTTAATTGGTTGCTTAAACAATTTTTTTAAAGATTTAATGCAAATTAAACAAGATTTTAATATTATATAAATAAATGTGATAAATGTACCTGATCATTTTAATATTACAGTTTATTGGTGGTGGAATTACTTCCTAGGTGGCCTGAAAGGCCTTTGTTTTTGTAATAGTTTTTTAATCAGTTGGCTCAACAATTTTTTTTTGCTTTGCAGATTTTACTTGCTTTGAATAAAATGTTCATAATCAAATTAAGTCTCTAAATTGAAATTGAAATTTTTGAATATATCTGTTATATTTGTAATAATGCTCAAAAATTGTTGATTGTTAATGATACTGGGATTGTCTAAGTGTTGACTAAATTTTAATAATTACTGTTATATTTGATATGTGAATTTGACAGCATTATGGAAAATTATTAATGGTCAAATTACTTCCTTTGCATAAAATATTCTTCGTAACACAGACAAATGTAATAGTTTTTTTAATTAGTTGTGAATTTGACACATAACAGCCTTAAGAACAAACATAGGGATTTTATATATAAGATAATCATTATTATATTATTATAACTATCACAGTCAATTAATTTAATATAAATTAGCAAGTCAATTATTTTATTTTATTTTTTAATTTTGAAAATATTCTTTAGGAGTTACATAGAATTACATATTGAAATGATATATTCCTTAGGAATATATTTCATTAGTGTATAGATTAAGAAAATGTATATATTTTTTTATTAATTTAGAAGTGTGATATCATTGATGTGTTTAAAATATCTCATTATTATTTAAAAATATTATGCATTCTTAATTTATAAAAGTGATTTTGTTAAATTATAATTTAAAAAGAAATTCAATTGTTGAATTTAAAATATTAATTGTAAAGAACTAATTGTAATTTATTCAAATATACTTTTAACTGCTTGGGACTAAGCCGCCATATTGAATTTTTTAAAATGCTGGCCCGAGACATAATATTCACGATAACTTCAGTTTTAATTATGTTAGAGCAAAAACAATTACATTGCTAGAAACTAGACAAATTAAGGAAAACAATAAGCATAAAATAAATAGTGATAACTATATAAAAAAATAAGGGAAAAAAGAAATTTTCACATCCGAAATAATTATTTTATTATTTGTTCATAATTTGGAAATTAACATTAACTAAAATTCAAATTATATATTCTGCAATAATTTCTTTGTATTCCTCACAAAATTATCTTTCTAAACATGTATAACATGTCTTACCTAAGATAATCCACACAGCTTCACAATCTCCAAAAGTATATGACTTCTTCATTTTTATCTTGTACCCCAAATGTTCTAAATGTCAAAGGCATCTATAAAGAAAAAGATTCATCCTAATAAAAGATACAAAAGAAATCATCATAGCAATTGGCTTCTTGTCTATCTAAAACTAGAAATTGTAGGCTACTGTCTATATCACTGATAAAATGAGTTTCATCTCTTTATTTTATATTTTTTGTATACATCAGTGATGTTTATATTCTTTATGGACACCAGTTATGTTTATATTCTTTATGCACACAAGTGATGTTTATATTCTTTATGCACAGAAGTGATGCTATCTTGTTATCACATAATAATTTATTTGCATATAGTCCATTTGTTAGCTATAGACTTGAAAATAATGTTATGAAACATATAGCAAAACCAAAGCATGAACAAGAATAAATAAAAACATAAACAAGAATCAGAATTTGATTATATGCAATCTTTGTATACATTTGATTATTACTTTTATAACTCATTACTTGTAAAGACAAACATATGTAAACATAATTATAAATAATAAATTATTATACTTTTTGAAAATCATTATTTTTTTAAAATTAGAAATCAGAATTTGATTATATGCCTGCATATGGGATCTTTGTATACATTTGATTATTAGTTTTATAACTCATTAGTTGCAAACACAAACATATTATATAAATGTAATTATAAATAATCAATTATTATACTTTTTGAAAATCATTATTTTTATAAAAATAAATGGATTAGTGTAGGTAGGAATTTAGAAAATTATGATAGATATGAATTCTTTATGAGCATAAATAAATATATAAATACAAACTTAACACACACTAATTTTTTGATAGATATGAATTCTATATGAGTATAATAGACAGGGTATGAGCACAGACTTTCACATGACCCACCACTCTCCACACTATCTCATAACACTGATACACCTGAACACACATATGTTGAAAAGATAAATAATCACCAATATACATATTTCATGCTAAACCAGCAATCATCAGTTGGTCCAGATTACCATTTATGAGATAGTGTGGAGAGTGGTGGGTCATGTGAAAGTCTGTGCTCATACCCTGTCTATTACATATATAGACGCAGGTATATATAAGCCTGTGTATTTCAGCTATTATATGAGTATAAATAAATGTATAAATACAAACTAACACACACTAATTACAAACTAAAATTAATAAAAAAAATAATATTTTCAAAAATTAAAAAAAAAAATTTAAAAATTTTACTTACGAGTAATTACAGTGAAGCTCTATTGTAGGCCTTGTTTGGAATAACATGCGAAAAATGTTGACTTGCATTCAGTAAACTATTTTTTTTTTCTATCGCTTCGTGGTAATTACAAAAGTTATCAAAAAGAAAAAAAATTAAATACTGTGGTCGATTAAAACCGTTGCCAAAAATCCAAATTTCAACCGATTTTTTTGAGATAAGCATCATTTGAAAGCTAAGACATTGAACTATCAAATGCCGTATTTTGATTGACATCATGCTTATACTTTTTACGTCAGTAAAGAAAGAAAATAACATGTCATCGATGAGTGCTTGAAGAGTGCACGCAGCGCCAATGGAGCACAAGAAGTTAAATAGACTGTAGATTTATCGACTGTTCTATTGGCAATTAGCCAAAAATTATTTCTTATAAAAAAAAAAGTTTGATCATGTGAACATGATCATCGTGCTTTGGAATTAAAAAGAAAACATTAAATTTTAAACGCCCAAGATGAAATTGTAATATAAAGTTTTCATCCCAAAATTTAGGAACCAAGACTTAAATGAATAATCTATTTCTTCATATTTTCATCTATCATAATGCAACGGTCAGGTTCAAGCCCTTCTTATTGCACGTTTTAGTTTAACTACCAAACATATCTGTGCTGGTTTCAAACCCTATTAAAATGAATATTTTGATAAACATAAACCTTCTATCAAGGTTGGTTATGCAGCATTATATATGCACATATGAATAAACGCTGTACATACATAGGCTAGTAGATGTTACTGCGAATATAATGGTTAAAATTTTATATTTTATAAAATGATGATTTATGTTATAATTTTAAATAGTAGAATAGTCAATTTATTAAATTTAGTAAACATAAATTTGTATGTGGATGTAAGATTCATCTTATATAATAATATATATAGAGTGGCATAATTTTATTTTGTAAAAGAGCAAAAAGTTTTTAGTTAAATTAGTTAAAAATAAAAAGTCAGCCATAAATAGATTTGCATTTAAGTCCACCACACCTAGGGTTAAATCAAAGTTAGAAAGTTGATAATTGCTATACTCAAATTTGTTTATAGCAAAAATATAGTCATTAAGACTGCTGTAGCAAAACTATTTTGACACCTGGAAGAGGATTTGCGGCATCATGGAAGCTCAAACAAAAGTATTTTTGATCAAATTGAGAAATCTTACAATTTAGTGTGATATTTTAGATAGAGTTAATGGGTTGCCAAGCGAAACAGGTTCTTTTTTAGTAAAAGTATAAATAGGGTACATTTTAAGCTTGGAAGGGGGAGTCATTAATTTTAGAAGAGCGTCGCCATGCTGAATCCATGTCAGATTGATTTTTGAAAGATCTGACTGGAGAAAGGCGATGGCTATTTTCTAAAATCCACAGAAAGAATGATGTGCAACCGCCAGCCGATGCTTCAACCACCAGAGCTTCCATAAGAAACCATTCAGCAACAGCTTGCTCTAGAAGACCATGATACCTGAAAGCCAACACCTGCTTATACAGTCCAGCAACTAATTAATCGGTAACGCCAATCTATAACCCCAGAGCTCTGTGTTAATGAACTATTTCTAAATTCAAATTTTCTACTTCAAAGTTTAAAGCTAGCAAACTATAAAATAATGTGATTTTTTTTTAAATCCTATAAATGTTTTATTCTAAATTCTCCTTAAATTAAATATATCATTTGTATAACTGATCTATATATTTACAAATATCTTAATTAAACTAAATGTAATCTATACTCATTTCTTTATCTATCACTGTGGTTGTGCCTATATTTCCTTACTGTCATTTTGTTATTTATATGCCAAAGCTTCAAAGCAGCGAGCATTTAAACTTAATAAATATTCGGAGATATAATTGCCAATATCTTCCCATAACTATTTTCTTAATGACATTCTCGATGTTTGCTGGTTCGAATTCCTATAATTTTATTTAATTTAAAAATGTATTGTGGCTTACTATTAAATTTCTGTCTTATTGAGATTAAAGTAATGTGCTAGTCTTTGTGACATGAATGTATAAACAGTAAATATTTGGCCAGTCGATCAAATATACTTTCCCCTCCCTCGTAATAATTTCTATGTATAGATTGAAATCTATAAACCAGAGTTTTATATTTTAATTATTCCCCTAATGCCGCTTGATTTTATATAGCATTGTTAGAATTGGTTCATGATAGTAATACTGACCAGGCTATTGCCTCATATTTTTGTAATAATTAATGTCATACTTTCGCTTGATGAATTAGATACATTAAATTCGCATTCAATGTTTAATATTTTGCTACATCTTCTTAATATGGGACATCGGAAAAGGCCATCCCATCTTACCTTCTTTTGGGGTGCACACTAGTAGGACTTGATGTATAATTCCAGGCAGGCGTGTTAGCCACCCTGACCTTTTAGTAGCATGATGCTCAGTTCCAGGGTACCAGTGTTGGTCATGAAAATCCTTGACTCTAATCTATCCCCAGGGCATTCTGTTATTGTAATTTGCCAGTGCTGTAGTGTGTCGGTGATCTCATTATAGCCAATTCTGAGTACCATAATTTAATTATTCAGTATTAAACTGAAATTTATATCTTTGGCTTCTGGGTTCAATCTGTATTATGAGCTCAATTATACGCTCATACTTTATTAAAGTAATAATGTCGCAATAAATATTTTGCCTAAAATATTTATTTAAATAAAATATTTTAAAGAAAAAATAATAAATATATTGCCTAGGACTGTTACAGCATTTTATAATAGTAGCTACCACTTTCAATAGGAATTAGCAGAATCTTATTTATGCACTGTTTAGTGATTCTTTAAATGTATCTTCATATTAATAATTAAAGATTTAATGAGAAGACATGCTAAATCCTCATATTATAAAGCCTGCATGCTTTTCCCACATTAATTTGTTTAATAAACATATGTTAAGTTTATTCTGGTTTCGTGTTATTTCTCATTCCTATTTCAATCCAATTCAGTCTTAGTTAATTAGGTATATGTAATATATCCATTAATTAACATTTATGAAAGTTATCTTTAATTTCATGCTGGTTGCAATTGGATTAGTTAATATATATATTTAAATCCCCGAGTTTCATGTTTCTCCCACCCTACGCTGGCCATGAAAGATGGGTATACAACATGTAACTTCAAGTGGGGTCATTCGTAGAGTCTCGAGTCATGGAGTACTGGCAAACGAGTTGAAGTGTGGTCGGATTCAGAATGTCATAATCCTGGTCTGGTCAGCTTTGGTCTCTTTGTCTGGATTCTAAATACTGTTACGTGAATGTACGAAACTTAACCGTTACAATAAATAGGATTACTTTATAACCAACAACTGCTGCAAAAATCATATTTTTTTCTATAACTTCGTTTGAGTGATGGTTTGGCACAAAATACATATATTAGTGATTATTTATCTTTTCTACATGTGTGTGGTCATGTGTATCAGTTGTATGAGGTGGCGTGGATAGATGGAGGGTGCTTGAAAATCTGAGTTCAAATTTCCTATATTTACAATTACGCTCCAGGTTTGTGAAGAGTGCCTGGTTTTCAAATATTTAAGCCTACTACTACTTCAAATGAAGCAGCATAATAAAGAAAGTTCATCTGTTATATCTTTAAATTTGAAGAGCATTACAATTTTGTACTGGTAAATAAGTTCAAGTGATAAAACAGTTTATAAATCTTTATTAAATTTTTTTGTTTAATTTATAAGTTGTTTTTTTCATATAAATAATTTTATACTGATATCAATCATTTATAATTAGTCAGTTCTTAAATATTGTATTGATCACTATGTGTATTTATAAAAACTATATGCAAGTTAATATTTTCAAAATATTTTAAATGTAATGTTTAAAAATAATACAGATGTGATAAAGGATAGTTTATTTTTAATTCATAGATGTCATATTTCAATACAGATTATATTTATAGTTTTAAATTTATGATTGTTTACATGGTGATAAATATTTATTATATGTATGGTATTTGACTAAAGGTGTATGTATTAATAATTGAAATATCATTATTTAATGTTTAGCATGATAATGTTGATTAATTCCAGTTATAAATTTCCTATGGCTTCATTTTTACAGTATATATTTTTTTTGGCATAAGTCTTATAACAAGTGTTTTACTCATTGCTTAGCCCTTGGTGTATAGGTTATTGTTCAAGTACAGCTTGGTTTGTTTTAACAATGTCTCAGATTGTAGATTATATATACATATTTGTTGATTTTGATGTATTAATTTAAATATTGGTACTTATTACAATGATATTATTATTTTATTTTTTTTAAATAAATTATTTTGTTTGATAATAAATTATGTTTCTTTTATTATTGACTATTACTTGAATTATAAAATGTTGTTATGCCAAGTTAATAAGAGTCAAATGTAACTCATGCTGGATAAATTTGTTGTTTTATGTCAAGATTTATTATTACTTGGAAACATTTCATTTTATAATTCATAACTTCCCAACATTTGTGTGTAATTATGAATTTTCTAATAAATTTAACTTCTTTCTTTGGTATTTTTTAAATATTTAACACTATTAAATTACAATTTGATATAAGAAAGAAGTTTAGATTTATTATCTAGGGACATCTTCTAGTAAAGTTACATATTAACCTATTTCTCCATTATATAGAATATTGAAAGTTTCTTCTATATTTCTACAATTCAGTAAACTCTATAAGCTACTTTTCAAAATAATGCTTGCTGTGTATTTTCCTTTGTAAAGATTTACTTAAACTTTTAGCATCTGTTTTGGTATTCTTTGGTTAATATTCAATTTTATTAGGATAACACAATTAACTGTTTAAACTAATTTAAATAATCCAATTTTATTTCAACTCATTTCTTCAGATTATACAAAGACATATACAAGAATTAAAAATTTTTCTGCACTACTTTCCATTTGATACTTTCATATAATTGAAAATGGGATTATTATAGGCAGCAAATAATTTCGCTTTTTTTTTTGTCTATATATATAAAACTCTATTGGTATCAATTTTCTTTGGAAGTAATCAGTTTTCAATACAACTTTTGATTACAAAATAAACTTTTTTTGACCAACTTTTTTTGTTTTTTTAATGTTAATAAATTGTTGTTTATTTCTTGATAAATCTGCTATTGGCAATTTATAAGTTTTATTAAATTATTTGTGGATTGTTTCAATAGTTTCTATTTTCAGTTTTAGATAAGTCCTTGCTTTAAATTTTAATATTCATTCCTTTTTGTGAAATGCTTAAATTTTTAAAATAATTTTTAAATATTAATATCATAAAAAAAAGAGTATTTATATATAAATGACATTTACATATAAGTTAAAACTTAATTTTACATTTAACTTTTAATTCTTTGGAAAATTTAATTTCTTAGTTATTTTATTTATAATGATAATTCTTTTACTCCTTTGTTTACTTTCACGAAGAAGTTCAAATAAATATATATTTTATTATATAGGGATTTTTCTTTACCATACACTTGAAGATATATTTTTTAATATATTCATTGATATTTTCTAATCTTGAAAATTTTGAAATATTTATTTTTTCATCTACAAATACATACCAATTTTGAGTATTCATGTTGTTTTCCCTTCTGTAAATTAATAGTGCTTTATATATATTGTGGACTGAATCTAATTTTCTATGTACAAAATAAAGCTTGCAATCATTAATATAAATTATTCGTCTCAAGAAAAGTCCTAATGATACAGGGATTAGAATAACTATTGTACAGGTCAAGTTTATACATCCACAGAATCAAGAGTACAGGCAAAGAGACTAAAACTAACTAGCATGAGATGGTGAGACCTCTAGATATACCAATTAACAAAATTTTAAAAGTGATTTTTATTTTTACTTATTGCAGATGCGGCAGTTTAATGGAAATTCTTGTTTACAACAAATTCGGCTTTAATTATTAAAATAAAACTTTTACTTTTAATTACTAAAAAGAAATCTTTTAATGAATTTAAATTCATGCTACCCCTATATACATTATAACAATATAAGTTGGATTATACGTCCCCATACAAAATTTATAATAACAAAGTTTAATAAATTGACTTCTAACATTAATTCTATAATAAAACATTTTTTATTAAATAATATGTGATAATCATATGCTATAATTATTAATTCTGTCTATTTACAGTGTTTGTTCCTATGTAGATATATAATGCTACATAAGTAGATTTCAATGCTTCATTTTAAAGGTTTTAACATTTTAATAAGGTTTGAACCTAGTACAGATGAGTAGGAAATCAGGTTGATGGTGAAACGGTAAGGGATTGGAAGGTTACCATTTCACTATCTGAAATACTCATAATCCTAAAATTTGTGTTTGGATTAGGTGAATTGTGAAAATTTTTTCCAAGTACAAGACAACTTAGAATTTTTCTTTTAGAGAATGAGATTATAATTGAGATAGACATTCAATAGAAGTGAATAACATTGTTATCTTGCTATTATTAATTACAGGGTGATGGCCTCAGATTACTTTTGATTGGTTAGATAAATGTGAATGGGGTGATTGCAATAACAATAACAAGATTGTAAAATAGTGAGGATCTCACTACTTATATTAATATAGTAAGCTCATATTTACCTTTTTAAAGAGAAATCCAGTTTAATGTATCACTACTTTTCAAATCTATATAGTTTCCTCTTTTTTAATACATATATTTTTCATTTTCACTTTTTCTTCATTTACTTTTTAAAAATGTTTACAGTCACTATTTCTAAGTATCTCTGTCATTCCCGTACTTTGTCTTTTTTTTTTTTTTTACATTTTTGTCAGTCATGGTTTTCTTTTTATTCTTTTTAATACTTTCAACTTCATATATTTCTGCAATATCTTTTTAAATGTGAATAGTTAAACAAGACATTATCATCAGAGCTAGGTTTTTTTGTAAATAAGTTTAATAATCTAATAACATTTTATACTACTATATGCACACTTTCTTATTTCATCCATCCAACTCACATGTGGTCTCTTTCAGGGTCTTTTACAATTTCTAGGAATCTGGTTTAAGAATTGCCCATCTATTATCATCTCTTCTAGCAATATGTCCATCCCAACTCCACTTCAGTCTTTTAATTTTTTCAACGAAGTCAGTAATACCTGTTTGTTCTCTTACCCATATATTGTTTTTGATCTCTTCTTGTTACTTCCAACATGCACCTCTCCATACTTCTTTCAGTGGTCTGAAGTCTCTGTATTGCTCTTCTATTAAGTGTCCAAGTCTCAGATCCATAAGTAAGAACTGGTAAAACACATTTATTAAAAACCTTTCTTTTCAAACACATATGCATATTTTCCCTTTAGTATCAAGTTATTTCTACCAACAGCACTCCAACCAAGTTCAATTCTATGATTAATTTTATCCATTATGTTTCCATCTGTATTAATAATCTGACCAAGGTATTTGTAACTGTTAACTTCTATCTTATCATAAAATCTTTATTTTCATATTTTGAGAAAATCCATTAAACATTACTTTAGTCTTTTTAACATTTATCTTTAGTCCTATTTTCCTATTTTCATCTGATAACTCCTGCAACATTTCCTGCAGCTCTAAAGCATTATTTTCAAAAATAACTATATCATCTGCAAAATCTAAATGACTTATATAATCTCCATTTACTTTCACTCCTTTAGCTTCCCATTTTAATCCACAAAATACTTCTTGCAGCATTACTGTAAAAAGTTTTGGAGATATGGAGTCACCCTGTCTTCCTATTATCATTGTGTAATCTAATTGTTGCTGTTGCATTTTTATAAATATTCTTTAAAATATGACAGTATCCTGGATCTATACCTTGATGATCCAATTCTTTAATCACTGAAGAAATGTTTATAGAATCAAATGCCTTTTTGTAATCAACAAATCCAAAGCATAATGTCAACTCACACTCATTTGTCCTTTCTATAACTTCTCTCAATACTTGGATAAAATCTACTGTACTAAAATCACTTTAAAATCCAGCTTGTTCTCTTGGTTGGTGAAAATTCAAAGTTCTCTGTAGACGAGTTGTAATTATCTTGGTAAAAATTTTGTATAAAATTCATAAAAGGCTGATTTCTAATATCTTCTTTATCACCTTTTTTAAATATTAATATTAATACTGTATTCTTCCAATCATCTGGTACATCTTTATCATTTAGACATTTAGTATATATAACTTTGCTAAAAAAAAATTCTATTTCTTCACCTACATCTTTTAATATATGAATTATAATTCCATCATTACCTGGAGCCTTTCCTTTCTTCGTAAATTTAATTTTATGTCTCAATTTAAAATTCTGGGCAATTTGAAAGATATAATAGATATAGGAGGTACTTGTTCTTTATTATTATATAATTCTTGATAGAAGTCTTCTGCCCATTTCATGATGTCATCTCTCTTTTTAGTAATAATTCTATCTTTTTTTCTTATTGCAGATATAAATTTCATACCAATACCAAAATGCTGTTTTACACTTAAGACTTTTATCCTCTTCTACAGCTTTCCTTGCTAGTTCACAGTTATACTTTCTTATATCATTTTCAACTCTTTTCTGCATCATTTTACAAAATTTGAGGTATTCAATTCTTTTTAAGGCATCATTTTTGTATATTTTCATATTCATTCTATTCTTCATAAATTCTCTAGTCTCAATAAAAATTATATTGATCAATTGCTGCTTTTTCCTAACAGCTATCTTTGTTGCAGTTTTTAAAAGTGTATATAAATCTTTTTAGAAAAAAAAAACCACAAACAAAAATTTTTATACATGTGCTAATGAATTCTATTTAAATCACAAAGAAAATTTGATTTAAAAAATTCATGTTAGATTTAAAACATTATGTGTCACAAGAAAAAAGTAGCTGTGAGCTGTAAATGAAATGGGGGCTGCAAATAAAATTCATAAAAATTTTTAAGTTTATGAATTTCAATATTTTTTTTATTTACATATTTTTTTCCCAACAGCTTTTAATTGAATTAAAAATAAGACCTAATCAGAAAATAAATCCTAGCATGATTTTTCCAGATGTTCATAATATAAGTCCTACCCTAGTTAAAATCATCAGCCAAATAGAGGGTTTTTATTTGCCTGTTCAAACACCTGATGGATGTTTTGAATTATAAAGTAATCAATGTTTAAATAAATAATATTATTAACATTAATGCTTTAAATAAATGGTAATATAAATTATATGGTATTTACGTATTTTGCATCAATTTCGATAAACGTAATTCAACTTGTATAGAGTAACAATTTCCTCTCAACTGAATCTTGGACTTTAGATAATTAATTTATTGACTTTATGAATGATTTAACAAACTTTTAAAATTTTATCTACCACAAGCCAATATATCAGACAATTTATAATTTCATTTATGCATTTTTAGATACTTATTTTATTTATATTTAATATTTAGAATGCTTGATTTAGTTTTAGAGTTGCATCAAGATAGTTTTTAAAATATTCAAGGTAAAAGAAAAATTAATTTGGTTTCTTAAACATTTTTTCCTCCTAAAAGACGTGAACTAATGGCAGTGATTTTAATAATCAAAGTTCAGCTTAAGTTAAATCATCACTCTTTCTCAAAAAAAAAAAAAAAAATTTTAAAAAGAATACCCAAGCAGGGTTATTATGAGTAATTTGGGAAGTGTTTACAATGGATATGATTGGATCATATATGTATCTTCATAATTCAATATGCTGTGTTGTAATATATATACTTAATGTGTAAATGTGAAATATAGAAACATTTTTGGAATTTTTGTGCCTGCATGTTTTTGTTGCTTTTCTGTAGACAAATTATTCTTAAATGTAATTATTTTTGTTACCAACCTGTCTCATAAGTCTTCAGTTAACATTTCATTTAGTGGTAAATTTAAATGGAATATTTTTGTCCACAGATGAGTGCAAAAAAAGACCTATTTTGAGAAGTACAAGAGAGGAATTGTGGAGGGCTCCTGGGATATAAATCTTACAGCTTTCTGTAAAGAAAAATAATTGAATAAAGATACATAAATGTAATTAATTTTTGTTGATGAAAAAATAAAACATCCCCTGAAAATAAGCCGTGCAGTGTTTTTTTGGAACAAAAATTAATGTAAGAATCAGTCTGTTTTTTAGGACAAAAACATGGTAGTTCATGGCTTCATTGTAATTTGATTGGCTATCAAAATGGTTTTTTTTTTGGTCATCAAAGTAAATAAAAAAAATTTTTTTAGTTGATTTAACTTTTTCTCAAAAGTTAGCATCACTGCCACTCATTCTTTTGAAATTAAAATTTCTGTTTTCATTTTAAAATTGCAGGAAAACCAAATGGACTACGCATGTGCCAATACCACCAATCTCTGTGATTCGACCTTCTTTTTAAAATGGTGTATGGCATGTTAAAATTGGACTAAATTTCGATTTTTTATTACTTAATTTTTTTTTCTGCTCAATTTATTATTATATTATCCCAAGAAAACAAAGGCATAAATATTTCAATGGTCAAACTTACTAATAAAATGGATTCAACAAGGCCTTCATTCCAAAAATAAACATTATGTTGGATATTATAAGTATTAACTTTAGATTTTTTTTATTATTATTTTAAGTTTTTTCATTATTACATAAATGTATAATTTATTAATATGTTTGTGTTTTTACTAGTGTGTCTGTGTAGTATATAAATTATACTTTCATTCAAATATAACAAAAGTAATTATTTATGTACAATGGAATTTTGGGGCTCTCATCCAAGTTTGAGCAACCTTATTTTATAGACATACTGACTCTCGAGAGGCTTAATAATTTATTAGCATGTCTGTATTTGTATTAGTGTGTGTTAGCATGTCTGTTTGTATAACAAGTAATGATTTTTTTCTGCATCTATAAAATTAAACTATCATAGAGCAGTGCAATATACATTTTAAGGCTGATTATCAAATGTCCAGAAAAGTTGCAGTTGATGAAGCAATCACAAAATTTACTGGTCATAGAACCATGTGACAATATATAAACTTTTAAAATCAATAGAGAGGTTTCAAGTGGTAGATGTGTGCTAATAGCCACAATGGTTATGTATACCACATGGAATTGTGTGCAGGCAAAGGATCAAATCTAGATTCTTACCTATGCCTTGGTACTGATGGTGTGGAGTTAGTAATTTTGCCACATCTTGCATCACATTATTTTCAAGTCTACAACTAACAAATGTGATACATGTAAATAAATTATATCTCTGTGGGACAATAAATATAATAAGATAGCATCGTTGGTGTGCACAAAAAATATAAAATGAAGAGAGGAGATTCATTTTATCATTGATACAGACAGTAGCCTTCAATTTCTAATTTTGGGTAGACAAGAAGTCAACTGCTATGATTACAAATGCATATACATCTTCTGGAATTAATTTATTTTGCATCTTTTATTATGATGAAACTTTTTTTTATAGACACCTTGAAATTTTTTAACTTTTGAGATACAAGATAAAAATGAAAAATTCTTATGCTACTACTTTTTCTAAGTTCTGAAGCTATGGATTATTTCATGTAAGAAGTATTATGTATGGTTTGAATGAGAATTTTGTGAGAATGAAAATGTCATTTTAAACCTAGTCAATGATAAATTAAAAATTATGAATAAACAATAAAATAATTTTTCAGATATTGATAATTTTTTCCTTTACTTTTTTAATGATAATCACTACTTGTCTTAGCCTTATTTTTTTCCCTTAGTTTTTCTAGTTTCTATCAATATAAAGCTTTTTCCTCTAACATTATTAAAACTGAAGTTATTGTGAAAATTGTTCTCAAATCAATTTTTTTAAAAAAATTCAATATAGTGCTAAACATTTTAAAGTAGTTAAACCACTAACCATCACATGATCACTATTTCCTATATTAGCACATAACTGTTATTAAAACAGGCAAAACTCTCCATAGAGTAGTGCCACTCAGTGCCAACCAGAGTAATCAATGGATTCCAGAAGGCTCGTGCATAAAATCCCCATCTAGTGCCTACTCATCCAACATCCCCAGACTAATTTCTGGCTTGTGGCTTTCATCAGTGAGGAACTTTGGATCTGAGAGCACTGCACCTAGATCTTAGGATCTAATGCAACCCTCCAGCAGTCACCTTTTATCTCTACTTAACTACAAAACTATGAGAATAAAATTTGAAAACACAATAATATTTTCAATCTAAGCTCAATAGCTTATATAGTCATATGGGTCTGAACCCAGTTCAGTACCCATGCCTTTTGGTGTCTTTGGCTCTTTAACAACTATAACCACCACTATCCTATTAGGCAGGATTGGTGTTAAACCACTAAACATCACATGATCACTATTTCCTATGCTAGCACATAACTGTTATTAAAACAGACAAAACTCTCCGTAGTGCCACTCAGTGCCAACTAGAGTAATCAATGAATGCTAGAAGACTTGTGCATCATCTAGTGCCTAGTCATCCAATATCCCCAGACTAGCTTTTGGCTTGTGGCCTTCGTCAGTGAGAGCTTTGGATCTGAGAGATGGGGATTTAGCCTTCTGGCATCCATTGATTACTCTGGTTGGCACTGAGTGGCACTACTGTATATAGAGTTTTGCCAGTTTTAATAAGTTATATGCTAGCATAGGAAATAGTGATCATGTGATGTTTAGTGGTTTAACACCAATCCTGCCTAATAGAAAAGTGGTGGCTATGGTTGTTAAAGAGCCAAAGACAACCAAAATGTATGGGTATTGAACTGGGTTCAGACCCATATGACTATATAGGCTATTGAGCTTAGATTGAAAATATTATTGTGTTTTCAATTTTATTCTCATAGTTTTGTAGTTAATTAGAGATAAAAGGTGGCTGCTGGAGGGTTGCATTAAATCCTAAGATCTAGGTGCAGTGCTCTCAAATCCAAAGCTCCTCACTAACGAAGGCCACACGCCAGAATCTAGTCTGGGGATGTTGGATGAGTAGGCACTAGATGGGGATTTTATGCACAAGCCAGAATTCTGGCATCCACTGATTACTCTGGTTGGCACTGAGTGGCATAATTGTATGGAGACTTTTGCCTGTTTTAATTTTAAAGTAGTTAAAAGTTTTGTTTAACTCTTGTAAAACAAATTACAATAATTAAAATTTTGTTTATTTAGTTGATCAGATTACATACAATCTTGCCTTATAAAGTTTAAAGGGGTGGTAGAATGATGGTCTCTAGAGCTCAGAATTCATGAATTGCATCAATCCTATCACTTTCAATGTTCTCACTTCATATGAACTCCTAACAAACCATTTTATTATTTAAGTTATAATTTCATTTTTAAAAAATTTTTCAATATAAAAATTGACATTCTATCTGTTTAATTTTATTATTTTTTTTCAATAGAATTTATGATATTCAGTTTTTTGATTTGGAGTAAATTATGATTACGATTTTTGGGCTTTTATTACAATCTTTGAAAAGTAAAAAAGATTAAAAAAGACAATGCTGTGAAAGATTATGATATTAATCTAAAATACTATTAGCATAATTTAAAAAATGAATACATAATATAAAATCCAATTGTACCTGATTATCAAAGTATCCACAGAAAATACTATTACCATCAGATCAAAGAATTTGAGTTTTTAGCAATAAGATTTATAATTATCTTCTTAATCTACTCTTTTCTAGAATATTGTAAGTATGCACTGTGTACTAGACCAGTAGTACCAATCATTTTGTTATAATACTTCTATATATAACACATATAAAGCACAACAGCTTTTAAATACTCACTATTGGGCAAAATATCTTCCAACAAAAAGGAACACTAAAGAAGAAAACATTACTCATTAGACTTACCAATAGTTAGAAAATGCAGTTTTTTAAATGTTTTTTTTTCTATATTAGTTTTATTTCCTAGAAAGTATAACTAGTCAATCAATTGCTCACCAATAATTGAATTGTTAGGTGAAATAGCTAAAATTCAGGTAAATGAAAAAAAAAAATCATAAGTCAATTTGGAATATGAAAATTTTTAGTAGTTTAGCCAGCTAAACTCAGGTCATGAATGTGGTAGATACTAAGTATTACATCACAAAGCTCTAAAAATATTAAAGTACTTTTTCATTTATTTATTTGTAATAAGCAACCAATAATTTTAAAAGCAATATGTTATAGATTATTATGTATTTTGGTCCTTTTGTGTAGATTTTTCAACATAAGATCACAGAATCATCAGATTGTTACATCAATAAGGTTATCAAACAAAATCATAAAAAAGAAAAAAAGAAAGAAAAAGTTGTAAATATAATTCAGACATAGATAAGGAAAGAGTCATCATGTATAAATTACAAACTAGCACAATGTAGAAAATATTTTTAGGTCTTAAAATATTCTCCATACAGTGTATGTATATTGAGAAAATACAAATGTTTCTATAATTTAATTATAACAATCAGTCAAACTAGATTTCTATAAATTTTTGATTGTATTTTTGTTTCCATCTTGACTTATAGCAATAAAAATTAAAAACAACAACATAGCATTAAAACAACTCACTTTAAATTTATCATTACATTATTTTTATTCTTTTTTTTTTTTAAGTGCCTGGTTTCTTAAATAAATGTTTTAAATAATAAAATGCAACAATATTGGCCAAAATAAAATTGCAATAGATATTTCTATAGTTCAAATACTGTCAAACATTAATATTAATAAAATACCATAAATGTTCTCCCCAATAGAGTTTTACCAGTAAAAATGTGCTTATTATTAATACTAACATTTAATAAGAAAATAGAATATCTTTAATCTATATTTATATAAAAAAAAAGATTAAACATTAAATAATTTGACTTAAAATTAATATTAAGTTTAATTAAACAGTAAAAACAATGTATTTTAAAATAAAAGGTTTTTTTTTTTTTTAATATTTTTAAATCCAAAACAAACTTAATTTTTTTAGAATTGCAAAAATATATATCAAAAATCATGGATTAGTTCTAATATAAAATATTATGAAGATATTTTAATTAATTAGCAAGTAAGAAGTATACAAAAATTTAAACTTTTTTTTTTTTTTAAATAAACGAGGCTGAAAAAAAATATTGAGAGAACAATGAATTTTTATTTTATTATTATTTGATCAGTTTGGAAATATATATTTACTTATGTTTGCATATCCCACCCTATTCTATCTTTCTATATATATGCGTACACATACATAGGTAAATAGAAGCCTCTATTCAAATATAACAATAATAACCTAAAGCTTCAAAAAGAAACGTTATTAATTAATATGATTAACGTGAAGCTAACGTTACTACTAGCATTAAGGCAAAAAAATACAAACCTATTATAAAAAGTATAAATTGCAAAAAGTCCAGTGCTTTAAAAAAATTTCAACCACTATGCATATTAATTTGTTGTTTTTTTTTTTTTAAATATATATACTTTTAATTCTTGCTAAATACAATATATAGGTTTTTACAGGTTTTCTTTTCATCCCTAATAATAGAAATAAATTAAGACCTTTTATTTAATTAAAATTTAACAAAATTTAACATGTCCAAGTATACATACTTGTATTAATAAAGATATACATTGACACACAAAGACATGATACCTAATAATGATAACATTTTCATATAACTTTTTATAAGTCCTATTTAATTATGTGATGAAACAAAATTATATTTATATTAAAAACTAGATTAAATATATTAATCTATTTAATAATTTCTTTTAAGCCAAAATTGAAGTAAGTGCATATCAAATGACATAAAATAATAAAATTATCACTTCAGCAGCTGCCAATGAAATTTTAGCAGCACTGATCAATAATTAGCTTTCATAAATATAAAATGTAAAATTTTTCCTAAGTAAACTGATATCCTTCACTATTGTCAGTCAGGATGCAGAACTTTTTTTTTTTTTGGAAAATATATATACAATATTAAATATATGCTTAATATTTGGCAAACAATACACACACACACAGATGTTGCATAATTTGCTGGAAAAGATTTTGTCAACAAACAAACAAAAAAAAAAAGATAATGGGTATTATAATCAACTAATCAAGAAAAAAGATTAATGTAGTCATTTATATTAAATATATATAAAGATACTATTACCATAGCCAAGAGAATACAGAAGACTATTATATCTAAGTTCTTTTAGAGTCTGTCAGCATACAAAAGAATGTCAAAAACTTACTTTCATCAATTTTCTTTTTTACTCCATGAAAACACATACTGTATAGAAATGTATAAAAAAATAATGCTGACAACATATATAAAGAGATATCTATACACAGCCAAGTACACATACATGCAAAATGAAATATACATATTAAGTACTATAAATCAAATATTCTATTTTTACATAATTGTTTTTGAAGAAGGTTTCTCTTTTGTATTTTTTCTTTCTGATTTGTCTGCCTTAATAATATTATTTTTTAAATAATATCAGCACTGAAAATGCACTTGGGTTATATTATTTATTAGCTGCTTCTCTCAGTGTTTCTGGGATTAATATTCCTTATTTTTAATTTTTTTTTTATATACATATATGTATTTTTTAAATCTAAAAGCACAAGCAAATATTTTACATGTATTTATTACTAATTTAGAATAACTATTAACAATGATTATAAATATAGCAATATAAGTATATTAAAATTAGGATAAGAATATAGTAATAGTAATATTAATATGGAAAATATTATTACTAAATATAATATTTAAATAAAATAAAACTATTTATCCTTTAAAATATATATAATCGATAATAATAGCTAACTACTATTGATTACAAAAATTCTTACGATAAAAGAATAAAAAAAAAAATTGCATCATCATTATTTTAATCTTTGCAAAATTTGATATTTAATTCAGTATAATTTCAACGATAGTTGATGACGGATTTATGTATATTTAGACATATAAATATAACTCATCTATAGAAATATACATTGATACGTATATAAAGAAATTCGCTATTTTAAGATGTAGTTCTAAACATCAGAATTCAATAATTTAAAACTTGCAATAAAAATCACACACACGAAAAAAATAAAATGTAAAGAAATTGCAGGCAACTAGCAAAAATTATCAATATATTGCTGATTAGGTACTAAATATTCTACGATTTGATTACTAGTTCTACCATTGACAAAAAAAACCATTCAAAACATTTTCTATATATTGCATATATATAAGGCATTAAACATTAATACGTATAGTATGGGCATTATTAGCTTAAAAAGTGTGATTCGATAATAAAAAAATGTGTACAAAAATTAGAAAATATTGACATTCTATATTCCAGTGCTGGTTAAGGATTTTTTTTCTTTTTGATCATAGTATCCAATTCCCTGGACACCGGAACTTGTATCAGATAGAGGCATCTATCCTTAGACGTACAAATTTTCATATAGACGCAATGTATTTCAGTAAAAATATTCATTGTGGTATTTGTCGTTTTTAAAATTAAATATCAAGCTTTTTATTGTATTATTCTCTAATTTCAATCTTTCATTTATATTATTAAAAAAAATAAAGTATATATTAGCATTTAAATTGTAAGATTTTTAATTAATTTTTCGTTCTACCTCTAGAGGGCGAAAAGATCTAACTTTAACGACGGATCTGAAGACTATATAAATTTGTCTATTTCTTTCGGTGTACGACTATAAAGTGTTTTCTTTTTTACCCTAACTTTACAATCTTTTTCTTTTTAAACGATCACTTTCCTTTATCTTTTTTTTTTTGTTCAATAAGTACTATTACAGTATACCGTTATTGTAAAAACGGCAAATATATATATTCATTTCCAAAATAATATTTAAAGAAAAAAATTAAATAATTTTCAACATTTTAGTAAATAATTGTTCTTATATTAGACCCACAAATGTATATTTAATTTTACGCGCATTTTATCAATGTAGCAATCGTCATAAAAGAGTATTATGATTGCTAACTCAAAAAAAATAAACAAAGAACAAAAAGTTCGTATTTAGTTCACTAATAACATAAAAAATTGTCATTTATAACGAGAAATTTAATACATAAGATTTAGTATATTTTGCTTATATAAATATTAAAATAAAGTTTATATATATGTGGGTTTGTTTACGCTGATTTGTGTATATATAAATGAAAAAAATGTTAGATTAAAAAATATACAAATTTGTGTAATATATTAATGTTACTTCCAATAGTATTAAATATATAATAATCCAGATATATATATACGCAGTAAAAAAGAAATAGAAATGCTAAAAGTTGAATTTACAATAAATAAGATCTAAATCTTATTAGGTTTGTTGTTATTCCAAGTAATTTTTGAATGAACGCTGAACAAATAAAAAAGAATTATTTTCTATAGCTTAGTTTTAGAAATAAGACTTTGTTTTTAAACACCGGAATGTTTGGAATGTTAAAGCTGCCTTTTTAAAAATTGTGCATTTGTGTGCGAGTTTAAATATACATATGAATGTGTAATAAAGTATATATATACACACAAACACATAAATTAATATATTGTAATAAATATTCATGCATTTTTTGCAGTTCTCCTTAATAAAATAAAACTTTTTTATTTATTCAATAAATTAATTATAAGGGGCAAAAACAGTTAAAACGGGCAAAAAAAAAGTTTGTTTAAACCTTACCTGATTCTAACATTTAAGTATGAAGTGAGTTGCTGCTCTTTTCAGGTGTATATCTATACGAATGTAAAGCGACCTGTATGCAATTCTTTGTTAACGTCCATATTTTAATAAGGCGATTAAGAAATTCTGCAGATAGTGTCCTGTTGCCTGAGGCGGCTAGTATTGTATAGGAATTTTGAGAATATTTAAAGTAGAAAGGCTTAGTTCACCGTATTACATTAGGATTTTTTGCGAGTCAGATCCATAAGATGTGATTAAAAGAAGCCGGCCTACTCATATTGTTAGTTAATACGGTGAATATTGTCTATTGTGGAATGTAGCATTTGCACATTAAACCTAGCATTGACTAAAGAAAAAAACTGCTAGCACTTTCAAAACAACTTTTTCCAACGAGATATTTAAAAATGTATTCTGCAAAGAAAATAATAAAAACTATACATTTTTAGATTTTTTTTCTCACCTGAATATATTATAGTCTAATTAATATATACAAATGTTAAAGCTTAGATATCGTTTTCAGTCACGTTGTTTTTTTTTTAAAAAAAAAAGAAAGATTCATTTCATGCCTGGAGTTCATTTATAAAATATGTAATGCCACATAGTTTGGTACACTTCTGTAAATGAGATGCGCCTTCTTTCGAAAGTGAACTAATCCTACTGTCAGTCTAAGACTCGTATTTATTTTGAAAGGGAAAATTCCCTGAAAGTCTCTGAGTGAGGTTATCCGCTCCTAAATCAACTGTCAGTAAACAATAATGACATTTAGGTATAAAGTTGCTACATCTAATTGTGTGGGAGGGGCTATGGATCTTATCAGTTTATTTAGAGGTTTTCAAAATGGCGTCTAGAAGAGGAAGTCCTGTCGATGAATAATGGGACCAATAAAACTGCCTAAACTGATTTTTAAATTCTTTAAAATAATTAAGATGATTTTTTTGCTGGCACGGTTTCCGTTTAAAATTGCTTTCTAAGGAAGAAATTATTTTTTTTCTCACCTCTTTTTTTTTTTATACGAATCAGGATTAACAAACTTCAATCTCAGAGTTAGCATTGTGTCCCCAAGGACAACCTCGTAATAAAAAAAAAAAAAATGGCGGGGGAGGGGGTCTTTAATTATACTAACATACTAGTTCGGGAACAAGAATGGGAACTAGACATCAGCCAATAAACGACTTGGTGAGCATGCTGGGCAGCTACCATTTCTGTTCTCGTTAATACGAGACCTTCTTTGACAACTGCAATCTATGAGCAGTGTCAAGTTCATGTGAAACCTGTGTCAACATTTTTATCAAGCGATGGAGAGAAAAAAAACCGCCAACATTCTAAAAACAATAATGGCGGTAACAAAATAATTTTGCGTTTTTTTTTAAATTGAAACATCTATTGTCATTCAATAATAAGCAATGTGCAATAAAAATTATTAAACTAATTTTTATTATATTTGAAATGAACAATGCTTTTTATAAAGAAAAATTGCCGATTGCTCGTAAAATCATTCAATCGATAAACTAGCTTTCTTAGTCAATCACCAATTCTTATTCATACATATGCATTATTGTTAAGTATGTTATTTTAAAATCAAAGTTTTTTTTTAACAAATTTCTACAAAATTATATGAGTAAAAAATGAATAAATATTTTTCAACGAAAATACATAGTCATCTTTCTGTCTGAAGGCAAAATTAAAAATTTATAAAAACAAAATTATTAAATGATATTTTATAAACACTCAAAAATGTCATTGAAAAAGAAAATACATATATAATGAAAAAGTGTGATTTATCTGTCCTTAAAGATAATTAAGTTTTTATGTTTAATTTTGCAGCTTATCTTATTATTCTTCATGAATTTGGATCAACATATCTTGTCTGTATTCTGGAATTGGAATCATTGATTATATAGAAGTTAACCTTCTTTTTTTTTTGTTAATTTAAAACTTTTTTTTTAACCACTGTTAATCAAGCATTTGGGTTGGTAGTTATTCTTAGTTAGAATCAAGGGGGACAAATCCTTAACTTAGCAATTGACTAAGTTGATGAATGATGGCTTTTTTTCACTGTTTCTTTTTGAACGACAGTTAAAGAGTTTTGTTATTTAAAGGCTGTTCTACCTTTTAACTCACCAGTTTCTTACTAATACAATCTTAGAAAAATCATTACTTATCAGTTTTCTTTGGTTTTATTTATTCTTACTAAAAGACTTGGATGAATTCAAGCCAGTTTTAAATCCCTTTTTAATATTATATGCCCATTTTTTTTATTTTGTTTGCAGTATCAATACTACCAAAAGTTAAGACTTTATCTTCCACCATTTTAATGTTTTATTATAATAAAACAATAGTATTTTGTTCTTCATAACTGTTCTTCAATAAAAATTGCTTTCTCATTTTAGTTTATCTCTAAATGTTTTATTAGAAATTAAAGAAATGAAAACTGCTAAGAGTTTTTTTTTTACTGAATTTATTGTCATCAACCATGTTTCACATCTATGTAAAGAATTTACAATAAATATTCACGTCTTCAATGATCCTAATGTGTTGTGTTTTCTAAGTTTTTTGTATGCATATAAGTTTGTTTTTGCTATGGTTATATATATTAGATGATTTAGTTTAGGAGTTGGCAAACTGCTGTTTACCAGTTAAATATGGTTCATTGTTCCCAATTTCATGGTTCTTTTTATCATGGCAAATATAAACACATTTTTCATTTCTTTTAGTAATTTGTAAATAAATATTAAGATGACTAGGAAAGGTGAAATGTACATTATAATGTTTCTTGAATTCAACCTTATTATGTAGAATAATAAGTATTGTATATGATTAATATTAAAATATTAAGAAATTTGTAAATAAATCAAACTGTCAAATCAATTTTTTGTTTTTATTTATTTATTTTTAAGAGAATTATTATTTTGGTTAGGATATATACAGGATTCTATTATATTCTGTTACTAAAATAAATGTTCAAATATATCTACAGCCATTCAGAAATTAATATTTTTCATGAATATATTTTTCACCTTTTTCCTTGTGGCTCTTTGTGGTAAAAAGATTGCGATCCCTGATCTAGTTCTATAGATTTAAACTTGTAAAGACAATAGATCCTTTTATAAAAAATATATTTTAGTGGGGATTTTTTTCATTTCTTAATTTATAATCATTAATAAATAAATAAATAAATAATAGCTTTTTAGTTAAAACGAAAAAAAGCTTTATGATAAAATTATTACATTTATTTATAATTTCAGTATATACTTTTTACAACCTGACATTTAAAAATAATAATAATTATATGATTATTATTTTAATATGCTGGTTTTATGTAAACCCTGTTAAATTATAAATAATAATGTGCCTAAGTAGATCTTTTCCTAAATTGTATAATGTTTTGAGAGTTATCTGTGTGATCAAGTTTAAATATTCACTCTTTGAGTTCACATTTAAATTCATTAAGTCTATTATGCATTTATTACATTAAAACTTAAATTATGTTTGTTTAGTAGAAAAAAATTCAGTGTGCTGAGAGTAGGCTGTATAATTATTTACTCCATTATAAAACAACTAAGCATTTGATTTTAATAGAATGATTAGTGAGAAACAGATGGATTCTATAGAAAATCTTGGAGTTCAAGTTTAATATATATATTTCATGCCAATCAAAATAATGAGAGATAAATCTATATAATATTAGGATTCTATAGATAGTCCATGATGACTTCCAAACCAAAAACACATGACTAGAAAAGTCTTGTATTCACCATTACTATATTTCAAAATTAGAGCTTCTATATCTTAATAATTCAAGAAATTCGGTTGCAATTGCCTAGTACATCTAGTTAGAAAAGCAAAACTAACCATTATCTGAAATATATATTATTATATAGTGAAGTAGATATAATCTCATAAGAAAGCTGATAAGTAGTGGTTGTGACATACCCAATAACATCAACTGAAGATTTAATAATTTTTTTTTTTCACAACTACAATGATGATGACAACAAGGAGCATCAATACTTGTATTTTAAATAATAAATATTTATCTGCCAAACATTATTATTTGTCCTTTCTGACAATTTTTTTTATTTCATTGTGCTTTGCTATATTTTGCTACTCTACAATTACTAAACTGTCCTTTTGAATTTTCAACATTCATTTTTCCTAAGCCAGGTTCAATGTGGATTATACCATAAATATTTCAATAAAAGTTGTTGCTGCAAATTCAAAGAAACAGTTCAACATGCTTAATCGCAGTATAGATTATACCAGATTGGGGGAAAAAAGAAAGATTATGAAAAATTGAATTGTATAATAATTATTTTCTCCAAAATCTTATTAAAGTTTACAAATCTTTACTTCACTTTTTTTTTCTTTATTCATATTTTTGACTTTATTTCTACATCTGTTCTCTTGATTAGATCTTTTCATGTCTTAAAATAGTATCATCTAAAAAATATATTGTTGTATTGAGGTTACCATCTTATATTTGTTATGGACACCTTTATCTTTGTATCATTTAATCACTGCATCCATTTTCTGAATTTCTGTTCAAGTTAATATTATTGAAATCACATTTTTCAATTTATCATATATTGGAAATGCAAATTCTAAAAGTCTTTTGACACAGTCAAACTTTTCTTCAAAACCAAATTTGCTCATAACTTGCCATAAAAATATTTTTATTTCACTGATTGTACTATTCAGTGATTTGACATCTTGATTTTTGCATTGATAAATCTCTTTTTTTTTTTTTATCTAGTAGAAATTCTCTACTAGATTTATATTTTGAATTATTTCTGGAATACATGATCCACAACTGTTTAATTCTCCAAAAATCAGTTTAGTATATCTCATTTAATAATGTTTTATTGGTTCTTTATGTTTTATATTCAGATTAAGGCAAGTTTCTAATATGCTTGTAAAAATTTGACATTCCAAATTTTCAAAAACACTGTAAATGCCTTTATTGAAGTTGAAAAATCATTTTGTTTATTAAGTTTTGTTCTTTTTCCAAGTTTAAATAAAATTTTAAAATTGAGGTTTATTATATTTAAATTCAACCGAATTGCTTGAAATCAGTTATTTAACTAAGTAATATCAGGGTAATTCATATAAGACTTATCTTTTTAGTAGGTCACCTAGTTTTTTAAATATGGAACAGAGAGTGGAAAAATATTCAATAATTTCATTTATCATAGTTAAAAACTATTTTTAGAACTTTAATTTGTTTTAAATTAGTCTTACGATTGGACCACACCGCATAATAGAAGAGACGTGGAATCTATTCGACATGCTTAAATCACACACAATGAGTCAACATAACACATAACAGAGAACTTGATAAATCCAGCCATACAAGTGCAAATAAACAAAGGATTACAAAACAACCATAAAACAATAATAAAAACCAACAGCCAAACCCACAATACCAAAATGCCTAATCTAGAAGACATGAACGTTTTACAAGGCCAAAACGGTATAACCTATATAAATTATAATTGGTTGAAACATTAAGATGTCAAAACAAAACTGTTTAATTATTGTAAATATAATAAATTTTTTTTCTGAAAAACAAACTGATAGAACAAAATAAATCACTTAGTTTCTTAGAAAGAGTGGGGAGAATGTTTTAAATAATGCCTCTATTGATTTTATTTGTTATGATTACAAGTTTCATTTAAATGATAAGAAAGTTATTTCAATATAGTTTTGTTAAAAACATTTTTTTTTTAAAATAAAAACTGTCAAAATGTAAAACACTATTTACTTAAAAAAATATTTCATATTTTTAATCACTTATATACACATATATTATTATGTGCACATATTAATATGATATATACATAAAGAATATATATTTTAACTTATAGCAGAAATATCTAGTGATATATATATAACACCAATAAGTGTCCAGCATATAGTTTCACATTTTTATTTATTGTGACAATACTAAAAACTTAAAAATAATAGAGATAAACATTTTTTTATATTTAAGCTTTTATTGACTATACACTAAAAAGAAAATAATTGTTTATTCTACAACAATTGATATTTTTAGATTTAACTTTAAATAAAAGCATGGAGAAATTAATTAAATCAAACTATTTTTTTATAACAAGGGATTAACTTAATCAGTTTATGGACATCCCCCCTCCAGCTTTTATTTCGAGTTATATCTAAAAAACTTTAATTGTAACTGAACAAAGATTTTTTTTTTTTTTTTTAGTGCATGGTCAATAAAAGCATTTAATATTAAAAAAATTTTGTATCTCTATTATTAATAATTAACTTGTTAACCAAATTATGATTTTGCTGTGATTTTTTTACTTGGCATATTATATCTAAACCCATATTTATGTTTTTATAAAAACTGTTTGAATCATACTTTTTATGAACAACGTATCATCAGCGAATCTTGCCAATTCAATTTGGTATAGAACTTAGAAACATAACTTCAAAAGAGAGATTTGAAAAAATAAAACATCTTTTACCAGATCTTTCTTATGGAACTGAGATTTGAGGCACTTAACAATAGAATAATAGACATGAGATCTAAACAGATGCCTTGATGGTTCATAATTATCTTACCTACTTCATTTTGCACTATAAACTTTTTTGAATATCTTTTATAAATCATATAACTTTAAATATTGTATTTTATAATGCATAAGGTTTTTTTTTTAAATTTTGATTAAATCAACTTTTTAAATGCCTTCGTTTTTTTGCCAGTTTTACTATAGAATTGTTCATTAATAATAATATTCATGATGATGATAATAATTTATGCAGTAGAAAAAATTCTATAAGGATGAACAAAATATAATTGATTAAATAAATATAATTAGATCTTCTATGATTTATTGATATAAATATTGAGAGGTTTAATATGATTTTTCAGTATATTTTTCTAGATAAATTTTAATTATAATGTAATTAAACAATCAACCAAATGAAACTAATATTACAAAATGACATTTGATTATAGTATTTATATGAATCACCTTTAAACTAAAAGTGGAACAGCTTTTAATTTAATATTTTGTGAAAATTAAAAATATTATAAGTTCCTACATATTTTTCATATGTTAAAGAACTTTTTCTATGCAACTCTTTATAAGAGAGATTTGTTTTCTTGTGAAAGCATTTAAAAAATTGTGATATTTCCACTTTCCTCACATGAAAAGTATTTCTATTTGATTTATAACTCTTAAAGAGCTAGGTTACTAAATTAAAAGCAATTCTACTTATAGTTAAGAAGTATGTTAGACTATTGTTGTTACTAAATGACATTAATTTTTAATGCCAGTTTTTAATTAGATTTCTATCTGGTTACATCATAACTGAAATTTGTCTAGAAAAAAAAAATCTCATTAAAACTTTAATTATTTACAAACACATGAACACACATATATATATTTAATCAAAAATTTTCATGGGCTACAGATATAAATGAAATAATATCTAGGTACATCCATGGATAATTTATGTAATATATATATATAAACCATTTATATATATTAAATAAAGTATACATGGATATACCCCGATAATATTTCATTTATATATATATATTTGTTGAAGGCAAAGACCACCACACAAACAATGTTAATAACTTGCATAAACTCATATATTTAATTTCCAATCAAACAAAATGAATCTTATTTTGTCAGATATACCAAAAACTTAAATGGGAAGCAAATTTAGATAGAGCTAACTGAAAAAATAAATTTTTTCTCATTGCAGATAATAAAGCCTAATCAACAGTGATTTATCTTAATATTTCCAAGGTGGAATCATTAAGTATTCATTTTTAACAACTTTTAAGTACTCAAAATCTTTGTAAACATGTAGTATTAGAAGTATATGTTATGAAATATTATGTAAATTTATTGAAGGTGACCTTTTCAACAACCACCCAAACAACAACTTCACACAAAATAAACTTTTTAATTGTCTACCAGACATTTCTGGAAATTTTTAACCTTTCTTGAAGTACTTGGAAAAAGCATTATTTTCAACAAATTTATATATTTTCTATCACATGACACATATTTACAAAATCCACAAAGTTATTAAAAATATATATTTAATCATCTGGTCTTGAAAATATTAAGTTGAATTATTGTGTATAAAGTTTCATTTACATCCCATAATGAATAAAATTTTATTTTCATCTTTTCCAAAGACTTTATCATGTGGTTGAGTGTTAGTATTCATTCATTTATAGTTAAAATCTTCAAAGCACATGATGTTTTAAATATTACATTTTACAAAGATCACGCTATATAAAAATGATTTATTTCATAGTTAGTGTTATCTAAACTTGTTTTTCATATGAATTCTTAGGTCATCAGAGAAAAAATTAAGACGTAAGTTTCTGCAAGAGTTTAATGTTGTATATATTTGATTGGAGAGATATTTCACATTGTATATTTCTAATATTATAAATACATATACATAATAAAAACATATATCATGATAAAAAAAATTTGGATTGTATAATTAATACACATTATCACAAAAGCATGCTTTTAATTCTGTTTTAATAATCATTACTATCTGTATATCCAATTGCAACATGTCTTAAATTTTCACAATATATTATTTCACATATATCCCAAGATTGAATTTTCAGATTAGCTCCTTGTCTAATCAATAAAGTGATTAAGTTCATTAATAAAAATACTTTCCTTTGTTTATTTTTTTTTCATAAAAAATATTTACTCTCAAAATTAAATTCAAATCTTTTATTACATTTTAATTCATGATTTTTAAATGCAGAAAATATTTGACCATTAATCATTTTGTAAATTTTAATTCTTTTATAATATTAAAGAGATTCAGTGTGCAATAAAGAGGTTTTAAAGAACATCAATTATTACATATTAAGATTAAATCCTGAATATAAATAATGTATAAACATCTTCATGAACTAAAATATAACAAAAAATGTGAATTAAGTTTTGTCAAAGGAAATATTTCCCATGATGACAGATGTAATAATAATAATTAAAAAAAAACAACAAGAAGAAAGAAGTAATTATATTCATAAAGGTATGAATTATTTAATAGATGAGGAGCTAATGTGAAAATTTGCAATAATGTATTTAGAGTATTAAATGATGCATTACAGAAAGTTATGAATCGCAATAGAATATATTTTATAATGATTTCATTTAAAATATCTCAATGGCCACTTTTATAGTATTATTTATTAATTAATGATATCGAATTTAATTTTTTTATGCTTATATATATATATTGGTCAGAATTTGCCTATTTGTGTAATTAGCAGATTTTCATAGATTTTATAAATGTAAATATTGAAATTATATTGGAAATTTTCATGTATTTATCTAGGTATATTTCATCTATGATTTAACCAATCAAACTAACAATAAAAACTGGCATATAAAACTGAAGGCACGTTACTAGTAATAGTATGTTTATATGATCCTCCTTTCATCCAAAAGGAAACCTGCTAATCAGAATTGAAAAATCAGACTTAAACACTAAATATATGTGAAAATTTAAAAATCACAATTTCCTAAGGATTAAAAAAACCTTTTCTTTAATGAGTTATAACTGAAATACAGGCTTATTATATACCTGTATCAATATATGTAATATATAGGGTATATGAACACAGACTTTTACACAACCCACCACTCTCCACTCTATCTCATAACACTGATACACCTGAACACATATATGTCAAAAAGATAAATAATCACCAATATATGTTAGTGAAATTATAGTGCAATGTTTTGTTTAATTTATTTAGATATATTTCAGATATGATTTAAATAATTAAACAATCAAAACTACCATTAAAACAAATCATTTTTTTATTCTATTAAATATAAATACATTGAATGTGCTACTTTACTTTCTTAATGCAAATTCTTCATGAATGAGCTCATAACAATGCTGATAACTAAATGACTATTATTTTATTAAAACAAGTATAACTTCCCATAATGAAATTATCTCCCAGAAGAAATAAGTTTAATTAAACATAAAGATGACTATGGTTTTTTTTTTAAAAATCAATTCTGCTTTTTTTTTTTTTTTTTTGGATTTGCTATATCATTTAATTTTAAATTCTCTGTTTTTGAAATTTGAGAGTGTGTCATTTTAAGACTATTAATAATTAGTTACATTATAATAATTATAGACACTATATTAATTCTAATGCTCCAACATTAGTTTCATAAAGTTTACAAGAGGAATATTTTTACATTTTATTGGATTGTCTTATTTCGTGTTTTTTTCTTGAACACGTTAATACACACATTGAAGGAGCAGTAAGCGGAGGTCAAATTTTGTTTGAAATAATGATATTAGTTTAGTGAATTTAAATTATTAGTTATTAAGGAAGTTTTACTCAAAGCATGATAAACTGTGACATTATTTAGACAAAAAGTCATATTTAAAAAAAAACACATTATACATCTATGTTCAAAACAATGATACCATGTATTTTCTGCTGTAATTAGGAGTTTAAAAAGTCAACATTAAGCAAAACATTCATTTATTCATTCTATTCAACTCATTTATAATCTTAAAAGAGGAAAGTCTGTGGATTCTTATGACATGTCTGGAAAAGTGTTAAAATATAGTGACATGTTAGCTTCAAAATAATAGATTTTTTTTTTAATATAGTGACTATAAAGTATGTCAGCTAATATTGTTGATCCTATTATTGTTCCAGTTTATAAAATAAAGTAGAAAAGAAAAAAAGACTTGTAACATTTATTATAAAATATCATTATTAACAATTTAAAGTTATAAATATTAATAATTGTAAAAAAAGTACTTTGAAAGCTGTTATTGAATAAACTTTTTCTTTTCAAAAATGAGTGTACTAAGATTAGGTATCATTTTTAAAAAATCAATACCATTATAGTTTTTGTTGTTGGATAAATGCAAAATAGTAATAAGAACCAATTACAAATTTTCACTTAATTAATTGTGAATGTATATAAAAATGTTAAAAATAGACAGTACTCTGTGGAAATTTGCTATATTACACACTTTTTCTATATGCTGATATGAAAAAAAAAAAAAAATCATTATTCAAAGTGAAAAAAATCAGATGTTTGAAATAAAACTAATGATAATTTGCAGTGTACTGACTTAAAATTATTTTTTTATGTTTATGCAATTGTTTTTGAAATAGTTTATAATACTTGATTTGATGGTACAGTTTATAATTTTAGCAAAAGAAATTATTTTATTAATTATTAGACTGGTAGTACTTTAATAGTTGTACTATTTTTTGTCAATTTCAAAATTATTTATAGTATAATCTTTAAACTTTTGGTTTGGGTATTTATTTCTTGAAAATGTGTATCAGTTTTAATTTTTTGATACATTTTAGAATAGAAGCAGCACTGAATCCAATTAACTATTTCTATATTTACAAGCTAAAACATAGAATATTTCATCATAGCAAACTATTGTAATTATTTTAAGTGAACTAGCTGAATTTATGCCTGTTATTTTGCCAAATTTATTGTATGGATCCTCTACGAATGTAAAATACCCCTCCCCCCAATTTAATTTAAGAATGCTTTGTAATATTTTTTAAATATTATATGGTCATCTGATCAATTGATTTTTTTTCTGCTTATTGGATTTGATAATACTGAATATACCATTCTAAGAGTACATAAAAATTCCAGCATGTTTTATATAAGAAAGATAAACTCCTTTGTATTATAAAAATTATTTTGAAGATACTGGAAAATTATATCTCAGTTGTTTTCTTGGAGACATGAAGCTGAGAATAGAAAATAATGATGTACCATTAAGTAAAGTTTTGAAACTTTTCAAAAAAAAAAAAGCTAATTTCAGAAGAGGTTAAAATACAGCATAGCAGAATATTATATAATTAAACAATTAGGATAGGGTGCATATAGAATTATTATAAATTTTATTCATTTATATACTCATCATGAAACTCACTTTTAGCTTTTTGTTTTTACTGTTCTACTCTCATTTTTTTTGAAATCAAGGTGGCTATATATATATGTTATATAATCAGCATGTCAATAGCTCTTAACAGGCTTTCAGACCAGTTTTTAGTTCTGGCCATCATCAGTGAGGTGCTATGCTAGAATATCCTAGTGCCTTACTGATGATAGCCAGAGCTAGAAAACAGTCTGAGGATAGGGATATTCTGAAAGCTTGTTAAGAGCTATTGGCAAGCTCATTATATAACATTTGAAATACATGCATATAAAATTAAATCACAATATATAATTTGATTTCCTTGCAATATATATGAATAGCTGCTAATAAAAGAAAAAAAAATGATGAAATGTACTTTATTAAGGATACTAGAAAAGAGCAATGATCATAAAAAATACTTTGAACAATAGAATGTTTTCTATATCTATATTAAATTTTTGCCTATTTTAGATCAAACCTGTAACTTCAGAACCCACTACAAAATATCTGAGTCAACAACAAATAAAAGAATATGAATGTATTCATTACTATGTTTTTAGTGATTACAAAAACAAAAAAAAAAGTAAATAAATAAATTTAGGTCTGATGGTGGCTAAAAATTAAATTTGTATTCGTGATAAGCAGACACAGAAACAATTCAAGTATTCTAAATAATCTTTAACTTGGAGTGTCATATATATATTTGAAAAGATGTTATAATAAGTATGAACTGTTATAATGACAAAGAATATCTTTTTTCCCTCTTATTTATTTTAGTTAATAAGGATAAGAGTTTATTAAAATAATTGATGGTAAAAGTATACTCAAAACATTAATATTTAACTATATTTGCATCTGCATAATCTTTGATGTGATTAACCTGGCACAATGTAAGTTAATATTTCACTGTTTAGTCTAAGGAGAATTGTCAATTGGTAATAATTGATGTTTCCTGTCAACATCAAAAACTAATGTTATGTCTGTTTACATGTATGTAATATTTTCAATTCCATTCTTTTCAACCTAAAAATCCATGAAAAAAATATAACTATATATATATATAAAACATAGAAATATAACTAGAATTTTTCTATGTAATAATCTAGATAAAATTCCAGATATGAATAGTTAGAGCACACAATGAAAAACAAGACTTGTTACAAACAGTTATAACAAATTATAAATTAAATAGTGATCTTGATTTATTGTCAAATAAGTTAGATTATTATTATAATTCATTTAATTGTAAGTTCTTGGCAAAATATTTTGATACCAAATGAAATAGATTCACATATAAAATAAACAATTTTTACAATAGTGACAGAAAAAATCTATGATGATAAAATTGTTTAAAAAAAGATGAAATATATACACTCAAATGTTATTAATAATTGAATTTTAACAAAAGAATGCACCAATTATATATATATTAATTACATATTATTTCCAAGGCACAAGTTATACTAATACAGCAACCTCAAGGATCAAAGTAATCTATATTGCAAATTAAAAGTGAATCCATTTTTATTTGCTTATCAAAACTCTTATAATGTAGGTTAAATAATGATAGTTTTTTTTTTTTTAAAAAATGAATGTTAAATTAGATAAAGACGTCTACATAGCATTATTCAAATCAGGTCGTAATTTAAATTCCCAAGGTAATGTTAATTTCTACTATTTTAAGGATTTAGGAAGCTAGCAAAAAATATATCAAATTATCCAGTGCTAATATGTAATAAAGTTATGAGCCCAATTTTACCCCTTTATCCAAAATTGTAAGAGAATATTTTATTAGATTGTTTTTTTTTTAAATGATAAAAATTAATTTTGTCATGTGAATTTGAATTATAAACTGATTTGAATGGGTGCGAATATCTCTATGTGATATAATGTCGGTCCTATTAAAAAAATAATTGTCTGGACCATGTCTAGGCAAGAGGTTGAACTAACAAACACAAATGGATTCTTTTTTTTTTTGTTTGCAACATACATTACTTTAATATTAGAGAGTGCTGTATTTACACAACTTATTTTTTGGAAGTTTATCGATACAAAATCAGAAAATTGAAAAGTATAGAATAAACGTCTTTAAAATAAGACATAATAAATGCAAATAGTAGTTTATTTTAACAGCAAGAACATATTACGTATATCATAACAAACTATTATTTATATAAATTAGAAAATATTGTTTATTTCATATGCTAATTTTAATAATATTATCGGTATTATTATTTAATAAAGATATCATTACTTCTTAACTATTATTTCTAAAAATAAAAACATTGACAACAAAAACGGAACTTCAGCTGCTCAGCGCTACAAATTATTTGTGACATTCAATGTTTCTTCCGAATGATCGCTCAGCTTCCATATGTTTTAAGTTATTTCAGATTCAAATGTAACTTTGCTTCCTTGATTTGCTAAAAAGTTGCCAACTGGTCATAGATTAAATTAACATTGAATAAGTCTGCCCTTTAAATGTTCTAACTATTATTTAGTTAGTACATTTGTCATTTTGACTCGCAAGTTAACCGTAAATCTTCTCGGTATAAAAAGTGGATATAGATAAAAGCTTTTATTGAGAGAAAAAATAAGATTTTGTTTACTTTATTAAAAACATAACATTAATATTTCCATATATATTATAATTAATTATATTAAAGATGTTTTAAACCTGGAATATTCTGTATAAACAAATGCAGAATATATATAAACTATGTTGTTAAGTTTATATAAACTTGGGTATATTTAAATACAAGTATAGTAAATATATATATATTAAACTAGATGTAATTAGAGGAGATTTGAATCCAGACTTTCAAGCTCTCTTTAAATCATCCATTCCATCTTATACCACCGATACACATGACCATATATATATATAAAAGATATATAATCTCCAATACACATATTTCGTGCTAATTCAGTACTCATTAGTTGGTCCAGATCATCATCTCCCATACACATATATATAATAAGTGCTCGGTTTATATTAAGTCAGCAGATCCTCAAATTTTAATGGATAGGCTTCAAATCATTGAAAATCTGATGATGACAAGTTCAACGTCTTACCATCATCAGATTTTCAATGCTATGGATGCCTGAAGAGTTGGAGAGTGGAGAAGATTGAAGTCTATCCATTAAAATTTAACAATTTACTAGCACTGATTATATATGTAGGTGGGAAATGATAATCCGGATCAACTGATGAGTGCTGGTTCAGCATGAAATATATATATATATATTGGAGGTCATTTATCTTTTTCATATGTATGTGGTCGTGTATCAGTTGTATAAGATACAATGGATGACTAAAGGAAGCTTGAAAGTCTGGGTTCAAATCCCCTGTAAGTTTGATTCATAAAAATTTTAAATATACATATATAAATATAGGGGATTTGAACTGACTAATCCACCAACTATCCACATTATGTCATACAACTGATATTCATGACCACATACATGTAGAAAAGATAAATAATCACCAATATAAATATTTCATGCTAAACCATAATTCACCAGTTGGTCCAGATTATCATCTCCCCCACCCATATATAATCAATACTTCAGTTTATATTAAGATAGTAAATCCTCACACTTTAATGGACATGCTTCAATATACTCCAACCTCTTCAGCCATCGATATCATTGAAAATATGATGATGAAAAGTCTAAATCCAATGCTGATGCCAACATTATTGCCATGCCCATGTTGGCCTAAAGTCACTCTGACTCCTCATGTATAGAACTTTATCCATTTAAATACATAAAAGAGAGATGGGCAGGATACAAGCTTCATATATAAATATTTGAAAATCAGGTACCCTTCACAAACCTGGAGCTTAATTGTAAATATAGGGGATTTGAACTCAGACTTTCCAGGTTTGTGAAGGATGCCTCATTTTCAAATATTTACAAATGAAGCTTATATCCTGCCCATTCCTCTTCTATGTATTTGTTTCTTTTATTATTTTTCCTCATTCTCAAATTCTATTGGTTGAGAAGTTTTAAAAAAATATTTCATTCTCCCATAGTTTTTTTCAAATATTGATAATTTACTTTAATTCACACTTTTCGTTTGTGCTCTCAGGCTTTTTAAAAATTTCTAGTTTCCCTTACCAATCTTTAATCATATTGTTTCATTTTTGCCAGAATACGTGTTTTATTAAAATTGATTTCATGGTTAATGTGCAAATAAATGGCTTATGAATTAGATTTTTCTCTAACTGCCAAAATGTGTTCTTCCTTTCTTATGTTTATTCTGTGATTGGTCCGTCCAATGTACAAATGTAAACAAACTCCATATGGAATTTCATATACACCATCACACTTCAAAGGAATTTTCTCTTTAGGACATGGAAATACTTTATTGATTTTTTTAAATGTAGTATAAATTGTGTGGATATTTTTTTTTTAAAACCTTACCAATTTTATCAGTTACTCCCTTTATATATAGTAGAACAGTCTTAATTATTGAAGTATCAACATATTTTTTTCTTATTATATAGAAAAGCTCTGCTAATAATCCTGTGATGAAAACCATTATGAAGAAACATTTTTTTAGTAGCATATATATATAGTAATCTCTAATATTCGATTTTGGCTTGGAAGAGATGTGATAAGCAAGAGGTTAACTATGTTAAAATGTAAATTGGAGTGAGAAAACTAAAAAGCACAATTTCATTTACACTAGTATGCATTTAAAACAAATTCTTTTATAAGATCCTAACCCAAACAAATGCACTCATTGCAGATTTCTGAAATAAAATAAACAATACGTGTAAACATATAATTTCTCAATGATTTGAAATATATTCATTAATGTAAGTAAATATACATATAAGGGATTTTATGTATATTTTCTACCTTTAATTTCCTAGGTTCAAATTGCAAATATAATAAAATATTTTAGTGTAACATTAGATGAATCAACAGTGTGATAGCATGACCTTGACTTAAATTGTATTAACATGATGATTAAACAATAGTACCATGTAATTTTAAAATAACAACAATGTTTATTTCACGTAAATATCAATTAAAAATATATAACAATTATATAATAATAGTAATCACCATAGGTTAGCAATACTAAAGCTTGATGTTTTCAACTTCTTTGTGCATGTGATAAATCAATAAAACTATATTTGGTATATAGAATCATGATATGTGTGGCCATACAACATAAATGTTGGAGATAGGTTGCCAGGTTTTTTATCACACTTTTACTTTAAACATATAATCAGGCAAATTTGCCCAAATTCTCAATTTAATTCTTAGGTGTTGGTCTTTTTAAAAGCACATGATGAAATATAACTTAACATTTATATCTCAAAATTGAAAATAATAGTTAAAAATGCAATTTCTCTCTCCAGCACAGAAGATTTAAGATGTATTCACTCTCACATATCTGTCAGACCTTACATTTAAATATCGAATATAAACTATAATCCTGGGTTTCCATTGGAGTTATATGGTCATATATGACACATTTATTACTGAAGCTTGTGGTTAAGACCTGTAGAGATCCCTACTATCGCAATTTTACGTGCATATTCTTGAGGTTACAGCCTTGGTAAATATTACAATGTGTGTTTAACAATAGATGGAGTTCTACCAAAAATACCATCAAGCGTGTTTGTTTACATAAACGTCAGAGCAAGCATTCACTATCTCTAACTTAATTTCCACCTTCAGATCATGATTTCAAGCTATTTGCTATCGTCAGTGAAGGACGAAACTAGATCTAAACACAAACTCTGAGCGTTTATGAAACAGTTTCTATTCAGCTTGCAAGCGTGAATCTTTTAGACATGTAATGTCTTCAAACTCAGCATAGCAAGCCAGATAGCTATATGGATCTGATATCAGTTCAGCATCACCACATAGTAGAAGCCTCTGCAATATATATCATTGCAAGAAAGACCTCAAAGGTACATTTATGAAAAACAAAAACACAAATTAAAACTTGCTAACGCTTGTATTTATGACAATAGATGGCGTTCTACCAAAAACACCGTTATGTAAAACATAAAATAAATAACACACTGTTCATATGAAATTTATATGGCACTCAAATATCAAATATTCCCAAATTTGTAAAGTAATAGTAATCTTATATAACAGCAAATTCAATTCTCTGTGGAATTATTACCTGAGTTTAATGAAAACCAAGGTCATCCTAATCTAATTAATCCATTATGGAAAATTTTTATCTCCAATTTAAAACGTATATTTTATAAACTCTGTCGATCGCACATATATAAAATCTTTAAGTGACACTTTAACACAACAAGTATGTTGATCACTTTACTGCCTTTGTTCCAATAATATTATAAAGAAGTTATTTTAGTTTGTTTTTTTTAACTGGCAATATATTATTTATTTTCAGATATAAGGCATTTCCGTAATCGTTCGCAAAATCCTGTGGCAATAACTACAATTTTTTAAATAATTTAGATGCTAAAAGCATATTCTTTCGAAGTTGAAAAGACACAATTTAGCAATATCATCCCTTAGATGGATTTAATTGGACTTTCTAGAATTTCATTATTACAAACAGCATGTTTTCTTGACGGAAAATTAAAAAAAAAAACATATGTTCTACGCAGACATCCTCGTGTAAGTAAGTATAATATGGCGATAAAAAATGTCTGAGCCTTGACTGTACTGGAAATTCTTTAAAGAAGATTACTATTTTTTACCAGTATTTATAAGTTTTTTGAGATGGCTTCAAAATTGTTCATATACGCGGACGTTTCCATATTATCGTAAATAATCAAAAAAGATTTTATAGTTTTCTCTCAATTGGTGCAAATATGTTATCATTTTTGAAAATACAAAATAATAAAATAAAATATTTTACATCAATTTAGTACTTAAAAAAATGAATCTCAACTGCCCCCTCCCCTTTAAATTTATTAGTGCAATAAATTTTTGTCAATAAATATTATTAAATCAATAAGATTTCACAAATGTTTTAACGTCAATAATTTCATTAGGTTTTGCAATCTGTTATTTTTTTTTAAAAAAAAAAACATTTAATGAATCCAAACATTTAACTGTCTGATCTTTCAGCGAATTGTTTTGTTTCTCTTTCTAATCCATTTTTCTAATTCTGTGAATATTATTTATATACGTACACCCACATCGGTGCATAAATGAAATAATATTTGAAGTGTTAATAAAAAAAACAATTATCCCATTGCATCTTGACTTTATGGTAGTTTACCTTTGATTTTAACATATCACTTCATCTATCTACTTCTATAAAATGTCCAATCAAGAAAATTTTTTAACAGTTCATACTTTACAAAACATAATAGCATTTAGACAGAAATATAATGGTACAATATATATATAAATTTAATGCACAATTCTAATAGGCATTTATTTAATTACTAACAAATATGACAGTAATGAATAAAATAAGAATGTAGGTCTAAAAATAAATGCTAAAAAGGCTGATGTAATGTTTAATGAATTTTCTCAAAAGAAATAATAATAATAATAATAATAATAATAATAGTAGTAGTAGTAGTGGTAGTAGTAGTAGTAGTAGTAGTAATAGTAGTAGCAGTAGTAGTAGTAGGTGCAATAGTATTACCAGTGGCAGTAATGATAGAAGTAGTAATTTATTTTAATTACATAATGAAGTAGTAATTTATTTATTTATTATTAAATAATATATATGTATATAACATAAAACAATATATAATAATTCCAAATAAGAGACTTATGCAAAGAATTATTCATCATCATCATCATCAACCATTATCAATCCACTGCAGAATGAAGGTCTCTCCAAGTTTAATCCATCTTCTCCGATCTTTAGCTTCTCTTCTCCACATTACCCCTGCACACTTTCTTATTTCATCCACCCATCTCACACGTGGTCTCTTTCTGGGTCTTTTACAATCTCTTGGAATCCAGTTTAAAATTTCAATTGCCCATTTGTTATCATCTCTTCTAGCAATATGTCCAGCCCAACTCCACTTCAATCTTTTAATTTTTTCAATGAGGTCAGTAACACCTGTTTGTTCTTGTACCTATACATTGCATTTTTGATCTCTTCTTGTTACTCCCAACCTACATCTCTCCATACTTCTTTGAGTGGTCTGAAGTCTCTGCATTGCTTTTCTATTAAGTGTCCAAGTTTCAGATCCATAAGTAAGAACTGGTTAAAAATATTTGTTAAAAACCTTTCTTTTCAAAAACATAGGCATATTTTCTTTTAGTATCAAGTTATTTCTACCAAAACACTTTAACCAAGTTTAATTCTATGATTAATTTCCTCCATTATGTTTCCATCTATATTAATGATCTGACTAAGGTATTTGTAACTGTTAACTTTTTCTAATTTATCATAATCAATGTTTATTTTCATATTTTGAGCAAATCGATTAAACATTACTATTGTCTTTTTAACATTTATCTTTAGTCCTACTTTTCTACTTTTAACTGATAACTCCTGCAACATTTTCTGCAGCTCTGAAGCATTATTTGCAAAAACAACTACATCATCTGCAAAATCTAAATGACTTAAATAATCTCCATTTACGTTCACTCCTTTACTTTCCCATTTTAATCCACAAAATATTTTTTGCAGCATTGCTGTAAAAAGTTTTGGAGCTATGGAGTCACCTTGTCTTACACCTTTCTCAATGTTGACTTTCCCAGTATCATTATGTAATCTAATTGTTGCTGTTGCATTTTTATAAATATTCTTTATAATATGACAATATCCTGGACCTATACCTTGATGATCCAATGCTTTAATCACTGAAGAAATGTTTATAGAATCAAATGCCTTTTCATAATCTATAAATCCAAAACATAATGACAACTCATATTCATTTGTTCTTTCTATAACTTCTCTCAATACTTGAATATGATCTATTGTACTAAAACCACTTTTAAATCCAGCTTGTTCTCTTGATTGATGGAAATCCAATGTTCTCTGTAGACGAGTTGTAGTTATCTTGGTAAAAATTTTATATAAAACTGATAAAAGGCTGATAGGTCTGTAATTTCTAATATCTTCTTTAGCACCTTTTTTAAATACTAATATTATTACTGCATTCTTCCAATCATCTGGTACATCTTTATCATTTAGACATTTGGTATATAACTTTGCTAAAAAAATTTATTTTTCTTCACCTGCTTCTTTTAATATAATTAATTATAATTCCATCATTACCTGGGGATTTTCCATTCTTTATACATTTAATTGCATGTCTCACTTCTTCATTTAAAATTCTGGGCATTTTGGAAGATGTAATAGATATAGGAGGTACTTGTTCTTTATTACTATATAATTCTTGATAAAAATCTTCTACCAATTTCATGATGTCATCTCTCTTTTTAGTAATAATTCCATCTTTTTTTCTTATTGCAGATATAATTTTTCTACCAATACCAAATTGTTGTTTTACATTCTTGAGACTTTTATTTTCTTCTACAGCTTTCCTTGCTAGTTCACACTTATATTTTCTTATATCATTTTCAACTCTTTTCAGCAACATTTTACAAAATTCGAGATATTCAATTCTTTTTAATGTATGATTTTTGTATATCTTCATATTCCTTCTTTTCTTCATAAATTGTCTAGTTTCAGTAGAAATTTTATTGGTCAATTGCTGCTTTTTTTTACCAGCTATCTTTATTGCAGTTTTAAAAAGTGTATCAGTTATTTTCATATTAATTTCATTCAAATCTGAATCATGTTTAAAATCTACTAATACTTAAAACCGATTTTAAGTTCTAATTTAAATTCATTAGAATGTTTCTGAAGATTAGGAACAACAACTGTAAATATTGTTTTTCTTAATAATTTTTGTTTCTCTAGTTTTATATTAACACGTATCTTACACCTTACTAATCGATGATCACTTCCTGTGTTAAATTTATTAAGAACATTACAATCTTGAAATATGTATTTCCTGTTAGTCAAAATATAATCCAATTCTGCTGTACCTTCATTTGGATGCTTCCATGTCCATTTTGTTTTAACATTTTTCTCAAAAAAAGAATTCATAATAGAAAGTTTTTCTTTTTCTGCAAATTCCACAAGTCTATGTCCTCTCTCATTTTTATTACCACAACCAAAATTACCTACAGCACTTTCATCTTTCATTTGTTTACTAATTCTAGCATTAAAGTCTCCCATAACAATTCTAAAATGGTGTTACTCTGATCAAAAGCCTTTTGTACACCCATATAAAAATCTTCTAGTACTTCATCACTATGAGAACTTGTTGGGGCATAAACTGAATTATCTGCATTTGGTATATGCTATTAAGTTGCATAACTAATCTTGCCACTCTCTCTGATACACCATCAATCTTCACAATATTGTTCTTCAACTTTTTATTTATAATGGATCTTACACCACTTGTATTTCCAATATTTGTGCCTTTATAATAGAGTATATGTCCACTTTTTAAATTAATTGTCTCTTCACCTTTTCTTCTAACTTCACAAAGTCCAATAATGTCCCATTTAATATAAGACATTTCTTCTTCTAATTCTTGCAATCTTCCTTTACTTGAAAGTGATCTGCAGTTGTAAGTACCTAAATAAAAAGGTTGTCATCAAATGGCAGCCTGGGTTCACAATCAGGGGATTCTTAGCACCCTCCACCTTTGGTCACCAACTGCTGCCTTGGTTGGTGACTTTACAGCTTCCTGGGTATAAGGAACATGCTTTATTTTTGTCTGTCATAGTTGTATATATGTATTGGAAAAATATTTATCATTTACACAAACATTCATTCTGCCTTATCAGGCACTGAGAAAAAAGTGGTGTTTCTTGATCTTAAACTCAGAGGTAAAAAACCAATAAACTCATCATGCTGGCTAATGCATGTTGGTTAGCAGGCCATCCATGTTTGTATACTATATGAATAATCACATAGTAATAACAGCTGCAATGACAAGAACATATAGAGTGGACATTAGGAATTTGCCCTGCTCGGTACCTTTAAGACCTCCAAGAGGAATCAAAGGGTCTCCTTTCAGTCATTATATGTTTTATAGCTAATTAATATATATATATATTTATCTTTTTTTTTGTAATTATTTTGGAATTTAATGAATATTATGAATAATTCTCCTTTGGCTGCAGAAAGAAGAATTATTCATAAGATTCATTAAATTCCAAAATAATTACAAAAAAAAAAAAAGATAAATATATATATATATTAATCAGCTTATAAAACATATAATGAATAATTTTACAATGATTAATACAAATAATAAATTATAAATGTAAAAAATAGTTATCAAAATTAATTTCAAAAGAAGGGAGAAAACAAAGAATATATACATTAATCATGAGCAATATATACAATATTAATACAATAATAAATAAAATACTATCATAACACATAATATAATCAAAGTTTCAAATATGTTTTAAGTATATAAAGTGATTTATAACCAACAACAAAAAAATTAAATAGTCTGAGACCATTATAACTAAATTGGGTACGATTAATTTTCAAGTTAAATTTTGTCAATGTTAACTGAATGTTTTTGGCTAAATGAGGATTTACAATAAATACTTTATAATATTAAAAAGAGATGGCAATCAACAATAATTACTCTATAATTATAAAGTTTAAGAACAAATAATACACAGTAATTATCATAAATATCACACACAGAAGTTAATTTAAGCCTATCAAAAATAATGCGTGATATACTTTTACAAGGTGCATAATGAGAATGATGGGAAAACAGTTAATCATCCCAAGAAGATTTATTATAAGACAATATACTTTGATAACAAGCATTATTAATAATTATCAAAGCAGATCTAGACAAGAATTTTTCTAAATGATAAAACAAGTAATCAATTTTGCATAAATAAAAATATAAATAAGCAATGTGAATTGACTAAGATAATCTAGAATCAATAAAATCACTCAAATAATATTTTTTGACAAAAATGATACTATTATAAGTACAAATACTATTGGAATGAACTTTGCAATGATTACAAATAGTAATAATGAGTAAATGTGAACAGTATGTATAAGAACAGAGAATGCTCTTCATTTGATTGAGTGATAAACTGTTAAGTAATAGTAATGCTGCTGTTCTATTATTAAAGGCACATCATGTGATCATTGCAATAATTTAATATTTGGCAAGCATCCAAGGATTACATGTAGCAAATGCAATAACAAGTTGTATATATAAAAGATAGTTTGACATTTCAACAAAAAAAATGAACAAGAAATGGACTGTTTTATGTATGATAAATGTTAAAGTATTACAAGTTTTGAAACCAAAATGATGGATGTTGAAATACAGATAGCTGAATTATGAGGCTGAAAACAAAAATTACTGTGAAATGAAGATATAATTAGTAATATTGAATATAATTCTAAATAAAGAGATTTAAATTACAAGAACTGAAATTTCTGTTTAACAAAGAATACTGGTAAATGGAAGATGTAATTAATAATATTTAAGATAATTCAAAGTTTAAAATTGCAATAACTAATAATAGTTTGAAGAATCATTTAAAAATTGAAAATAGTTATAAAAAAAGATAATACCAAGAATGAATGCAAATTATATATATATCTTGTCAAGGTATAAGCTTTGGTTTCAATAAAAAGTGGAGAAATTAGGAGAAACCGCATAGATAAATATATAAAATTTCTCCTGACTGTTGTATTTGGTAGGATGGATCAGTTGTTTAAAGCATTACCTTAAAATTAAATATTCAATAATCTAAAGGTTCAGGTTTGATTCCTCATGCTAGTACTTTCATTAGTGAGGACAGAAACACTTAAAGAAGAGAGAAGAACAATATTCTCAAACCACTGTGCATATACAAACCTGAGTGCTATTATTATTAACAGTTGAATATAATTGAAATATTTAAATAAAGTTATTTTTTTCTAAAGACATTCAATATTTAATATTAGATGATGGACATAGTCCAATATAATAATATAACTAAAATGCCATCATCAGAAACTTTTAGGAAGAGATTATGATAATTTAAATAATGATGAAAAAGGTTTTTAGCAGAGACTTTAAATGTTTTGGAATTATATTTAAAATGTGAGAATTACTGGTAATAAAACTTATAGAAATAATTATAATAAGCCTTTTTTGAATTACCTAACTATATAATTTTTCAAATATATCTTCAAAATACTTCGGCTACTGTTTTGCCTGATGTTAAATATGATAATATAAGGTGTTGGAATATTTAATGTTAATAAAATACACATTATTAAATGATTAATGCAATTCACAAACTTAATCCAAATTTTCTATGATTTAAAATTATATTCCTAATTATATGATTACGGATTGTTCTGGCTGTGTTATTCCTAATACTTTAAAAATATCTAAGATTGTATTTTATACCAAAAAGGAAATAAATATGATCTTGATAACTATATGATAGGCCTATTTTTATTATGTTACCATGTGCTAGAATTTATGAGAAAGGTATTTAAAATAATTTCATATTAGTTATAGTATTGTCTAATTTTCAATACGGCTTTTTACCAGGTAAATTTGTTGATATTAATTTAATGGTGATATCTGATAATATTGCACATGCATTATCTAAATAATTAAAAAAGCAAGTCATATATAATGTGACATTATTTTTAATGAGCTTGTAGTTACAAAAATGCACATAGAGAGCATACCAATAGCTCAAACAAGCTCGTAATTAACAAGTGCGGTTATGAGAAATATTTAAAATCTCCATTCAGAACACTTTTATCTCCAGACCATGGTTTCGAGCTTATGGCCCACATCAGTGGAGAGCTAGAATATTCGGACACTAGACCTAAAATATCAACTCAAAAAACAGCACTTATTTCAAACGTATATTTAAGAAAAAACTCTGAATTTTTCGGACATGAAAATGTCTTTAAATCCAGCTATCTAACTTAAATAGCTATATGGGACTGAAGTAAATTCAGATCTACCATATTCTAATAGCCTCAGCATAGCCAAAGTCTTAAAGGTAAAATTATAATAATTAAAAAAGCAAGTCATATATAATGTGACCTTACTTTTAATGAGCTTGTAGTTACAAAAATGCACATAGAGAGTGTACCAATAGCTCAAACAAGCTTGTAATTAACAAGTGCGGTTATGAGAAATATTTAAAATCTCTATCCAGAACACTCTTATCTCCAGACCATGGTTTTGAGCTTATGGTTCACATCAGTGGAGAGCTAGAATATTCAGACACTAGTCCTAAAATATCAACTCAAAAACCAGCACTTATTTCAAACGTATATTTAAGAAGAAACTCTGAATTTTAATTATATAAATAATATAAGAGTAAAAGCTTACTTCTTGAAATTTCATGAGTTTGAAATGAGATTTAGGAGAAACATTTAGGATGCATACGGTTTCCATTCCTTCTGTATGACTTCTTAGAACTATCAATCAATAGAAGACTGGTGTTTAAATGACTGCAAGGTTTTTAAAGATTTTCTATTCAGACATCTTTAGATAACAAGGTCTTATACTTTCCTTCAATTAAATTTCAGAATTTTCTAATATTTGTTTTTTTTTCCTTGTTAGAGTTTAAGACTGGAATTCTGTAGTTGTTTGGTTCTTGTTTTCTTCAGTCCCATATAGCTATTTAAGTTAGATAGCTGGATTTAAAGACATTTTCATGTCCGAAAAATTCAGAGTTTCTTCTTAAATATACGTTTGAAATAAGTGCTGGTTTTTGAGTTGATATTTTAGGTCTAGTGTTCAAATATTCTAGCTCTCCACTGACATGGGCCATAAGCTCGAAACCATGGTCTGGAGATAAGAGTGTTCTGGATAGAGATTTTAAATATTTCTCATAACTGCACTTGTTAATTACGAGCTTGTTTGAGCTATCGGTATGCTCTCTATGTGCATTTTTGTAACTACAAGCTCATTAAAAGTAATGTCATGTTATATATGACTAATTATTATAATTTTACCTTTAAGGCTTTGGCTATGCTGAGGCTATTAGAATATGATAGATCTGAATTTACTTCAGTCCCATATAGCTATTTAAGTTAGATAGCTGGATTTAAAGACATTTTCATGTCCGAAAAATTCAGAGTTTCTTCTTAAATATACGTTTGAAATAAGTGCTGGTTTTTGAGTTGATATTTTAGGTCTAGTGTCCGAATATTCTAGCTCTCCACTGACGTGGGTCATAAGCTCGAAACCATGGTCTGGAGATAAGAGTATTCTGGATAGAGATTTTAAATATTTCTCGTAACTGCACTTGTTAATTACGAGCTTGTTTGAGCTATTGGTATGCTCTCTATGTGCATTATCTAAATAGTCTCAAACCTTGAAGTTGTCTATTTCGATACATCACAGACATTTGATAGAATGATTCATAATAAACTAACTTAATAAAGTTAAAATGTTGGGATTTAATCCACATTTAGTTATGTGGTTTGAAAATTATCTGATTAATAGTAAATAGAACATACAAAACTAAATCTATTTGTTTTCCAAAAATATAATAGATGTAAGTCAAAGTAGAGTATTGGATCTTTGTCTTCATGTGTGATATTAGTCAAAACATTAAAAAACGGCATAATATTTAGTTATGCTGATGATTGTAAATTATTTAAAATAATTGATATTTATAAAAATTATATTAAACTGTAGATGGTATTAAACATTTTAGTGATTGATATAAATTTAATAATATAAAAAAAAATGTAAACAAATAAATATTATTTCTTACACTAATAAAGTAGACAGAGTTTGACATCATTATAGGATTGAAAAAAAATATCTCAAGTATAAAATACTTGTTTCTGATTTTAGGGATTATGTTTTATTAATAATTTACTTTTAATGCACATATAAAATATTATAATAAAATTTTTATATGAGATATGGCAGAGATCTTTCCCCTTATATTAAATACCTGTTATATTATCTTCTATTATTGTTCCAATATGATTCTGCTATATAAAATTTGGATTTAGTTTATATTGAATATGTATAAAGAAAAAAAAAAATTAGATTAATAAAGGAAGAAAGTTTAAATGTTGAAACAGTATTAACTGTCAGAAAAATAATTAAAGATATGATCTTGTTTGAAAAATTAATTGATGGAAAAATTGATAGTAATGGAATTTTTAAGATAGAATTAAAAGTGTGTACTTATTTGTTAAGAGAAGTAGACACATTTAATATCAAAAAAATTAGTAATTTATTTTTGAAATATATCTCTTATTAATATGTCCGGGGGGGGGGGGGGTATAGTAAAAAATTTACTAATGTAAATATTTTTTTCTAATTATTTGATTATTAATGTCAAAAAACAATTGGACTGTAATTGAAAATAATTTATTATATGTATATAATCCTATATAATGTGTCTTTATTTATAATATATAATTTTGTAATATATTAATATTAACTTGTTTATTTCTGTTAAAGAGAGAATGGTTGAAATGCACATAATAAATATTAAATTGAATTATTATTATTATCATCATCATAACCACTACCATAATCAATAACTTACTTTTAAAATTATGTCACATATTTTTAAACACATTTTAAATCTATAAATAATCAGAATATTAAATGTTTAATATTTAATAAGATAAAAATATTTTTTAACATTTATCTGCAATTAATTTGAGAAGACTTTTAGCATTTCTGATGTCATTTTTCTTTTCAGAATACTTTACTACATGCAATATGATTTAAGTATTTTACTTTTTATTTAATTTATATTCTAATAAATGATATGTTTCAATCAGCAATAAGTTTATTATTCAATGACATTAACAAAATGCTTTATGGAATTTAATATTTACACTTTACCTATTGCTTTCCTATTTGTCTTTATAAAAAGTATTTCCTTGATTTACCTTTTATTATGTTTTTTGTTTTTTTTTCTAATGAAAGATTCTAGTGTTATCAAGATTAAAATTATAAATAAAATTATATTTTCTTATGATTAAAAAAAACAGATGCTGTTATTAAATTTTTTATATTGTATTTTCTGCATTCATACATAGTTGATGCACAATATTATTACTATTTTTTTGTTTGGTTGTTTGTTAGGTATCACTTTTTTTTTAATTATTTATCAGTCTAATATTAATAAGTAGAATTCAAAATAAAATATAATTCTCCATATATATATATATATATTTAAAAATTAGTCTCAAATATTTGAACTACAGAAATCAATATTTATTTTTTTATCATTGATATTTGGAACTTTAAATTAATGTTATATATATTTTTAAATTGACAGACAGTATAGCCAATTTGTTTAATACCAGAATCAACTTCAATCAGCTTCTTGGTAACAGCAGTAATATTTTGTGATTTATCCCTTTCATATCAACATTTTATATTGTAAAACAAAAAAGATCTAAGACTTGCTATCTTCTGTACAATTGACGTTTTTGATATATATATATTAGGCTGCGAGTGTTTCATCATCAGATTTTTAATGATATGTATGACTGAAGTGTTGAAGTGTGGAGAAGATTGGAGCCTGTTTATTAAAGTTTGAAGATTTGCTATTGTAATATAAACTGAGTACTGATTGTATATATGTATGAGAGATGGTGAGCTGATTCAGTATGAAATGTGTATATTGCAAATCATTTATCTTTTTCACATGTATGTGGTCATTTGTGTCAGTTATATAAGATTGAGAGAGCTTGAAAGTCTGAGTTCAATTTCCTTCTAATTATATTACCTTTCATATAGACTATATATTTATATTTGAATATTATATATATACACACACACAAGCACACAATAATGATAATAAATTTCTCAATATAAGTATAATAAAATCTGATAGTTATTAATTATAAATCATCAGATCTTATTATATATATATTGAGAAGTTTAATAACTTTATTTTACTCATAAGGTCATTTAACCTATAAGCACAAAATAAAAACATCAGCAACATATCTTGTGTAAATTTTAATACTTGTAATGCTATAAGCTTTGAAAATATTGTTCTTGAATGTAGACAAAACAAAATTATGTGTATGTCCAATTATAGGAAGGCCCTTGGGCCAATGTTTTAATATTTTATTGCATTTATTTTCAAAAGAAACTATATTGTTTTCAACAATCTTTAAAAATTCAATACCAAATTTTATAGCACAGTGGTTAATTTCTTTACTTATTAAAATTTGTTTAATAATTTTTAGTCTAATTTATCAATGAAATTGTATAACTGTAACATCTAACGAAGCAATGATATCATTTTCCTTTACTATAGTATTCTTAATTTTGCCCTCAAATTCAAAAGAATGATGAAAATGAATATTGCCTTATTAAATATTAATTATACGATGCCAGTGATAGGTAAAATTCCATAAAAAGTATTGGAAAAGATTCAATAATAAAAGAAATAACCAATATATTATAAAATTTATTATTGATTTTTTTAATGTTCATTGAAGATAATATATTTGATTCATTTGAAAATAATTTTTATAAAAAGTCAAAAATTGGTCTGTGTTAGCTTCCTATGATTGAACAAATTTTAAAATTTTGCTTTATCTTCATACATGACAATATTTTAATGTTAGTAACATTTAAATGTATTAAAATTGAAATGAAATATGTTAATGATATTTTTATTTGTGGGTATGAAGATAATATAAATGATCTTATTAAACAAGTTAAATGGTTTAAATGTGACAATTCAAAAGCAACAAAATAAAGCTATTAAATATCTTAATATGTAAGTGATATTAGATTATAAATTGATAATTAAGTCATTATAAAAAGATATATATATATACTATAAATCAAAAATATCATTTGCACATAGAATGAAAAATATTAGATTCTTTTTTCTTCATAATGATAAGCTGAGTCACTATGAAAGTAATGAATCACAAAATATTGGAAATTTGATAAAAGAACTGATTGAAGTAGATTATAATAGTAAATAAAAATAAGATTTCATATATTTCAAATGCTAATGTTAAATTTATTAAAAATATATATGAAAAATTATATAATGTTTCATTTTATGTATGTGATATCTAAAAAACAAAAAATATATATTATATTACATGTGAATGTAATTTTTCATATATTGGGAAATCAACATATAGTATTGAGAAATTATTTAAAAAAACATCAGCTTTTACATAATTATATATATATAAATTAATAACATCTGCTTTCTTGGATTATGGGGAAAAATATATAATTTTAATCAGGATTACACTAAAAGCTTTTATGAGAAAATAAACCATAATAAAAGAGGAAAAGAAGGCAATTTTTATAAATAAAAATATGAAATATTTAATTAATAGTAAAGCACATATATTAGAATTCATGACTCTTGAGAAATCACATTTTGACATTTAGTACGCAAATTAGCAATTAAGAATAATTATGAATTTAATTCATATCATTTTTTAATTTTATAATTGTTATTATTAATATTTACTATAAATAGTTAATTGTTTTTTATGTATTTTTCAAAGATTTTAAGTTAAATACTCTATAGATTGAAAAGCTTGTTATATGTATTAGTTTCTTATATAGACTATATATATATAAATGCCTACTGTTCTAGTATTTATAATCAAAGTAGAATGAAATATAGTAACAATAATAACAACAACAAAAAATCAAAAATTTAAATGTATTTTGTTATCACAATCTTGATGATATTACCCATTAAACAAATAGATATTCTCAAGTGAAAACACATATAACTACCGACAATTCAAAGACAACTGCTAGTTACTCCTAACACTAAATGATGTTCCTACAAGACTGAAGACCTCAGGTCCAAAGTGATTAATCAAAAGAGACTCTTTGACCTTTCTTTTGATTTTACTGCTTTCATAAAAGGCAACATTTACATTATCAAACATTTAATATTATTTTCATGAATATGCACGGTACTACCTATTTTGAATTCTACTTTTATGAATTTTAACTCTTTCCCAAAAATAGAATTGAAAATAGATATCTTATCTCAGTTTATAAATTCATGAACATAGTAATTGCTACAAAACATTATTTAATATTGCAAATGGTGTCTTTTATGATAATACTGAATTCAAAAGAATGGTCTTTAACTCTTTTGATTAATCATTTTGTGTTCGAGATCATAATTTTATCTTAGGAGAACGTATTTTAACGGTAAGAGTTATTGGCAATTCTCGTTAATTGTGGATAGTCAATATATTTGTTTTGTAGTAATTTTTTATTTGACAAACAATGTAACTATTAATAGTTAAATTAATTGTTTGCGTGAAGAAAATTTTGTAAATTTTTGTATTTGTTTTGGCTACTTTTATTTATTTTGATACAGTAATTATATATATATGTACATGGCTGTAGCTTAATACTTAACTTTGTAATTAGTATTTGTATTGTACATTTTAAGTTTAAATTTAACTTTGTTTAAATATATGTACAGCGTATTTATTTGGTAACAAATTAGTCATTAATTTTATTACTTTTTTTTTTTTGACATCGCATAAGTATTTTAAAATCATCTTTATATCTAAAAAATAATAGTATATGCAATATATATATATATAGTTTTAAAGCTGCTTTAAATTACCTTTAAGTTGAACTTCAAATAATAAGATTAAAAAAACATAAAACAATTTAGACAAATAAAACGATCGCTATTATAAATTAGTTTATATAATATAATGTAAATGTTAAAACTTTTGCTTATATTGCGAGATATTTATAAGTTGTAAGGATGGGATTGGCTCTTTTATAAACTAGTTTGAGAGTGATTATTGTTTGAGGTGAAAAAAAAATGTGAATAAGACGTTTAGTGTTGATTTGCAAATTTTATCAACTACAATTGCGCCTCGTACGCAAAGAACACAATACAGTTATTTACAAGGCTCTGTGATTTGCTTTGCCTTTAGCAATTTTGTTGCTGCAATTTAATAGGCCAATGGAAATAAGGTTAGTGCAAGTGTAATTTCTTTTCTTTCCATATTTCCGATGCTCGAGTGTAGAGAAAACATTGCTTCATTCTAGAAGTACCAATTGAATTTACTGGCCAGCACATAGTGCAATTATAAGTCACTGTTTTTTTGTCAATTATATTTTCTTCGACTAACATTTTTTCGTATTCTCCGGGCATTCAATCAACATGAGAGCCGTTCTATCATAGGAAAGAGGTTTTATAACGAAAGCGAGTTGGTGTCTATACACTAAAATAAATAGACAAATTCTCAGGAAAGTTGTTGAAGTAGCCGTCAGGGCGCAACCTTCAGACATGAGCTAATAAAATCTTCTAATTAGAAATCCAATTCGGATTCATTTAATTAATTAGGCGTTCAAACGTGGTTTTAGAGCAGGATTTAAAGAGAGCAGCGAGTCTCTCATGCGCTCAAGAGCTCGGGACAAGTGTTTGCCGAGATTAGCTAGCAAGTGGCGCTTGCACGGTAGCTAGGATGACAAGTAGGACCCAGTAACATTTCAAGAAAAAAATGCAAAGAGAAAAAGACGTATAAAGCAACAAAGCTATAAGGTCACGAGCTGTGCCAAGTCAACAAGCAATTTGTAAATATAGTTCACAATAACTTTTCATACAATTCCAATTTTCAAATTATTTTATTTTTACTTTATAGAAGAAACACAATTAAATCAGAATTTTAAACGCTCGTCTTATTGTTATTGAATTAACATGTAAATTTCTAGAAAAGAAATGTTCTTATCTCCGTCTGTTTTAAATGAAAAGAGTAAAGAAAAAATAATCTTTCTTGACATGAAGGGCTCAACAACCAATTTCAGAGTTTGTTTCCTTTAATTATATGAATACTAAAGGCATTTTCACAGATACACTCTTTAAATTAACATAAGAAAAATTGTTTTAATATTGATATTGTTGAAACAGCAGATATTTTAAAAATGAACTATGAATTTCAATGCTCAAACAATGAAACATTTTATTTCATTAAAATAGTTATTATATTTTTTAAAATTATAATTAACAAATCACAATAATATATATTCGTATACATGAGCGTTCAATATATATTTCTATTTATTAATGGAAGTAATCGAATATGCTATAAATACGCACCCACACACAAATGTATTCAGTGTTGATTCACTCATAAATAGGTCTATAATTTTATTATAATTATTTATTAAATTTTACGTTAAGATTTATTGTTTAAATTATATAATTTATCTTCAACGATGGAATAGTTTTTTTAGATGCCAACTATCTCATGAAAATGTTCAAAGTTTACGACGTATTATCTAATTCTCACTATAAATATATCAATATATTATTTTTTATTCAGTAAATAACACATTTCTAATTTTTAACTATATAAAATCAAATTTTTAAGAAACAGCGAGACACAACTGTTTATTCAAAAACAATGAAAATACACGTTAAATATCAGAGCACAAAGATTAATAATAAAAAAATCACAAAATCATTTGTACCTTTTGCCATGTCACACGAACTAACTACCTATGACACCGTATACACATTATTCTCGTAATAAAATTTTATAAATATCAGTGTGTTATTGCTAATTAAATGCTTTCAGGACCTGTTTAAATAATATGACTAATAGTATTCAAATTAAATTTAATATATATATATTGAATTAGAAAATCATAATTTTTTGGGAAATGTTAATGTATCATAATAATGAGAAAAAAAAAAAAACTCCAACTAAATAAAATGATTAAATTTCACTAATTTTTATTATTTTGGTTTAATTACGTTTATTTTTATTCCAATCATCTAATTACTTATTTTGTTCGGTTCATTATCTTTAAATACTGTTATATCATCAGCAAATACTATATAATTCTAACTTCACCATAAGCAAAGATCCCAATTTAAATAACCAACAGAATATTAAATAAAACAAAAAATTATGCAATCTATATTTTTTCGTATATGTATATAATCTTGTGTAAAAATGCTATAAAAATCTACAAATATTTTTTGATTCATTTATAAATTTACAGATGAATTATTTTTTACTGCATATTAACTTCTTTTTATCTTTTAAAATATCCAACAAAGCAAATCAATTATCAGTTTTTGTTTTAAAAGTTCAATAAAATACAAGTCAACATTCTATTTCCTCCTCTGTGTGTGTGATCATCAATTTCAACCACTATCAGTCTACTGCAGGTTGCAGATCTTTCCAAGTTCAATGTATCTTTTCTGATCTCTAACCCCTCTTCTTCACATCGCACCAGCATACTTTATTATTTCATCCATCTACCTAACATATTGTTTCTTTCTAGGTCTTTTACAATCTCTTGGAATCCAGTTACATATAATTAAATATATTTTAAAATTATTGTATTTTTAGCAAGCTTTTCATAAGAATATAAATGATTATTAATCATTCTTTATTATTTTAGAAATCATATATTTTTAATAATAGACATAGAATTTAAATTTAAAATAAAAATTCATATAACATTACAATACTAGCCAGAAAAAGTAAACTTTATTAAAATTCTTTATAACCATGGTTTCATTTATTAACAACTAGAACTTTGATGATAAAATATTTTGAATCTGATGCCATCAATCCCATAAAGTCAACCTTTGATGTTAAAGGAAGTTGGGTTTTGAAGTGAATGATGGGAAGGCTATTTTGTTTTGTACCTATAGGTGGCATGTTTAGTTGCATTTCACTTGAAAAGTTCTATTTATTAATAGATGAAACCATGGTTATAAAGAATTTTAGTAAAGTTTAGTTTTTTTTTTGGCTAGTATTGTAATGTTATATGAATTTTAATTTTATTTATTATTAGTAGTATAGCATTAGGCAGTATTTAATTTAAATTTAGTAAAGTACCAATATATTTGAGATAAAGTTTATGTAGATTTCAACAATTTCATTTTAATAGTATCTTCTTCTTTTTTTTACTCATACTTCATGAGTTTTACATTTTTAAAAATTATAATCAATGCTTAATTTAACAACAAAATGTCTGCAATCTTATAATTGAATTATAAAATCAAGCATTAGTTATGATTTAAAACAAACTTGTACATATTATGGACCAAGTTAATATTTTTAAATATTTAGGAAATTGGATAACTAATCATGACAATAATATATTACAACAATTAGATATATGCAGATCTTTTAAATTTTGATTATCTGTACTTATGACTTTTCTTGTGTTAGTAGAATAAAATAATGTAATGTAGTTGATAATTAAAATGTATTTAAGTAATATTTATATAAGGTAATATCATCTGTAAGAAAAACATGAACAAAAATTCTAATTTTCATTATTTGTTTTTCTCTTGCAGTACCCATACCATGACTTTAATTAATCTAAAATATATTTACAAAATCAAATTTTATCTCACTTTACCAAAAACTATAATTCTTTACGTTTTTGTAATATTTCAATAAGCAGGCCACAACATACTTTATAAACAGCTCAGTAGAATAAAATACTATAATTATAATTGCTTATAAATTTATATATTATTTATATGAAATAATAATACATGTATTATTAGCAGAAGTATCATAAAAAATATTAGTTTTAACAATCAGTTATATTATTGAATTTGATCAACTTTTGAGATTTTAGTTTAAATATATTTCTCATGTAATAAACTAATTATTAAAAATGATTAGTAAGAAATCAAGAATATTTACAAGGTCAAATTTTACTTTACAAAAACTATAATTTTCCTATTTCTGTAATATACATTTCAATAAGCAGGCCACAACATACTTCCTATGCATTTAAATAATTTTCCAATGGCTATTTAAAATTTGTTCCAACATCTGTAATTTTTTAATTAGAATTACCTCTTTTTGTGTTTTTATAAAGTCATTCAAAACTAGTTAAGATTTCAATGCAAATATTGCAAGTGATCTAATTTTCTAAAACAATTAAATACCATCAAGAAAAAATTCATAATTTATATAATTATTTGGAGAAAAAAGAATAAGAATTGTGTAAGATTCATCAATATTGGTGCAATATTTGTTAAGTTATGAAATAACAAACAAGCAAACAAACAAACTTTTATATTTATGTAATAGTAAGGGTAAGGATTAATAATAATTAAATAGCAAAAACATAAGTAGAATTTTTCTTTAAATCATAATATACATTCAAAGATCAGCCTTTCAAGCTAATTGTGCATGCGTCTTCTGTGAGTGTTAAATAATAAATGAATACTTCACTCCACAATACAAGGCTGATCTTTGAATGTATACAATTGTATGCATAGCATCAAATAAAAATAAATGCTTATTTAAATCATAATGTAAATATATTAATTTATTAAGCACAAGCAGATTATATAATAATAACGTGAAAGGCTGAAACCTTTGTCAGATGCACTCCAGCCTTTCACGTTATTTTTAAATCATAATTTAAGATATTATACAAACTTTAAAAAAAATCTAGGACATTACTTACTAAAACAACTGGTAGAATGACATACTTTGGATTTCAAACCCATGGATCTTGGCTAGGTCTGTCACCACCAGTATAGAAAATTCTGACCATTCCATTGTTTTTTAATTGTTGATTGTTATTTATTTTCGGCAAACTGTACACTTCCATTGCAAGTACAATCGCATCCTGATGTGTACATAAATGTACAGAAAGTATTTTGATACAATATAATGTAGTTATATCTTAAATGTTTTACTTTTATCAGCACTTCATAATTTTCTAGCAAATTTCAGAAAATAAAAACAATTATAGTAATAAAATATTATAAATCTGACTAACAGAGAAGTTATAGTGTGAAAACATTAAAAGTGCATTAGACAATAAATTAAATGAGTTTAAAATATTGTGAACTAACAATCAACACAGCATAATACTTAAAATCCTGCTGTGAAATGCTCCAATTGAGCATTAAATTTTAACACATATTTATCTTTAGAAGTCATGTGTATATACTATGCACAAAAAGTCAAGAAATAATGAATTTCATATTGGGTATTGAAATTGCTGATGGACTTTCTTCACAAGGTGATGAGTAGAAGACTTATTGGGCTACTGTTAAGTGGAATTGTTTTCAGCATCATGCTCTCCAAATGTGAAAACAACATCATGCCCAAATATTTGGTCCCTGCAATAAACAATATGTATATGATACATGTAGATGACATATTCATAAGTGCTCACAGAATCAGATATAACAATATATCTTTAGAACTTGATAAAGTATCACCTCTAAAATGGACAATTAAAAAACAAATATAAAAAATCATGCAATAACTTTTCTGTATATATACATCCAAAGAAACAAACAAGAGTTAAATTTTAAAATGAATGTAAACTGATCCAAATAAAAGAAACCATTCATCCTAGATCTAAAGTTCCATTTGAACTGAAAATTTATTCAAGTATGAGCTGACAAAAAGAACAACATTGATTCTTACATAAAAGATTTAACAGATCTCAGATACAAACATAACATACTCATAAAACAGTTGGAAAATTTTACACTAATATAAACAAAGTTGCAGACAATAATAACATGACCAAAGCATGGATAAGCCTTCTTTATGTCCCACGAATTGCAAACAATCTTTCAAATATTTGTGCAGACACATATAGAGTTAGCTTCAGATCACCCTCTTACTGAACAACCTAATAAACAATGCAAAAGAGGGTATACCTGTGGAATATGCTCCTCAAGTTGTATACACAATTCAATGCCCCACCCCATCCTATAATTCTGTGTATTATGATGAATCTTGTGTCAACATATTGATAACAATTGCCCACATGCATATTTATATAATAAAGCTAAATAAAATCATGAATACAGATAGATCTTTTTTGATCACAAGCTTACTTTGGGTCACACCTTTTCATCCTCCAATGTAAGAACAATAGTGCTAAGAGAGATGATAGGAAAAAATATTAAGTGGCATGGATTATTGTGAAGATCTGTCCATCAATAAAAAATACTTGTATCCTATTATCAAATAAATGAAACATCTAACTGCTTCATTTACATACCTAGCCTAATTTACATATTAGACCACACAGCATATTTTTAAATGTGCATTTTTATTCACCATTATGATTCTGGCAGCAATCTATCAAAAGCTGGCTCAGTGCATTTAAGACTTTTTTATAGTTTGATTTACCTTTTCAAATTAATTTGAACATAACAAGTTTCTTAGAATTATATTTGTTAATAATAATAATAATATATATATATATATAAGATTTGTTATATAATAATAATATATATATATATATATATAAGAGAACTATATTTGTAATTATTAATTATATTATGTGAATACACATTATTTATAATATTAGCATTAATGTGTACACAATTATGTATATTTATTAGTGTTGGTGAAGTAATTATATTTCTTTAATTGAAAGATATTTTAATAGAGTTGAGTCAGGATCTATGGACCTTGGGCTCCAGAATTTACCCATATCCAAACTGTGCAGGGCACATATGAGTATTATATATATGGACATGTTATTTTACAGATATGTCTCTTACTCTTAGAATGCTCATTTTTGTATTCAAGGATATAAAAAAATATTTTAACATTCATATTATACATAAATATGATTAATTGGTTGGGAGATTATGTAAATTCTTATGCACACAAGATGAAGATTGAATGCATCGATTCCAATCAATCCATCAAAGTTTTTTTTTTTACTTTACTCTGTTGAAAATTGATTTAATCTCTCTGTCTTCATTCTATCTATATGCAAAATATTTTATGTCTATAAAATTTGTTATTATAAATCTTAATTTTTTTTAATTAAAAATTAAATGAATGATTTTATTGCTTGGGAGTTCATAAGAATTTTGAGTACTGGAAATGACAAAATTAAGTCACAATCCATGGACTTGAGCTTCAAAATCAGGCTCTCAATAGCTTTACCAAATCATATAGGTCAACTTTAACAGTGATATCTATGGTATAAATCTATATCATAAGTTGTGCTTTTTTAGATTTATATATTTTTTTAAAAGGCAAAAGTTTATTACTTAATATTATCATCATCATCATCAACAACAATTATCAATCCATTGCAGGCTGAAGATCTCTTCAAGTTCAATCCATCTTCTCTGATCTTTAGCTTTGCTTCCCCACATCTCCCCTGCACACTTTCTTACTTCATCCATCCATCTCGTAAATGGTCTTTTTCTGGGTCTTTTACAATATCTTGGAATCTGGTTTAAGATTTCAATTGTCCATCTATTATCATCTCTCCTAGCAATATTTCCAGCCCAACTCCACTTTAGTCTTTTAATTTTTTCAATGAGGTCAGTAACACCTGTTTGTTCTCTTACCCATATATTGCATTTTCAATCTCTTCTTGTTACTTTCAACATGCACCTCTCCATACTTCTTTGAGTGGTCTGAAGTCTCTGTATTGTTCTTCTATTAAGTGTCCAAATCTCAGATCCATAAGTAAGAACTGGTAAAACACATTTATTAAAAATCTTTCTTTTGAAACACTCCTTTTAGTATCAAGTTATTTCTACCAGAAGCACTCCAACCAAGTTTAATTCTATGATTAATTTCATCCATTATGTTTCCATCTGTATTAATAATCTGATCAAGGTATTTGTAAATGTTAACTTCTTCTATCTCATCATAAAATCTTTATTTTCATATTTTGAAAAATCCATTAAACATTACTTTAGTCTTTTTAACATTTATCTTTAGTCCTACTCTTCTACTTCCATCTGATAACTTCTGCAACATTTCCTGCAGCTCTAAAGCATTATTTTCAAAAATAACTATATCATCTGCAAAATCTAAATGACTTAAATAATTTCCATTTACTTCACTCTTTTAGTTTCCCATTTTAATCCACAAAATACTTCTTGCAGCACTGCTGTAAAAAGTTTTGGAGATACAGAGTCACTCTGTCTTACATCCTTCTCAATGTTGACTTTCCCAGTATCATTATGTAATCTAATTGTTGCTGTTGTATTTTTATAAATATTCTTTAAAATATGATAATATCCTGGATCTACACTTTGATGATCCAATGCTTTAATCACTGAAAAAAGGTTTATAGAATCAAATGCCTTTTCATAATCTATATTCTTTTGTCCTTTTTATAACTTCTCTCAATACCTGGATATGATCTACTGTACTAAAACCACTTTTAAATCCAGCTTGTTTTTTTGGTTGGTGAAAATCCAATGTTCTCTGTAGAAGAGTTGTAATCATCTTGGTAAAAATTTTGCTATTAACTGAAAGGAGACCCTTTAATTCCTCTTTGAGGCCTTAAAGGAACTGAGCAGGGCAAATTACTAATGTCCACTTCATACGTTCTTGCTGTTGCAGCTGTTATACTATGTGATTATTCATATAGTATGCAAACATGAATGGTCTGCTTACCAACATGCATTAGTCAGCATGGTGAGTTTATTGGCTTTTTACCTCTGAGTTTAAGATCAAGAAATACCATGGTCTTTCTTCTCAGTTGCGTGATAAGGCAGAATGTATGTTTGTGTAAATGATAAATATTTTTCCAATAGTTATATACAATTATGACAGACAAAAATAAAGCATGGTCATTATTCCCAGGAGGCTATAAAGTCACCAACCAAGGCAACGGTTGGTGGTCAAAGGCAAAGGCTGTTAAGAATCTCCTGATTGCAGACCCAGGCTGCCATTTGATGATGACTATTTAGGTACTTACAACTGTAGATCACTTTCAAGTAAAGGAAGGTTGCAAGAATTAGAAGAAGAACTGTCTTATATTAAATGAAACATTATTGGACTTAGAAAAGGCAAAAAAACAATTGATTTAAAAAGTGGACATGTATTCTATTATAAAGGCACAAATATTGGAAATACAAATGGAGTAGGATTCATTATAAAAAAAAAGTGGAAGAACAACATTGTGGAAATTGATGGTGTATTGGACAGAGTGGCAAGAATAATTATACAACTTAATAGCAGATACCAAATTCAGATAATTCAGGTGTATGCCCCAACAAGTTCTCATAGTGATGAAGTAGTAGAAGATTTTTATATGGATGTACAAAAGGCTTTTGATCAGAATAAACAACATTTTAAAATTGTTATGGGAGACTTTAATGCTAGAATTAATAAACAAATAAAGATTAAAGTGCTGTAGGTAATTTTGGTTATGGTAATAGAAATGAGAGAGGATATAGACTTGTGGAGTTTGCAGAAAAAGTAAAACTTTATATTATGAATTCTTTTTTGGAGAAAAATGTTAAAAGGAAATGGACATGCAAGCATCCAAATGAAGGTACAGCAGAATTGGATTATATTTTGACTAACAGAAAATACATAAATTTAAGATTGTAATGTTCTTACTAAATTTAACCCAGGAAGTGATCATCGATTAGTAAGATGTAAGATACATGTTAATGCAAAACTAGAGAGACAAAAATTATTAAGAAAAACAATATTCACAGTTGATATTCTTAATCCTCAGAAGCATTCTAATGAATTTAAATTAGAACTTGCAAATTGATTTCAAGTATTAGTAGATTTTGAACATGATTCAGATTTGAATGAAATTAATATGAAAATAACTGATACACTTTTAAAAACTGCAACAAATATAGCTGGTAGAAAAAAGCAGCAATTGACCAATGAAATTTCTACTGAGACTAGAGAATTTATGAAGAAAAAAAAGAATATAAAGATATACAAAAATGATGTATTAAAAAGGATTGAATACCTAAAATTTTGTAAAATGGTGTGGAAAAGAGTTGAAAATGATATAAGAAAGTATAACTGTGAACTAGCAAGGAAAGCTGTAGAAGAAAATAAAAGTCTCAAGAATGTAAAACAACATTTTGGTAATGGTAGGAAATTTATATCTGCAATAAGAAGAAAAGATGGAATTATTACTAAAAGGAGAGATGACATCATGAAATGGGTAGAAGACTTCTGTCAAGAATTATATAGTAATAAGAAACAAGTACATCCTATATCTATTAATCTTTGAAATTGTGCAGAATTTTAAATGAAAAAGTGAGACATGCAATTAAATGTATGAAGAAAGGAAAGGCTCCAGGTAATGATGGAATTATAATTGATTTCTTAAAAGAAGCAGGTGAAGAAATAGAATTTTTTTTAGCAAAGTTATATACCAAATGTCTAAATGATAAAGATGTACCAGATGGTTGGAAGAATGAAGTATTAATATTTAAAAAAGGTGATAAAGAAGATATTAGAAATTACAGACCTATCAGCCTTTTTAGTTAATATATAATATTTGAAAAACAGGCATTTTTCATATACCTGAACCTTAATTATAAATACAGGGGATTTGAAGAAAAGACTTTCAAGTACCCTTCAACTATCCCCACTATCTCATACCATTGATACACATTACCATACACATGTTGAAAAGATAAATAATCACCAGCATATGTATTTCATGCTGAACCAGCACTCATCAGTTGGTCCAAATTATCATCTCCTTATATCAGTGCTCAATTAATATTAAGATAGGTTTCAATCTACTCCAAGTTGTCCATTAAAGTATGAAGAGTTGCTATCTTAATATAACTGAGCACTGATTATATATGTGTGTGGGAGATGATAATTGGCCCAACTGATGAATCCTGGTTCAGCACAAAATATGTATGTTGGTGATTATTTATCTTTTCTACATATGTGTGGTCATGTGTACACATGGTATGAGATAATGTGGATAGTTGAAGGGTGCTTGAAAGTCTGTGTTCAAATCCCATATATTTACTTAATATATGTAAGAATGTAAATTTATATTCTTTATATGTATATCATTATCATTACCATAATAATGATGATAGTAGTAATAATGGTAGTAGTAGTAATAGTATCAATTTATCATATGTGATAACATGTTACTTCAAATATATTATCATTTCAAAATAAAGCTACAAACCTCAGAGAAGCCAATACCCTCTCCATTCATTTTGCTTATGGTGAAGGATTCATAACATTACAAAAGAAAATATTACATTTAAACTAAACTTATTTACAGGTAACATACATTCAGGTTCACATGCCACATCTTAAATTTTATTAAATCACTTGCCATTTCACAATCCCTATCATTAACAATTTATTGGATTATCTTTCTGTTAAGATTCAATGTATACTCAACTTTAGCCAGTTTTTATGGTACTATTTTTCAGAAAGAATGTTATATTTTGTCCATTTGATAATGTATAATCTATCTCCATGATCTGAATACTAATTAATATAAGTGAGTCACTAATAAAAAATAAAATTCAATCTCTTCTTCTTCTTCATTCATTATCAACTTTAATTTAGAAAAAAAAAGACATCCACAACAATAGCAATTATATTATTCAAAATGACAATTGTTCAAATAAGACATTCAAGGAAAAGAGGATCCATTGCAGTGCAATTAGATATTGCTGCAGCTTATAACTCAGCTCCAATTTTAAACCTATTATAATTATTGGAAAAATATATCATTCCTACAACTGTTATCTACTTAATAGCTAATTTCCTTATCAATAGACAAATCAACTTTACATTAAATGTAAACCCCCCCCCAACTGCATTCCACATCACTCTGTACTTCAGGGATCTTCCCTAATCTCTTACCATTCTTGATCTGCATTAACCCTTATTACTGGATATTGAAAGCAAATTGCCAGAAATATGTAACTTTAAACCAGATAATTAGTCACATATCATACATGGATAATATAGTAACACATTATTATCTAAAAAATGCTTCACCTCAGAAATATCCTTGAAAACTATACAAAATAATATTAACTCAAGTTCAGCGAGAACAAATATTTTTCCTGGAATATTCTCACAAGTGATTCAATACTCTCCCCTTTTATAGCTCCACCACACAAGTTTCTGAGTTTTCTGACACATTTTTCAGTTAGTTTCTATTTGTTGGAAATTCAAAATAACCTCCTTATTTTTATTAAGAATAATTTTCCCTCATTAACATTTCAATTTTTACCAAAACTTATTATTATATACCGGTTATTAAATATACCACTTCATTCATTAAGAAACTTAATTCACTGTGTATTAAGTTGATGGTATCAATTAGCAATAAAGCTATGAAAAAGCACACAAAATTCAATAGCCTCACATTACATTGTATCTCAATATATTAAAATCAGATACCAATAAATGAGATTATCAGATTAATAAACACACATTCTAGTATTCAAAATTTCATCACTGTCAAGTCAATAAATATATCTCCATTCATTAAAAATCCATTTATTAATTCACTAGTCACATATATTGTAACCATGATCAGATTCTCTTTACCAATAAAATTAAATTTTGGAAGCCTATGCAATAGCACACAAAGGTTGTGCTTATTAAACCTTCACAATCTATACTTATTTTCACCAACAAGTAGGTAATATGAAAATTGAAATTTTGATATGTGGAACCCAAATAGCTGGACTTCCTAATCAAAATTAATCTTGAATCTTTTCATACAAATGGCTTTTTTTCAAAAAAGTGCTTTTTGCAAACACAGATGACACCCATTTCTTTTTATCCATCAGAATGAGGAAACACTTTATTACTTCCTCTTCAATGTACAGCATTACAAACATACCACAACTTAATTACATCAGTTATTAAATCTCAAACTTCATCACTTCATACACAACCATTTTTTTAATATTTACTTTGTGGTTTCTGAGATATTATCTGCTTTAATCCTGCATCTTTAAAATTACAAGTACTTTTTGTAATAAAATAAAAAAAATAAGCAAGCTTTACCACCAACTAACATTTTTGCAGTCATACGGAGCTTGGTAAATTTTTCACCATTGTCATAACTGTCTAAACTATGTTGTATAAAATATTGTTTCTATGAAATATGTTTTTTTTTCTGGTTAACCATTATGAACTGTATATATTTATATGTTTAATACTGACAAAAGTCTAATTCTATTACTAATATATATTGTAAATTCATCTATTAAGCTATATTTCATAATGTAATATATTTTACTTGATTTTATCAATAAAATCTACTTCAAAACTACTGCTACTAGTAGTAGAAGTAGCAGTAACAGCAATAATAGTAATAATAATTTAATTTAATACATTTAACAGATTTTACATACAAACTGTTTTTCTCATTAAACATTTGTACCACTTTTTGTATATTAGTTCTCAATTTATCATTGTTTGGTTCAAAAATATTAATGGTACTAAAATATTTATTATGTAATTTAGATAGACTTATTAGTGCTGAGTTTCAATTTTAAAATCTGGAGTATTGTTGAAATCTGTTGATTTTTATTTTTTATTTTGGTCTTAAAAGCTATTATTGTTTGTCAATACATCATATCTATATTACCTGATGTAATTTTCTTTAAAAACATCTCATCACTAAAGATTAATCTTTTGTGCAGTGCAATAACATCTTATATTATTTGATAGTAAATATATACTAGAAATTTAAAAAAAAAATTTCCAATACTAATCTATGATTTAATTTACATAAATTCCAAATTGCAGAACTATAATTTAAACTTAGTAAAACCAGTGTATAAGACAAGTTGACACATACGTCTTTCACATTTTACAGTTTTTAAGAATCAAATAGATTATTTTGTAGCTTTTTGCAACAATATACTGAATATATTTATTGGCTGTTTCATTAATATTAAAAAATAATATTAAGTTTTTATTATATTATTTCCTTTGAATATTTTTTGAGAATAAATATAATTGAACATATTAATAGATGACTTTCGAAACAATGATATGGCACATTTTTCAACATTATTTTTACATAGTTCCTTAGACACTAATCTTGAATTCTTTTGATGTCAAACTGTAAAATTTTATGATCATCAAAATTTCTAATAATTTTATACAATTTAATATCTACAAAACAAAGAATATATGTACAAACTACACACTGCTCTATATCCAAGCAATACACTACAAGAAGTAGAGGTCTAAATATGGTTCCTTGAGACACTCTGTTAGTTCCCATAAGATACAAAATCAGGCCTATTCAAAATAAAAGATACAAACCTTCACAGAAGGTGATAATTAAAGTCAATAATATATAATTAAGAAATCAACCTGCAGTGATTAAGCCTGTTTGGCTTGCTTAGATCAAAATAAATAACATCCAGTTGTATTTGGAATAGTATCTTGAATATTTTTTAAATTGTACTCATCAGATCTATCATGTATGAAACCATAGTGTGTTTTAGGTAAATATACAAATACTTTTCTATTATCTGATTTCCCAGCTATACATAACAAAGAAATATGTCTATATTTAATAATATTATTTGATTTGGATAGTGATATAACCTTTCAACTTTCCATGAATTGGGAAAATTACCCTGCTTCAAATATATGTGAAAGATGAAACAAAGCACTGGAAGTAAAAGTTCAGCACATCTTTTACAGATAAAAATAGATATATCATCCCCTAAACTTTTCTGTTTTTAAGTGTTTGATTGTCAACAAAACATCATCATGTCAGTACTCACAAATTGCCAGTTTTGGAAGTTGTAATCATGCATGGGTCAAATAATACTTTTTTTTTTTCAGCATGATCAAAAATAATTCCTACCGTCAAATGATATTTTGTTTTTTTATGCTAAAATATTTTTTAAATAAATAATCAAAACTAATTAAAATTGTATTTTGAATTTTTCTCTAATTTTCCAATATATTTTTTGAAGTCAGTTTTTACTATGATTTTAAATAATCTACAATTTATAAAATTATTAATCCTGATTGCTTAAACAACTGTTGATGCCTAAATTTTCTTTTATAAATACAAATTATTATTTTTAGAAAACCAAAAGTATTTTCTAGAGGTTACACAACATAAGGTGATTCTAAATTTTCAAATTTATTGCATGTATAAAAAAAAATAGATCACATTTGCCTTATTTACATTGGTAGAGCAATATATTTGTTTCCAATTAGTAGACTTGATATAATATAAATTATAATAATCACTAAGTTTATAATTGATCGTGGAAGTTATATTTTTAATATTTAAGGATTTAACATAAGAAAAACACTAACTGCTGGAAGATGTAAATCCACTTTCAACAATGGCTGGAATCTATGCTTTAAGTTTACTTTATTAAAATTAATCAAAATAAAATCTAGAATGTATTCATTTTTTTTAAAAAAATAATTATTTTGGTCTATACCAGTAATATGTATGAATTCTATAATTTTTAATCCTTTATTAATTTCCTTATTGCACAACTCAATTATTTTATCTGCTAATATTTTTACCAGATATTAAAATAACCACAAGTCAAAATATTGTGTTTATAACTAAATAAATATTTTTGCAAATGCTTCAATTCCCTATTCAATTTATTTATACTAATGTGAGGAGAAATATACATTTTATCAACTAAATACAACTGTTTTAATGTCTTTTCAATTTAATTGAAAAATAATCGTTTTTAATAGTTAATAATTTTGAAAACTTGAAGTTTATATGATCATGCCTATATAATAAATACTGATGATCTACAATCTATCTGACTGTTAACAAATTGATTACTCAAGTATGTTCCTGTCAATGCTGTTTAATCATAATTTTCCACAAAAATAATATGTTTTAATTGGTGACATTTAGTACTTAACATTCTAGCATTTTGCATTTAACACCAGAAAAGGATTTTACCTTCCTGTTTACATTTTTAATATTATATTTGTATTTAAATTTGAAATTACAATTACTAATTAACATTTTTTTATCTTTTTTTTAAAGAACTTTTGTAAATATAATAATCCATTACACATCATTAATATTACTCTCAATTATCTGATACTTTGTTTTTTTTTTAACAGTCAAATCTTTATTTAATTATCAAAAAATGAATAAAGATGCATGCCTGTTGGCCAAATTCTTGATTTTATTATTTTATTCACATCATTTTCCTTCATAGATATATGAAAGGAGAAATATTTTTTTTTTGCAGGCAAATGTTATACCACATTTGTATTTAGCTTCTGTTATATAAGAAATCACATCTTTCAATGTAATTTCATGACTTTTGCTTGTAAAAAAGAAGTGCTTATTTTTTGTTTATTAGGAACAACTTTTAGTTATGTGTCATTAAGATTTTCTGTAATATGATTTTTTTTAAAAGTACTAGATTTATCATTTTTTTAAATATATCACTAGCCTGAATCTTTCTGAATCAATAACTTTTATTCAGAATGAATATTGCTTTTAACTTGATTATTATTAAAATATGCAGTTTTAAGAATTTTTTTTGCAGTTAAGTCTTCAGATGAAACTTTGCTTTTTAATACCATTGTTAAAATATTATATCTCTTTCTCAGAATTAAATTTTTGATAAGGTAACAAACTTTCTATAATTAGTTTCTGTGCTTCCATGAAAACTGTATTTTTAATGTCATCAACAAACTTTTTGATACTTAATTTATTTAATAAATGCAAATTTTTTTTAATTTTTACTTTTAGTTTCTTCACCTTTTACAGTTTTCTCATAAAGTTCTGTTTAAAATATAAAAACAAATTAAGACTGACTCCTAGTATTTAATAATCCTTAACTAATTCAGAAATTTTTACTGTTTAGGAAAAAATGGGCAATTATCTGTAGTATTTCTTCCTGGCTCTAAAATTACTATTATTTTCTCAAATAAGAGCTTTCAAATTCTGATTTTTGTTAGCAAGATTATCAAACTTTTTATCTAAATTAGTTCTAGTGATCAATAAACCAGTAATTTGAACCTGCAAAGTTTTACAACAAAGATTACAAATATGGTTATTAACATACATAAGGGAAAGATATTTTCCTTTTACAAATGCCTTGAACAATCAACACAAATAATATTATTGTAATTAGTCAATTTAAATCAATGGCTTCTAGTTCCATGCAATTTGAATGGAAATATTTATTACAATTTTTTCCACAATCGATTTTCAGTTCATCAGTCAAACACTTTCAATATATAGCTATTTCTATATTTGAATTACTAGCAGCCATATTAGATACGTGAAGAATCTCAATTTCTTAAATGAATTGGACACACAAAATTATCCTGACCATTATTTCTAAAAATATCCATATTTTTAGATTTCAAGGAATCTACTTGAAATTTAATAAGGCAATCTTTTGAGTATTTAACACTTTTTTGATTTTCATAAATAAAATCATTCCATCCTGTAAGTTCCCATATTATAAAAATTTAGGTAATTCAGGTTAAATAAACTAAGACAAGTCACAACTTATATATTTATGAATGATTTTTAAACAAACTATTTCAGTTTTTTCCAATAAATTAATAAATCTATGATGTAAAATACATACAGCATAATCCATGATTAATAAGATCTCTCTACAACTACTAATAATAATGACAATAATAATAGTGTATATATGTAATGCTTATCATAAGATCCAGTTGCTTGGTTATTCACTCCAATCATTTTTATAACTTTTCCATTTACTATTTTTAATACATTATATTTTTCATAATTATGAAATATTGAGATGGTAGGCTTATTAAACAGATATTTTGACTTTTATATATATATCGGTCAGAATTGTATGTTCATTTAACAAGGTTTAGAATCTAAGCAAAAGTACCCTAAATCCACTCATGCCCGGGATACACAGGTCAGGAGCAATCATGAATTCTGCCCTATTTGCTCTTCTCTAAAACTATAACATTATAAACAACATTTCTGATGATAACATGAAATTTTATTCATTCCGGTCCCAGAGACACAGCGGAAAAACATGAGATCTACAGGGTAATTAGCATAAATAAATCATGTTAAAACTTGGCTCAATCAAATATCTTATGTGAAGGGACAATTTATAAATTTTAAATGAATTGCACACAGCTAGCATTGCAAAAGAAACATGAATTATAAAATAGTATCCATCCAGAATGAGCAAAGATAGAACAACCTAGAGATAAATGTTCATTTAAAATAATCAATTATAACTTTTAAACATTACTAACACTATTATAAGTATTTAATGGAATTCAATGAGTGAGAGTCAGTAAGACACAATGCATGAGTAATTATTAAAACATAATAATTTAATAAATATAAACAATTTAATTTACATTAGAAAACATAGCACAGATTAATGCAATTATTATTTTGCATATAAGCAACTGATTTAGTATGCTAATGAGTTATAGTATAATAATAAATTAATGTTATCAATGCGGTGATCACTACTTTAAGTAATGATAAGGACGTTTACAAATTCATCCTAAAGAGAGGTTTACTCTTGATATGATAGTTAATAATTTATCGTTTATGAGCATATTTGGGCCTGTACAAATGAGGAATAGGTTAGCCTAAATTAGCTTTATTGTGACAATCCTAAAATATTCGACTAATAATAAAATGAATGGTTTACAAACATCACTGCGCCAAGTCTTATAAATAATATGAGAACTACCCATAAAAGAACTCACAGTGCTAACTATAATGACAGCATTTAAAATGGAGAAGATGTCCATCTTTGGACTGAAAACTTTATCACATATATGATTCCTCGTATTTATCACAAGGCAGTATTCAAAAATATGAGTGGTAAGGATTCCATGGTATGCCCTCTGACGTGTCACATGCATAGCCTTAATACTCTAATGTTTATCCTGAGATCGGTTCTACCAAACCTCATTCCTAGATGAGTTACGTGAAGAAAATCCGGAGTTCGGATGATAAATATGATAAAGCAAAATATAAGTACTTTAAAATGCTATCGTAAGTAAGCAACGCGAATATGGCTTAAGTCTTAAATGACTAATGAAATAATTTAAGCTTAAATAAAGCAATAATATCATGCGTAACGCCATGATAAAATAATAACCCACTCAGCAACATACGTATAACTTTAATAAATTTAGGATGTCGAATATAAAAGAGGGAAAATATTATTTTCTATTTAACAAGTCCAAGTATTTTAAACGACAATATATTATAAGTAATTTAACTCTTAATGGCGTATAAATAATAAATAGTTATTAAAATATATTAATAATCAAATTTATTTTAAGAAGATAAAATGCATTTAAATATCGATAGTGATGACAACAAAAAGTTTATCTTATGCCATAAAATAATTTTTAAACCATCCGCCATTAAGTATATATTTCAAATATTTAACAGAGCGAACAGCGTTCAGTAAGAAATTTTACATTTAACTATTTAAATATTCTAAAATATCGGAATGATGATTGAAATAATATAAGTTCGCTAGATTAAAACATTAGCACACTAAAACTAATTTAATAAGATATATATTTAAAATAAGTTTTGCCGCATGAAATAAAATAATTAGAGTGTGAAACTTAAAAAGCTAATGATAGATTTAAAGTACATAATTCTATGCTTAGCGTTTCAAAGAACAAGTTTAAAAACTTAAGAGAGAAAATCACAAATTTAACGATAATTAAGTTTATAATCAGTTATAAAATAAATAAAGATTACATTCTGATTACAATTAAGATTTAGGAAAGAAATGAAGTGAGGAGAATTAAGAGTTTATTCTTTGGTAAAACAGATTACCTTTAGAAGTTATGGTGACCACTTATAATAATGTATACGAAGTTTAGCAAGGCACAATATTAATAAAATAATGGTAGGCATCTTCCAATATTTTTTTACAATTAAACATAACAGTTCTCAAGTAGCGATGGCATGGCAGAAGGCAGGACAGAAATGATTTAAGTTCAGGGAGGCAAATTATTTTTACTCACAGTTCATACTGTTTCCACTCTCTACACAAATACCAGAGAGAAGAGTGATTTGAACTCTTTCCGTGCATTCCTAGAACTTCTGCTCCTCCTATACTTGAAATTTAGCAATATTGGAAGATGTAAACAATACGTTCCAGAAAGCATTATTTAAACGTATTTTTAAAATTGCAAATAACTTTAAAATATGATTTTTGGTTTGACTTGAAATGAGAATGACATTTTAAAATTGTAATAATACTTTTTTAGAATTTCTGGCATTGCTTTAGCTCTACATTAATCATATTTATTTTTATATCTATAATACATATACGCACATACACAATTATCTAAGTGAAGGGAATTTCCAAGCTTGGAAATAAAATATACTTAAGCTAAAATAATAATTCATCTGGTTATACATAACCATTTTGAATAAACAGGGTGGAAGTGATATGTATATATGTGTGTGCTTAACATTCCTGAATGACCAAATTAACATATAAACAGGTTCAAACCCTACTTTAAAGGTTTGTAATGTCATCAAGCAGTGAAGTTAAATATGTACTACAGATTTACCACTTCACATTCCCCTAATTAGAGGAACAAACAAAAAAAAATTGTTAAAAAAAGATTTTATTTATACCTTTAAAAATTATTATTCCAAGTGGCAAAGAAACACATGGTCGCCTAATAATAGCAAACTAGTCTCGCTATTCCCCACTATTATGTTTATGTCTCACTTCATGGAATTCTAATTATAATGTTTTAATTGGGATCTCCTTATTCTCTTAAGCCCTTTTGAAAATCAATGCTCTGTTCTGGTGCATTATGCCATCCTATCAATCTCATAACACTTTTTACTATTCTTTTCCCAGGTCGGGTGGTATATACAAATTTAATTGGCACACAACATTATTATACTTAAGAACCTTAAGCCATACTTGATCTACACAAATTTTATGACGAGGAATATGTCTCTTTCTTACCCTAATTTTTGCTATATGGGCTAATCTTAATCTATCATATTGCTGGTTATATCTTTGATGGATACAAGTACTCTTGTCCAGTAAGGATTTACAAATCTCTGTATCACTATAACTAATATTTCTAAAAATTTTAGGTTTATCTAATATTGGGTTTGTAATAATCTCCATCTCAAAAACATTATTAGTACCGCTAAAGATGATATTCTTATTGGTTGCAGAATCAATATGTTCAGCATTAAATAAATTCATTTCATGAATCTTTACATATTCATACTTTTCAATAGTAAAAATAAATGTACAAGCATTTTCTTTCTTTATAGCAGTGTTGATAGATTTATTAACAGGAATTCAAAAGTTTTCTTTATCATGAATAATCTTAGTTTTGATTGCCTTATTAACAGGAATCTGTCCTATAGAAACTTCATCAATACACTCTGCTATTTTCATATCAATATATTGGACTTTGGAAAAATAATCAGACTCTTGTTTACTGATCAAAGAAAGTTTATCATTTTTAATCAAAAATGGAATTGTTTCTTTACTGATAAATTTCTTCTCAAAATTATTAGTAACTATAACACCCATCTCTTTAGTGTTTAGTAATGTCAATTTTGAATCCAAAGAGAATAAATTGTTAACATAATTTTCCATTTTCATTGTAGATGCTACATTCCAATTAGAATTTATATTCTTAGAATGGAGTTCACTAATATTTGAAATTAGATTTTTCTCAAACTTTCCATAATGACAATTCACTTCAATTTGCTTTTCAATTGTATCACCCAAACCAAGAGAAGGAGAATTTATTTCTATAAGACTTCCATTTACTTCATTTGGAGAATCTACTTCAATGGTATTTTCACTATCATGCATCAAATAGTTCAAATCCATATGCATTTCATTAACATCAACTACATTAGGCAAACAAGTAGTTATTTCCATATAACCTTTACTTAAAGAATCATTAAAATTCATCTTGTTCTGAGAATCCATTTCAGTAATATTCACAACTGAATCCTTTTCATGATTATGAGTAATATAATTTAATTTAGCTTCATCACCAATTTTGTTAGACAAGCACGAAGCAAATTCCATATCATTTCTGACTGAATGATTATCTACTTTATAAAAATTACTAGTTTTCTCCGATATCATTTGACAATGTTGAATATTAACAATGTTTGAAGGAACCTTATCATTTTCTTTATCAGTGATGATAGTTTTCTGCATAAATTTCCTGACAGTTTTAACAATATTCACACCAGTTGTCACTTCCATATCATTAGTTATTGAAATATTTATGTTCTTATCAACTTTGATAAAACCATTTAAATAAGTTGCCATTTTTATATCATGTTATGGTATTTAACTTATTACACCTTCTTTTCTTAAAATTCTGAGCAGTAAAAGTAAAATAATTATTTGGCATGAGTTTTCTTTTTTCACAACTTAAACATTGCTTTTCAGAAAATGTTTGTTTTGATAAACAGTTGTGTGTTTTTTCAAACATTATATATTTATTTGAAAACTCTTTATTAAGACTTTCAAAAGATTTTACAGCACATTCAAATAAAAAGATGCCCGGTTCAATTTTACCCATTAAAAGAGAATCACCTTTGTGAAAGGGTAGCTTTTCATTTCTGTTATCTAATGCTTGAACTTTACAATTACTTTTATCCAATTGTTTATCAATCAATACATTTTTACCACATTCATTTAACAAAGCACTATTTAAATATTGAATATCATTAGAACTATCTTCAAACTTGTTCTCAACATGAAAAATAATTCTATCACTATCCATTATTCCAGCAACTCTATTTTTAACACAAGATTCAGGCTCAGTCTCTTCATTAATTGATAAATCTTCATGCAAATTCATTGCAGAATCGAAACATCTTGTTGACTTATCATTGCTGAAGGAATTCAAAACAAATGGCTGAATTTGGTTTTCATCAGGTACTGTGTTAGAATCAAATAAAATTTCTTCTTTTTGATAAATCTGACTAACTGTAACAGATTTATTGATGGAGGTATCAATCAAAGTTTCACAATTTGATTGATTATCTGGATTATAGAGTGGATCTATAAACTTTTCAACATTTTTAGACTGATATTCCAATAAAGAATCTCTTTGGACTTCTGTTGGAACATACAATTTAGATGATTCCACCCTGTTTGTTTCTTCTGCCATCAAAAGACAAGTAGAATCAAGCTTTTCATCAGACAAAAAGGAATCCTGAGTAGAAATATTTTCATCACATAAAGTTATATCTTTGGGTAATGTTTCAACATTAGTAGCATTTCTATTAGTTTCTTTAACCATATTTTCCTGATAGTTCAAATCAGTTTCACATTTATGTGTCATAAGAGAATCTAGACCTTTCATATTTAAATCATTCTTTTCAGATTCTTTAAAATCCAGTTGTATTTTTGTTTGAGTTCTTGAAACATGTCTTTAATCTCATTTTTAGACATCTCATATTCATATTTAGCCTTATTATCTGGATCATAAAGATGATCACTAATCTCTCCTTGGACTACTTGGAAATCTCCTAACTGATCCTCATGCTTTATCACGTTCTGTTGTGGATATTCTATTTTCATCTCTTTGACAGCAAGTGATCCTTTTACATGAGTTTGCTCCATCCATTCTTACATCTTCTGTTGCCTTTCATCTTGTTTTTCAAATAGACCCTGCATCCTCTTCCAGAATTCTTCAGCTTCTTTCTCCCATTCTTCAGCTTCTTTCTTCCATTCTTCAGCTTGTTTCTTTCAGAATTCCTCAGCATCTTTCTTCCGTTCTTCAGCTTCTTTCTTCCATTCTTCAGCTTGTTTTTTTCCAGAATTCCACTTCTAACTTCCAGAATTCTTCATCTTCTTCAGCTTCTAACTTCCAGAATTCTTCAGCATCATTCTTCTGCTTGTTTCTTCCAGAATTCCTCATTTTTTTCTTCTGCTCTTCACCGTATTTCTTTATGAGATCTTGCATCATTATAAATAACTAGTTATTGTCAATGACCTCTGGTCCCTTATTCACATCTCCCAACAAAAACTCTGGCTCCTTGAAAGTAATTTCTGGGCTTAGAACATCCATTGAATTGGCATCCCCTAAAAAATCTTGTTCCAACTCCCCATTACTGCTTCCATTCTCATCTTTTAATTTGTTAATCTCTTCTGAATTTTCATATCCATATTCTTCACTACTTATTTCATATTGTTTCATTTTACTGATATCGCTAACTCTATGACTCATTATTATTTGCTATGGGTTATTTGCCTATCCCTTTTCCTCAATCGCCTCTATACTACCATTTCCCACCATACCTACTACTTTCTTCCTGCCCTGCCTAACTTATATGATGCCCAACCACTTTATTATTTATGCCTACTCTTCTCACTACTTGAATCTGCCTATATCATTTAAGCTATATATTATACTTGAATTTGCCTATATCATTTAAGCTATAAGTATTATAAAATTATTAACTATTAATTCCATAACACAAAATATCTTTAAAAATTACCATGCCTTCACTTCTTTTGCCACTTTCCATCTGTTCTCTTTGCATCTGGAATTGACTAAAAATCATTAGTAAATTGATAATACAAAGTATAACAAACATCCAAAACAAAGTATGATTTTCGCTCTTTTAAATATTTGCTTGCGTTTGAATCTCACCCAATGTAAGTTATGTTAACACATGAAATCACCGGTTGGCAAAATTTATAATTGTATAAATACAAGGTGCCATGCCAACACAGCAAGATTAATAACTTATTACATAATATTTAGGTTATTCATGCTCACAGAGATGGACACCAAATTTTCCTTTTGCATTGATCAAATAATTCACAATTATTATACTAAATAAATATATATCTTATTTTCAATGCTGTTTTGAACTCAGCAAGATATATCCTTATACCTATCTCTTTGCAATAATCTGCAACAGCTATAAAATTTATTTCACATAAATAAACCTTATGTATACATAAAATAGTGTTTAAGGTGATTTTATATTATAATCTAGCAAATAAAGCTAAGAAAATATTATGACAATATGCAAATTATACAACATGGATTGACATCATTTAGAATAAAACAATTTATTTCGTGAATTACAAACTAACAACGTGTGACTAACCTAAGTTTGAATATAGGAATTTAACTCAATTATCTATATCATTTCCAAGAAGAGTGAGGCTATCAAAAATGTCAAAATTAATATTCTTCCCAGTAATTTATATTTATCGATATCTTTCACTTTCGCTTGCATAAGAATATGTAAACCATTAAAGCATTTTGCCAACTACATCTGGCTGCTTGGTGTTACATAAAAGGTCTTCACCTGCTCTGAGGTTACTCATAATAAAAAACGAACATTTAAAATATCAACTAGCAAGCAACCTTTCTTTTGCTAGCATGAGAACATGTAAACCATTTAAGCATTTTGCCAACTACATCTGGCTGCTTGGTATTACATAAAAGGTCTTCACCTGCTTTGAGGTTACTCTAAGAATCAATGTCATTGAAGCGTAATGTCCACTACATCGGACTGCTTGACATAGAATTCTATTTGAAGGTCTTCACCTGCTTCGAAGTTACTAATAATAGGAAATGAACACTTTAAATATTTGCTAGCAAGCAGCACTTTTAAATCAAAAGGTTTAACATAATATCGATATTGGATACTTTTAAATATCAAAACTGAGATATACACTACTTAATGTTGACAAAGAAAAATTATTTCTTTCATCTAGTCTACCTCTTGCTCCAATCTACTCTTACTACTTTTCTAACACTTTAATTTTCTTTCTCCTTATTGTCACGAACACATAATAACAAATGTATAATATATATACACTGAGATAGTACAAGCTACACATATAATTAATTTATAAATCTATTAACTATCTTATTACTTTTTAAATAATTATTTTGACTAACAATACTGTTTTACTCATATAACTTATAGTATTTAACCAACAAAATTAATTAATGAGCCTACATTTAGATAATCTTGGAGATATTAAAATATAAGCCACCAAAACATAAGCACTTACAAGGTATGGTATTTAATTAATATAGACCCCAATGATTGAGCCAACAACAAGATAAGCAGTCTACAGGGTGTGAGATTTAATTAATCAAAGCCCCAAACATTTGGGTCACCAAGCCCAAGAAAGAAAAAAAAATCCCATACCAGTCAGAATTGTATGTTCATTTAACAAGGTTTAGAATCTAAGCAAAAGTACCCTAAATCCACTCATGCCTGAGATACACAGGTCAGGAGCAATCATGAATTCTGCCCTATTTGCTCTTCTCTATAACTATAACATTATAAACAACACTTCTGATGATAACATGAAATTTTATTCATTCCGGTCCCAGAGACACAGCGGAAAAACAGAGATCTACAGGGTAATTAGCATAAATAAATAATGTTAAAACTTGGCTCAATCAAATATCTTATGTGAAGGGACAATTTATAAATTTTAAATGAATTGCACACAGCTAGCATTGCAAAAGAAACATGAATTATAAAATAGTATCCATCCAGAATGAGCAAAGATAGAACAACCTAGAGATAAATGTTCATTTAAAATAATCAATTATAACTTTTAAACATTACTAACACTATTATAAATATTTAATGGAATTCAATGAGTGAGAGTCAGTAAGACACAACACATGAGTAATTATTAAAACATAATAATTTAATAAATATAAACAATTTAATTTACATTAGAAAACATAGCACAGATTTAATGCAATTATTATTTTGCATATAAGCAACTGATTTAGTATGCTAATGAGTTATAGTATAATAATAAATTAATGTTATCAATGCAGTGATCATTACTTTAAGTAATGATAAGGACATTTACAAATTCATCTCTAAAGAGAGGTTTACTCTTGATATGATAGTTAATAATTTATCGTTTATGAGCATATTTGGGCCTGTACAAATGAGGAATAGGTTAGCCTAAATTAGCTTTACTGTGACAATCCTAAAATATTCGACTAATAATAAAATGAGTGGTTTACAAACATCATTGCACCATGTCTTATAAATAATATGAGAACTACCCATAAAAGAACTTGCAGTGCTAACTATAATGACAGCATTTAAAATGGAGAAGATGTCCGTCTTTGGACTGAAAACTTTATCACATATATGATTCCTCGTATTTATCACAAGGCAGTATTCAAAAATATGAATGGTAAGGATTCCATGGTATGCCCTCCGATGTATCACATGTATAGCCTTAATACTCTAATGTTTATCCTGAGATCGGTTCTACCAAACCTCATTCCTAGATGAGTTACGTGAAGAAAATCCGGAGTTCGGATGATAAATATGATAAAGCAAAATATAAGTACTTTAAAATGCTATCGTAAGTAAGCAACGCGAATATGGCTTAAGTCTTAAATGACTAATGAAATAATTTAAGCTTAAATAAAGCAATAATATCATGTGTAACGCCATGATAAAATGATAACCCACTCAGCATTATAACTTTAATAAATTTAGGATGTCGAATATAGAAGAGGGAAAATATTATTTCCTATTTAACAAGTCCAAGTATTTTAAACGACAATATATTATAAGTAATTTAACTCTTAATGGCGTATAAATAATAAATAGTTATTAAAATATATTAATAATCAAATTTATTTTAAGAAGATAAAATGCATTTAAATATCAATAGTGACAGCAACAAAAGGTTTATCTTATGCCATAATATAATTTTTAAACCATCCGCCATTAAGCATATATTTCAAATATTTAACCGAGCGAACAGCGTTCAGTAAGAAATTTTACGTTTAACTATTTAAATATTTTAAAATATCGGAATGATGATTGAAATAATATAAGTTCGCTAGATTAAAATATTAGCACACTAAAACTAATTTAATAAGATATATATTTAAAATAAGTTTTGCCGCATGAAATAAAATAATTAGAGTGTGAAACTTAAAAAGCTAATGATAGATTTAAAGTACATAATTCTGTGCTTAGCGTTTCAAAGAACAAGTTTAAAAACTTAAGAGAGAAAATCACAAATTTAACGATAATTAAGTTTATAATCAGTTATAAAATAAATAAAGATTACATTCTGATTACAATTAAGATTTAGGAAAGAAATGAAGTGAGGAAAATTAAGAGTTCACTCTTCAGCAAAACGGATTACTTTTAGAAGTTATGGTGGCCACTTATAATAATAATGTATACAAAGTTTAGCAAGGCACAATATTAATAAAATAATGGTAGGCATCTTCCAATATTCTTTTACAATTAAACATAACAATTCTCAAGTAGCGATGGCATGGTAGAAGGCAGGACAGAGACGATTTAAGATCAGGGAGGCAAATTGTTTTTACTCAGAGTTCATATTGTTTCCACTCTCTACACAAATACCAGAGAGAAGAGTGATTTGAACTTCTTCCATGTGTTCCTAGAACTTCTGCTCCTCCTATCTTGAAATTTAGCAATATTGGAAGATGTAAACAATATGTTCCAGAAAGCATTATTTAAACGTATTTTTAAAATTGCAAATAACTTTAAAATATGATTTTTGGTTTGACTTGAAATGAGAATGACATTTTTAAATTGTAATAATACTTTTTTAGAATTTCTGGCATTGCTTTAGCTCTACATTAATTGTATTTATTTTTATATCTATAATAAATATACGCACATACACAATTATCTAAGTGAAGGGAATTTACAAGCTTGAAAATAAAATATACTTAAGCTAAAATAATAATTCAACTGGTTATACATAACCATTTTGAATAAACAGGGTGGAAGTGATATGTGTATATGTGTGTGCTTAACATTCCTGAATGACCAAATTAACATATAAACAGGTTCAAACCCTACTTTAAAAGTATGTAATGTCATCAAGCAGTGAAGTTAAATATGTACTACAGATTTACCACTTCAATATATATATATATATATATTCACTACTTGGACTAAAAAAATGTTATAGAATATTTCTGATAAATTTAACTCAACAATACCTATGGGGTTATTTAACTCCTTCAAACAATTTTTCAAAGATAGATCTTTTCTATTAGCTATCACTGATACATATGTTTACCATAAATTTTTGACTGAATTATTATATAGATTGCTGGTTATAAACAATATATATGTTGCATAGTGCTCTATGATTAGCTGAACATCTGAATTACTGATAAATTGTCTTAGAATTTTATGATGCCAAACAAAAATCAGATTATAAAGACAACTCAAAACAGTTCAAAAGTATGCACTTACCATAATAAATCAACATAAAGAAACATTATTATAAGAGTATATAAAAATGCCTAACTAAACATAACAATAAGTAATTTTAAAAAGATAATAGAGCTCTTTGCTAATGTTATTAATTTACAATCAATTCATTTTAAAAGTACATTGATCTTTATATTTGAAAATAGTTATAAGTTTTGGAGTAGTGCTAAATAAAACATAGATCAACATAATATACCTACACAAATTACAGACCAAGAAGCATTGTTATTGATATTTATTAGGAGTATTAAACCACAATATGTTCTGGGTTGACAGCCATTACATTTAGCAGTAAACTTGCCTAATTCTAAATGCAAATGGTATAATCATTAACATTTCCACAAATCAATGCTTCAATGATAAACCTCAAATGGATACATGTATTATTGCTCTCTGGAGGACAAAAAAACAATCAAAAATAATTAAATTCAACTTTACAAGGAACAAAATAATCTCAAAGGAAAGCAATGTGACTATACATCAAGTAATCTAATGACATTGATTATATTAAATAAAATGTTAACAGGAGGCAATGACAATTTAGTTTCATGCTGATTGACTAGCAAGAAAGAAATGGGGATGGAAAAAGCAAACTATATCATTAGAAACAAGTGAAAATGAAGATGAACATTAAATTAAAAAAAAAAAAAACTATTTCAAACATAGACAATGATAATATTTCAGATGTCTCATAAGATAACACATTGGGCAAGATAACAGCAAGAACCGTTTACTGCCAACATTATATTAATAATTATATAACTCAGACACCATTATTTGATAACACTGATTTAACACATATTAAAAATATAACACTTACTTACTACACAATGAAGATTAAAAAAGCAAAAATATAAATTAAAATTTCTTAAAGTTTTATACATCAATATTAAATTATATTAAAAGTATTATCTGTGCACCAAGCACACGTATATTTTATAGATTACATGCTAATGAAGTAAATATTTAATTAGTTAAATATTAGAGAATGGAATTCAGATGCTGCTTTTTATACTTATTATATAATAGCACGGATCATCTGTGAACTCTAAAATATTTAAATATTAACAAATTTTCTTTTAAAAATACCCAATACAGTATAAAGTCAGAAGTATTGATTTTCTAGAAATTAAACAAATCCTTTTCTTTTTTTTTTTTTGCTACTATAATATATAGATTAATGGCTAGGCAAATGAAACGGCAGATGAGATAACACTTTCGAGCTGGGACAGGCAATCAAAGAAAAGAATTCTAAAAGTTTCACTGATTTACTCGTGGGTTTTTCTTAATTACCCAACATTCCAATCACAATTTAGGTTTTATGGTGTTTTTCAGGCATTTAAGTATCAATTCTTTTCAATAAGTAACTGCACTTCTGTATAGAGAGAGGAGGGAGAAGAGACCTAGGAAAATAACAACTTCATTGTCACATCATCAAACACCGAATAAAAAAAATCCAACGTAAAGAAAGAAAATTGCTCTATTTATATAGCAAATACAACTTAAAATACTAATACACTTTCTATATTTTCCCCTTATATAGAAAAGAAAAATAGGATTAAGATGACTTTTCTCTCCACAAAATTAATTATCCTGTTTTTACTAAAAACAGATTCAGTTAAATAACTCTGATAATATGCAAACCAAAAATAACTTATATAAACACTATTTACAATTTGAAACCGAATTTAAATTTTTTATTCTAGATAATTTTAACGTGTCACACACACATTCCAACATTTCACACACAAATAATTTAGTGTGTAAATAAATATATTTATGTAAATAATATTTAGTTTCAATATGCTTCCTGGATATCTTTCCTTCTAACCAAGTTTCAATAGTAAGCTTTTATTTTTTTTATATAATTTTGGAAAATGATTAAAACTATCAATGAAGTATCCATTTCAATATATGAGGTAGAAATAATATTATAATAAATCTTGATTCTTATTTATAATGCCCTATTGATTAGATTTTAAAAGTGACCACATTTATAGTAAAATGCATGTATAGTTGAGATATTAAAACAGGCAAAACTCTCTATGCGTTTTGCCACTCAGTGCAAGCCAGAGTAATCAAAGAATGCCAAAAGGCTTGTGCATAAAATCCCCATCTAGTGCCTACTCATCCAATATCCCCAGAGTAGTTTCTGACTTGTGGCCTTCGTCAGTGAGGAGCCTTGGATCTGAGAGCACTGCACTGAGATCTTAGGATCTAATGCAACCCTCCAGCAGCCACCTTTTATCTCTACTTCCTCACTGATGAAGGCCACAAGCCAGATGAGTAGGCACAAGATAGGGATTTTATGCACAAGCATTCTGGCATCCATTGATTACTTTGGCTTGCACTGAGTGGCAATACATATAGAGAGTTTTCCCTGTTTTAATAACAGTTAAGAGAAACATAAGAAGTGGTGATCATGTGACAGTTGAGATATTTTAGTTTGGCAATTTTTACATTGAATGATAGTTTGAGATTGATAACAAAACTTTGCAAAAATATGTAGAAATCCTCAAAGATTTAATTTGTTCCAAATATATTTTAGCTGAAGCATTAGTCATTTTATTTCATGTACACATATCCGATTATATATACAACACACTTCTAGAATAAAATAATTATCATGTCATACACTATCTCTTAATATAAAAGTTTGAGATCACCTTGAATCACTTACTATATATGTGTTTAAGCAAAAAAAAAAACTTTAATTGTCATGTGAGAACTGAAATCTCCACACCAAGATTGATAATGCAATTTCTATGCAAACATTATGAGTGCAACTTTTTTTTATTTTAAGGGATATGAACCTATTAATACAATACCATATATGCATTACACAAGATGCAAATAATTTATATTAAAACAACCAATGAGCAGTAGCAAACTCTCCATACAGTAGTATCACCTAGTGCAAGCCTTAGTAATCAATAGATGCAGGAAGGTTTGAGCATAAAATCCTCATCTAGTGGCTATTCATGCAATTTTCGCAGACTAGTTTCTATCTTGTGGCTTTCATCAGTGAAAAGTATTGGATCTGAGATTACTGCATCTAGATCTAAGGATCTAATGTAATTCTCCATCAGCCACCATTTATCTATTTAGTTAACTATAAAAATAGGAACTCAAAATGAAAACACATTAATGTTTTCAATCCAAGCTCAATCACCCATATAATCACAAAGATCTCAACCTAGTTCAGCACCTATACAATTTGATGTCCTTGGTTTATCAAAAACCACAGTCAATAACATTCCATATGCAGAAACTGTTTAAAACCACTAAAACATCACATAATTACTAAGGTTTGCACTGGGTGGCACTATTGTATGGTGAGTTTGCCACTGCTAATAGCAGATTATGTAAACATAGGAAAATGGTGATCATGTAACATCCAATGGGAAAATAAATAACACTCTGTAAAAGAATAAATAGTATATATAATAAATGATTACCAATTTTAGGATATATATATATATATAAACTGTCAAATTTCTAATTTTACAACATTTTCCTTGAATAAAATCTGTCATATAATAAACTAATTACCAATGTAAAAATTCTGATCTCCATTCCTTAATTATATGAAAAAATATTATTATTATTTTTTTTTGTAAATCATATTTATGTATACAGAGAGAATAGTCTAAAAATTTTATGCTGTGAATTAATTTAGGATATGATCACTTTATTTTAAGGAATACTCTCCAAAATTTAAAATTTATTTAGCTAAATTTATATTTGTAAATACAATAAACAAATTATTGAGTTTGTGTGTATATATTTATTTGTTGCAATGGTTTAAATGAGACAGGTAGAGGTCTGGTGCTCAAAAGACAGAGACTTTTCTAAATATTAATTAAATTACAATTTGTAAAAGATTAAATAAATTAAATTCCTAATCTACACCAATACTATCTAAAAATAGATATGTAATAATAAAGAATGCTACCTCTTAAGGAAAGGATGAAAATTTAAACGGTAATGGTTTATATTATTAATTTGCTAAAATGTGTTTAGAATGATAATGTTTGAACTGCATCTTAGTTGAAGTTTATTTATCTATATCCCTTTTAATACAATTGTGATTATTACTCCTTGATTAATTAAAGTAAGTAAAATGCAGGACTTCTATTTTAGTAAATAATAAGAATAATAATTTATTTATATCAGATAATAAAGTTAATGAGGTACTAAGGTGTGAACTCAAAGTGCAATAATTATATAAATTTTAATATTGATTAACAGACTTAATTTTCATAACCAGAGCACATAAAATTTATAAAAACTCACAACGTGTTATAATTTAGAATTATAGCATTACTAAGAAAAAAATCTAAATAAGTTATTCAAGCAAAATTAAATTATTGATTAATTACAATTTTAAATAATTACTATGATTTTTTCCCTAATTGTGTATATATCTAAATATTTATTCTCCAACAAATATATATTATCATTAAATGCTTCCCCCTCCATAAACATAATAAAATTAAAGTGGGGTTGAAAAATTGGTAAAAATGATGAGGTATTCAATATTCATAGTATAGTTACAATTTAAACTCCATAATTTGTTAGATTATCCAATATCAGACTAATGATCCAAACATATTGTTTAAAATTCATTCCCCTTAGATCATTAATATAGATTGTTTAGTATCGTAATATACTTTTAGAGAGTTATTACAATGCACTGTTCTGTAGCATAAGCCTCTTTAGCAATTTGTATATAAAATAACACAAACCATTAAATGTTAATATACAATTTTATTGTCATAACTTTCTCTTGAGAGTAATGGTTATTTCATCTGTTATGAGGCAGTATAATCCTCAGGGATTGGAATATGTAAACACTACACGAATTTATTAAAGGTCGTGACAACATATAAAAAAAGACTAATGTATATCAAGATATAGTAATAGGAGTGTATGAGGTTTAAATTTTATTTTATTTTTAATATATAACTATCCAGTCTTTTAAGCATTGATATTATATCTTAATTTCTTAATATTATTGCTTTTTTTTTATCCATAGGCTTTTATATTGCACTTCAGATACATGTGTTTAAATTTACTTAAATTTAAATGCTTATTTTGAAATTTTCGATGAGAGCAAAATGAATTTTTCGGAATGCAATATTAATTGCATTTTAAGTTGTCATTAAACCTCAATTCATATTTTAGCTTGCCTTTTGAAGTAGACCTTAACTTTTTTTTTTTTAGTCAATCATGTTGTGTTGTCTTTTAACATAGATGTTTGTAAATATGTGCATCCTTTCTTTCCCCTTTTTATATAAGATAAATGCTTATTAAAATAAGATCTTTTCTAAAATAAGCAGTATATATATATATATATATGTATATATATGCTAAAAACACACTTCAAAAGAATGAAAGTAAAGGGATTTTTTTCTTAATAACATGGACTATTGTATATATTGTTTCTTAATGATGTAATATCCATCACTATTGTTATGTGATACACTCTAGGTATTTGGCCTATAAAATTTATTAAGCTATCATTATTATAATCAAATTAATTTTAAACATCAATTATATGTACATATATAGAAATAGATTCATATTTATATAAATGTAACTTATTGTCTATTTTGTTTTTAATGTTCCCACTGAAACATATACACATACATTAATTCTAATATTTTCACAAATAAATGATAACTTCATACTATAATTATTTTCAGGATATACCAGGTAGTGAAAGAGCTAAAATTTCAGACAATAATAAAAGTATCTTCCTCAAAGCATCCTCTTTCTCAAATCATAGGAATGTATGTGAAATTTAAAATCATTATTTTTATCTTTTTCTTTCTACTCATATTTAAATTCTATTGATTGAGAAGTTTTAAAAATTAGTTTGTGTTCTAATAGCTTCATCCAAATGTTCTCAATTTTCTTTAATTTACACCTTTCCTTCAAATTCTTGGGCCTTTCAAAAATCTCTATAGCTTCTCTTAGCAATCTCTGGTCATATTGTTCATTTTTTATTAAAATATTTGTTTGATCAAAATTGATATATCCCCAAAATAATTATATTATGAAGTCATATATATAAATATTAAGCATTAAATCACCCAACATGGTTAAGAAATCCAGTACCGCCCTCTGTGAATTAATATATAAATACATTAGAGTTCCTATACAGAGAGTGGTACTGGATTTCTTAACCATGTAGGGTGATTTAATGCTTAATATTTATCTACTTATTTCAGTATAGTGTTATGCACTGGGATTATATATATATAAAAGAAAGTAATATTATGTTAACAAAGTTTTTACTTCTTTCTTTTTTTAAAGAAATAAAAGAAGAACCAATCACAAATATATGTCTTTAATATGATGTTACTCAAATTTCATTTTTAATTCCTATTGATATGAAACACATTTCTTTTAAAATCAAACAACTCTTGAAAAGAAAATGTCAAAATGGCTTATATATGATTCTTTTAAGACAATAAAAGATTATACTAAAGTATTATCTTATATATTTTTGATATATTTACTTACACCTATTTTAAAATATATATTATGTAGTGAGATCAAATTAACCAAGACATTGACCAATGATTTCAATAATTAATACTCCTATATGCAAAAAAAAATAAATTATAATATATATATATATGATGATGCACGATCAGAATATATACCTCTATGACACAATATATATATAATTGCAATAAAAATATATAATGGTGATATATTTTAAAAATAATTATAATAAACCATGGAAGTACTTTCAATTAAATTCTTAATCTTCAACTGAAGATATTTAAACTCAAATTTAGTGAAAGTAAATGTCATCATGTCATATCCCAAAATTCATGAATTGTTATGTTAGCACCTTGTCTATTAATTAAAAAATATTCTATTTATCAACATTGTCTTTTTCATTTATCATTTATTGTGGTTTCTCTTCTCATGAAGAATTTTAATATTTTTCAGATCAAAATTGAAAATAAACTTACATGATTTTGTATGATCAAAGAAAACAGATATTTTAAATGCTCAAGCTAAATTTAAAATATATATATATAGAGATTTGTATATTTTATTTTGTGTTCCAAATAATTTAAGAAATATATCTTTTAGGGAAATTAGTGCATGGCTTCATGCATAGGTGAATCAAAGTGTAGTCAAGAAAATGTTAAAAGATCATTGGATAAATGTATCAAAAGAAGACTAATAATGATTTAACAATGGCATCTATTTTTTATGAAAAATTGTAAGCTTCTTTTCAATTTCTATCTGGAAGATTCTAAAATTTTTCACAAAGAGAGAAACCATAATAGAAGAAAAATTAAAGAAGCAACTTTCATAAATAAAAATAGGATATATTTAACTAATTAATAGTTCAAAATCCCTATTGGCTGAGTGAATTAAAATTCTAAGCTTTAGACTGGTCAATTATAGAATCAGTAGTAAAAATATACTTGTCTTTTAAAATTATATTAATTTTAGTTTAATTTCTAAAAAGCAAATTAATAATTTGTCAGAATATTAAAGTAAACAAAAGTTTTTCAAAAATAAATTTCTATTTATAATTGATAAAGTAATCTATAGCAGACAACATAAAACATAAAACCTTTCTCAATTTACTTTCATATAAAAGTAAATTATTTTTACTAAAATCTGAATTATTCTTCTAAAATAATTATATTTTCACTCATATTTTATGAAAATAATAATAAATATGTAAAAAAACACTCTAAAACATACATTTTCATTTTGAAAATCAAACCCAAGGAACTTAGAACTATCAAAATCATTGATAAGTGCTCCTTGTGTAGAGAATGAGAAACAATCAATCAGTGCTTGGAAGGCATACCTTATCTCATTGTTATAACTTTAAATTTAGACATTGATTTATTAATTGTAAAATAATTACAAAAATAGCAGCATCAAACAGTACATGTTTCTAAAACAGGCAAAACTCTTTAACCATATTGCCACTCAGTGCAAGTCAGAGTAATCAATGGATGCCAAAAGGCTTGGGCATAAAATTCCCAACTAGTGTCTAATTCCCAGACTAGTTTCTGGCTTGTGGCCTTCATCAGTGAAGACACATGTTTTTTTATAAAATAACCATAAAATCACCAAAATAACATAAAAATTAGCAGTTTGAGAGCCATTTAAAGCTGCACATAAAAATCTTTGGTGAATACAGTTTACAAGTTAATTAATAAACATTGAAATTTATGGATTTTGGCAGTTGACAGAATGATGTTTACTTTCATTAAAATTGAATTTAAATGGTTTTCAATTGAAAAAGGTTAAACAAATTACCTGAAAATACTTTTGTGGTTTATTATACTTACCAGATGTACCAAGTGTTTTGAAAGGCCATCATTTTGATATGTTCAATTTGACATTATTACTTCTTTGCAATTTATAATAAAAGTTACACATTATATCTAATATTTGTATTTTTTTTAATTGGTTGCTTTAACAATTTTTTTGAAGATTTAATATAAATATAAGTTTTTATATTAAATATTGTGGAGTATGTCATTTATCTGAATTATATTATGGGAGTGAAAGACCTTGAAATCACAGAGCATCAGCATTTGTAGCTGTTTCTGCAGCTTGCTGATAACCTTTACTGTGAAATATATAAATAGTAGCCAAGCTAGTTCACTCAGTATCAGTGGTCTCAGGTAACCTACCAGGAGCCACCAAACATGTCACATGAAGCCAGTTGAATGCCAAAATAGTAACAGCACTATTACCATTTGTAAATTTGACAGCATAATTTCCTCCAGGCTTTCAGCTCTTCATTTTTGTAATATTTTTTTAATTGGTTGCTTTAACAAATATTTTTTTTAAGATTTAATGTAAATTAAACAAAAAAATTTAAATAAATGTGAGAAATATCCCCATTTTCTCTTCTATTTGATAAGTGAATCTGAAAGCAATATAATGCCAGAACAAATAATATTTTTTTTGTTGAAAAATACACCTCATTGTGATTTTGACATGTGACACTGGACAAACCTTAATACCTTCATCTATCAGACAACTGATTAAATAGGAATTTTATATATAAAATGTTATTATCATTGTAATTCAAACAAGGCAAAATTCTCCATGGAGTAGTGCCACCCTGTGCCAACCAGAGTAATCAATGGATGCCAGAAGGCTTGTGTATAAAATCCCTATCTAGTGCCTACTCATCCAATATCCCCAGACTAGTTTCTGGCTTGTGACCTTTGTCAGTGATGAGCCTTGGATCTGAGAGCACTGCACCTAGATCTTAGGATTTAATGCAACCCTCTGGCAGCCACAAGCCAGAAACCAGTATGGGGATATTGGATGAGTAGGCACTAGATAGGGATTTTATACACAAGCCTTCTGGCATCCATTGATTACCCTGGTTGGCACAGGGTGGCACTACTGTATGGTGAGTTTTGCCTTGTTTAATAATTATGTGGTAGTATAAGAGATGGTGATTATGTGATGTTTAGTGGTTTAATCATTATAATTCATTATTTTTATTACTTTTATTACAATAATTTTATAACTGACCTTATATATATATATATGTGTGTGTGCAAATAAAATGTCTGTTAATTAAAAAATTTTTGTAATAACAATAAAAATAATAAATATATCAGTCTTAAACTATTATATACAGTCTTTCAATCCATAGAAGTACTTTTGGTTAATTCCTTAACGTGCCTCAATTGCCGTTAAATTCAAAAATAAAATGGAAGCAAACATCATCAGCTCAAATCCCATGAATCCTGAATTTTAATGTTAGCAGCTTTCCTGTTAATTAAAATCATTTTATTCCTAGTTATTTAAAAGGAGCTTGCTGTTATCTGAAAGAAGATTTTTTAATTCCTCTTTGAGGTCTTAAATGAAGACAGCAGGAGAAATTCCTAATATCCACTTCATATGATCTTGACAGTGTAGCTGTTATTATTATATGATTATTCATAAAGTATATGAACATAGATAAGTTACTCATGAGCATTCAACAGATAGCTTTATTGGATTTTTAACTCTGAGTTTAAGATCAATAAACACTATGGTCTCTCTTCTCAGTTGCATAATAGTTCTTAACTGAAATATTAGATAGTTTTTCTTGAAGTCAAAATAAATGTGTGAAAATGTACTTTTTTAAATGGATATTTACAATCATGACAGGTAAAATTTAATCATGGCCCTTAAATTTCTAAAAGGCTGTAAAGTTGATAGACAAGATAGCAGTTGGCAGTCAAAGGCAGCAGATGTTAAGAATGTCCTAGTTGTGGACCAAGGCTGCCATTTCATATTTTATTTAGGTACTTACAACTGTAGATCCCTTTCAATTGATGAAAGAGGGCATTAAAAACTGTTTAATATTAAATGGGGTATTGTCTGACTTTATGAAGTTAGAAAAAAAGGTGTGAATAATCAGTTATTTTAAAAGGTGGAGAAAGACACAAATAATAAAAGAACAAGTGGAGTAGAGTTCATTATAAATAAAATGTAAAGAATAACATTAGTGAGATTGATGGTATATCAGATAAAGTAGCTTTTATCAGTTCTATATAATTTTTTCCCAAGGTAATTATAACTCATCTACAGTGAACTTTGCATTTTAATCAATCAAAAAAATATTTGAATTTAAAAGTGGTTTAGTACACTGAGCTATATCAAAATATTTTTTTCCACAGCATTTTCTATGAAGATGTAAAACATGCAATTAAATCTATGAAAAGGGAGAAAGTGTAGGTAATGTTGGAATTCTAATCATAAAAGAATCAAATGAAGAAATGGAAAATTTTTGGCAAAGTTATATACCAAATATCTAAATGATAAAGATATAATAGATGGTTAGAAAAATGCAGTAGTATTACTATTAGTATTTTAGAAAGGTGATGAAGGTATTAGAAATTACAGATGCAACAATCAGTTTTATACAAAAAAATTCCAAGATAATTACAACTCATCTACAGTGAACCTTGCATTTTAATCAATCAAAAGAACAAACTGGATTTAAAAGTGGTTTTAGTACTGTAACAGTAAGAATTGTCTATCTCACTAATACACTGCATAATTCAAACCCCACACATGAAACTGAGCATTCTAGGAGGGGTTGCCTTCTAGATGTACTAAGTTCGAATCTAAAGTCCAAATTTCAAAGTGCACCTACGTGATAACACATCTGATGCTACTACTAGTACAACCTTTTACCGGTGCCTGGTGTTCAGAGAGAAACAAAAAGACTCTATACTAAGATAAGTTTGGGTTGCTAATTAACATCTATAGATGTACAAAAGAAATGCAGAAATAGATGTATAGACCGAGACAGTGATAGGAATCAATAAAATAAAAGATCAAAATTAGTTTTAAATGATTTCAAAAATTTATTTATATAGAAATATATATATATATTTATTTATTTATAATGCCACTGTCTGCTTATATGAGACAGGGACGCTTGCTAAATAATTGTTGGCATTACATTCCAATAAATGACAAAAAGGTTTTAAAGCAAAATTATATATTCTATCCCTCAGGCTAATAGTATTACGATAATTTGCTTGAAGAGATAGGAACATGTGCGAGGTGCGAGGTGCTTTGAGTAATTATACAAGTTTAATAAACTATTTGAAAATTAAGTGTTATAAAATATTATTGATTTCGAGAATAGCATGGACAAAAGCTTACTAAGCAATAAAGTGGGGATGTGATCAAGGCATTTATTTGATAATAATAATAAAGCAGATGGGAGGTCAGTATTGCTAGTAATGAATTTATTAAAGGATGGAGGGTGTGACATGTTTAAGTCATGGATGCTTTGTAAAAATAAATATATAAATAAAACAATAGTGAAATATTTGGAATGACTACAGAGGGCAGCTCACCGCTAACCCATAGAAAAGTGTTGTCACGAACAGCCGAAACTTAGCGACTGAGTGACGACCGCGTTTAATTCCCAGGTGTGACATTTGAGTACACACTCTGCCTGGGAACTGCAGGGAGCGATAAGAGAATGGACTTGTCCATGTAAAATCCTTGGAAAGCAAAACAAAGCAGTCCAACAAACAATTCATTTACCAGCAATACTAGACTAATGTATATAAAACATACTAAATGGGTTTTACTTGGATTAAGAGAAATGCCCAATCAAATTCCCAGAAATTCATTTAAAAGGGTCCGCACATTCTCGATGTCAATGATGAACTTTGTAATTAAAGTAGAACACAGTATTTAAAAATAGGAGAATGCATGCTTGCAGGTTTGAAAAGAAAGCATAGGTTTATTTATGCAATCATGCATTTGGGGACACATTTAATCATTGAACTCACACATACTCTCATATTAGGTTAAAATCAATAAAATGTAGATTTTAAAACTATTTGATTATTATGTATATTAAAGAAGATTAGAATCACCCTCGAACGAGTGATTTGCAAGATAATAAAATTGGGAATTATTTATAAATTTAAAATATGCCTTAATAGCGGCGTCTTATTTTCAACAAAGGGAATAATTCACTCGGTCAAAGACGATTCTGATACATTATCATAATAAAATAAAAGAAAGCTTAATAAATAGAAAATATTAACCCAAGGATATAGAGAAAAACTGTTGATTATATTTAAACACATTAAAGAAGTATATAATAAGTCAAGTGAAATAAAAGAAAAGCAATTTAAAATAGCTATTAGCATGTTAGTTAGGAATCATAAGAGCTCTTGGGTTAATTTAGGTTACCTCTGGACAAGCATTTGCAGGTAGATTGATGGTTGGCAGGTTTTATATAACTCAGCAGCAAAATCTGGAATTGTTCATATTTTTTGTAGCAGCAGCAGTTCCAGGGTTCCTTACATGATAGCTTCTGATGGTCTAGAACAGCAGCCGGCCATTCATGAGGGAAATAGCCTCTGTGCCGGCTCTACTCCGACATGTCAAGGTTATCAATTTGTGTGGTAAACATGGTGAATTAATTTGGAGACAAAAACTCGGCTTCAAATATAAGTTCACAGGCATGGAGCTAAAATCTCAGGAAAATATATTTTGAAGAATATTTTACTAGAATATCACTCGAATCATTTCATTAGCAACACAAGAATAATTTTGGTTAAAAACATTTCATCAGCAAAAACTAGAATAATTTTGGGTAGAAACATTTCATCAGCAAATGACCAGAATGGAGAACAAAAGAAAACCCTCCTTTTTATAGTGGAAATAAACAATAGAACTGCCCTGGAGCATTACAAAAATATATCGTACTTATCAGCTGTAATTAAACCCATCCGAATGTCTAAAGGAATTTAACAAAATTTTAATTAATTTCTATTGTTAATTTCCTGTCGACATTCGAATTACAAACTAGATTTAATTAAAAATTACTTTTGCTAATTAAAAGAAAACCTTAAATGGACATCTGCTGTATTTTTAGATAAGCTTTGATAACATTAAATAATTAAACTATTGTCCCTCATTTATTTTAACAGAAATATTTGGAATGACTTTTATTAAATTCAAAAGAAAATTATTTTACTCTTTTAAATTGCAATATTTGAATCTATTTACTAAGCGAATATGAATTTTATTTTAAATTAAAAATATATTACGACTGTAATATATAGTTTGTAAATAGATTCAAACAAAATAATTTTAACTAACAATTTACAATTTAAACATAAGTTTTAAATACATATCACAGTGTGTGCACAATTACGACTTATATAAACTACTTTTAAATAAATCTAAATTATGTGAACATATACATAATCCATAATCTTTTATTTATTTGGGAATGAGTTATACTTATATATATATAATACGAGCATTGTACTTGTGGTTTAAAATTGGACAGGATTTTCAGTATATAAGCACATTGCAGACACACTACGATAGATTGGGATTCAAACTAAGGTATGAGGGTAGGAAATAGGTGAGAAAAGGTGAAACAAAGATCTGCAAAGCAGACCTTACTGTTTCAGTACAGTAGACTATATCCAAGTATTTTTGCTCAGCATTTTATATAAAAAAGTAAAACATGCAATTAAATTTATAAAAAGAAAGAAATTCTAGGTAATGTTGGAATTATAGTCAATATTTTAAAAGAAGCGAGTAAAAAAATAGAAAATTTTTGGTGAAGATATATACCAAATGTCTAAATGATAAAGATGTACCAGTTAATTGAAAGAATACAGTATTAATATTACTATTTAAGAAAGGTGATAAAGAAGGTATTAAAAATTACAGATCTATTAGTTTTTAATCAGTTCTATACAAAAAAATTTCCAAGATAATTATAACTCAACTAAAAGCACAAGTTGGATATGAAAGTGGTTTAAATACAGTGCATCATAAACAAGTAATAAGAGAAGTGATAGAAAATACTAATGAATATGAATCACCATTATACTTTGGTTTGTAGATTGCGAAAAGGCATTTGAGTCTATAAGCATTTTTTTAGTGATTAAGATATTTAACCATCAAGCTATAGACTCAGAATATGATCATATACTGAAAAATGTTTATAAAAATAGAGCAGCAACGATTAGATTACATAATGATATTAAAACTTGTTGAAGAAAATGAATCTCCACACATGCACAATCAGGTTAATATATTAAATTTACATGCACTCACCTGTTAATAAGTGTTTTAAAAGTATAGGTGAATCACTTGTATTTATAGCTTATTTTTATATAAATCAACACCTAAATAAACCTGATATTTCAATTTACAAATTATTTGTACAAATTTAGTTTATATATTTGTAGGAAAGAGAAATTTTTAAATATCTACAACTTTGAATTATATTAGTTTAAACATATGTAAATAAATAATTTAACAATTTGTATATGTATATATGTAAATCTTGTTGAAAGACCCACACATGCACTATTGGTTTGATATCACCTGTCAATAAGTATTTTAAAAACATAAGTGCATAATTCAAAGTTGTAGATATTTATATATGAGAAGCTTCCTCTTTCCTGCAATATATAAAGTAAGTTTGATGGACATATTGAATTTTAAAATAATGAATGCATAAATAAACAATATTATTTACATTAATGCTTTAAATAAATGTAATATAAATTATATGATTATTGGGTATTTTTCCATCTACAATTTTCAACAAATATAATTCTATTAAAACAGTCAAAACTCTCCATACAATATTGCCACTCAGTGCAATCCAGAGCAATCAATGGATGCCAGAAGCCTTGTGCATAAAATCCCCATCTAGTGCCTACTCATCCAGTATCCCCAGACTAATTTCTGGCTTGTGGTCTTTGTCAGTAAGGAGTCTTGGATCTGAGAGCACTGCACCTAGATCTTAGGATTTAATGCAATCCTCCAGCAGCCACCTTTTATTGCTACTTAACTACAAAACTATGAGTCTTAAATTTAAAACACAATAACATTTTCAATCCAAGCTCATTAGTCTATATAGTCATATAGATATGAACTTAGTTTAGTACCTATACATTTTGATGTTTTTTGGTTTTTAATAACCATAGCCAACACTATGCTATTAGGCAGGAATTACAATACTATATGGAGAGTTTTGCCTGTTTAATAACAATTATAAGCAAGCATAAGAAATGGTGATCATTTGATGTTTATTGGCTTAAATGTAATTCTACCTGTATGGTGAAACAATTTACCTACCACAAGTCAATCAATGTATTGGACAATTTATGATTTTTATTTATATATTTATAGGTACTTATTTTATTTAATACTTAGATTTAGCATGCTTGATTTAGTTTTATAGTTTCATCATGGTAGATTTTAGAAATTCAAGATAAAGAAAAATTAATTTGATTTCATAAAAATATTTTTTTTTCCTAAAAGTCTTTATTAAAATAATGGATGTGATTTTAATAATCAAAGTTTAGCTTAAGTTAAATCATCAATCTTTCTTCAAAGTTTTTAAGAAGAATGCAGAATCAGGGCTATTAAGTAATTTGGAAAGTGTTTACAATGTATGCACTTATTAATGGATGGACTTAGTTGTGTTGTATATGAATCACTGCAATTCAATGTCCCATATGTTATTATTGATGTACTTAATGTGCATGTATGAAATAGAAAAACTTTTTCTAAATTTTTGTGCTTGCATTTATTTGTTGTTTTTGTGTGGACAAACCATTCTTAACTGTAATAATTTTTGTTACAACTCCTCATTCACAAATCTTCAGTTAACACTTGATTTATTGGTAAATTTAAATGGAATAATAATCTGATTACCAGATAAGATAAGTGCAAAAAGAGAGAGCAATTCCAGTGAGTACAAGAAATGAATTTGGGGGGAGGGGGGTCCATGATAAGAATCTTATAGCTTTTTTGTAAAGAGAAGTACTTGAATAAATGCACATTTTTGTACTTGGAACAAAATGTAGATTTTTATAAATGAAAAAATAAATTATCCCCCAAAAATAAGCACTATGGTGTCTTTTGGAGCAAAAATTAATATAAGACTTGGTCTTATTTTCAAGGAAATAGTATATATATATGTGCATATTAAATTAAACACAGGTCAATGTATATATGTAAACTAAGTGATTAAATTACTCTTCGTCAAATTATAAATTTATATGTTGAACAAAGGATCAAGAATAGAATGAATCCATCTATTCTCGGAGTTTTGTTGTTAATAAGCATATCTTTGTTAACATTGCTGAAAGTGAAAGTAATATATCAGTCAGATGGAATAAGACAATATTTATTAAACAATAATCAATTATGCAATATTGGAGACAGAATGTTTCATGTATCATTTTAATTATAATAATTAAATTAATATGAAAAACAAACAAACTTCAATGAAACTATACTGGAGAGAAATGCTACAAGTTTAATAATTACCTATCACTTTTCAGCAGTTATTTCTAATTTGATTGGATGCCACAGATTCTTCCAGAACCTGAAATAATTTAGATTGAGTTTAAACTCTAATTATCTTATGCATTCCACATTTTGAATGATGCTATAAGCATCATATTCTATATCAATACAATAAAATAATTTAAAACATTACCATTTAAGGCATCTCTCCTCATTCATCCTTACACATCCCCATTTCATTTCGTAACCATCACAAAGTCTAAATTATTTCCAGCTTAGATCAATACATCACTACAAAAAATATATACAAAATAATAATGTAATAAATATTACCTAAGGTTTATTTTATACAAACTATGTACAATAACTACATCAGTTGGTGATCCAATTTCTAGAACATTAAATTCATATGCAAAATACATATTCTTTTAGTAGTGTTACTCTTCTCTTTATATTAGTTTCACTTAATTGGACTTAACTTTTCATGTGATATTGTATTGAGGATTTTTTTCTTTTATAATTTACTTTTCAAGTTTAACTGTCAAGTTCTTTTACTTTAATGCTAATGATATTCTTGACTCCAGGTTAACTTTAACAATGTTATGAGCTTATTACACATAATCTTTTAAATTTAATTTATATGTGTATGTTCATGAATTTGGAAGACAAAGCTTTGGAAATGAACTTCCTCTCCAATTTCCATAAATTGTGTCATTACTTACATAATTTCTTGATCATATGTTTAAATTTCCTAAATCATCATAATTATTTCAAATCATTATCTTAATAATATAATCCATACTGATAGTAAAATTGAAAGATATCATATTTGAAATATATTGTAGATGTAATTATATAATAAAATTATTAAGAAGTTAATATGCTTATGTCATCCAACAATATTCATCAAATATAACCAAACACATACTAGCTTTGTAAATTAACTCTTAAGATCTTCACAGGCACATAGAGAAGAATTATGTTAACTGCATACAGCAAAATATAAATTCACTCATCACTAATGCAACAATATTTATCATTTCATTAACTCAAAAATTTAAGTAGGGCTCATGGTACAGGATTATATTAACTATGCATAAAAAAGTAATTGGGAATAAATCACTGGTTAATTCTTCTCTTAACTAATAAAACTGAATATAGCTAACTGTATATTTATTAAAAGACAGCAAATGATAAATGGCTATATCATAATCAATATTATTCCAAAGCATAAACACATATATGATTTTACATTTATTTCTTTAAATTATTCTGCTAGTATAAATATAATTAATCTACAATATCACAGATATAGTATAAGTAGTTTCAGATATTTACAGTATTGATACTCATTTTCAAAATTAATAACTAAGAATTCATGTTATCTCATATATGAATAACATAATTCACTTATCCATTCACATATGCATATTTATGCACTAATGTTAAATGAATCTTATTTTACTTATTAAGAAATCTTAACTGAATTTTAATGTGCCAGTAAAAAGTATATCCTTTATTAAAACAGGCAAAACTCTCCATACAGTAGTGCCACTCAGTGCAAGCCAGAGTAATCAATGAATGCCAGAAGGCTTATGCATAAAATCCCTATCTAGTGCATACTCATCCAATATCTCCAGACTAATTTCTGGCTTGTGGCCTTTGTCAATGAGGAGCCTTGGATCTGAGAGCACTGCACCTAGATCTTAGGATCTAATGCAACCCTCCTGCAGCCTCTACTGTATAAAGAGTTTTGCCTGTTTTAATAACACTTATGGGCAAGCATAAGAAATAGTGATCATGTGATGTTTAGTGGTTTAATATATCTTTTATTTTGATATATATTATCTTTATTTATTATTCAGTAAGTTCATTTTATTTAAAATCTTTTTATTTCTTTTTATATATAAATTATTCTCATACATTTCAAAATTTTTTTTTTTTACCAGATGATTCATAAAGGTAACATGTAATAATGTATTATATTTACACAATAAATTTTTGAAACACATTTAAAAAGCTTCTTTTTTTTATCATGACTGATTTTCTTAGTTCATAATTAATTATGTACTACCAATGCATTAGAATTCCTCTTCGACCTCTTAGTAAGTTTTTCCTAGTCATTTCAAATGTATTTTGACTAAATCAATTATTGAAAAGTATAACTAAATATTATAAAGGTTATATATTTTTTTTTATTATAACAAAATTAAACTTTCAGGAAAAGAAAATTAGAAAAATAGCATTGATAATAAATATATAACTAAATCTTTAAATGTCTGATTTTTTTTGAGCAAGTTATCGAAGTTTATATTTAAAAATCTAGTATATATATATATATCACAATATTATATTGCAAAGTTTATTATGAAGTTATCGAAGTTTATATTTAAAAATCTAGTATATATATATATATCACAATATTATATTGCAAAGTTTATTATGATTTGTGTAAAATTTCAGAAAATTTTTAATAAAGCATCTCTAAATAATTGATTATTTAAAATTTCTTGTGTAAGAAAAAAAAAAGTGTTATATGATTATTAGTAAAAAAATATGGAAGGCTATACTGTGGCAGGCAATCCAAGAAAGAGATCTTAGAAGTATTTATTTATTCACCCATGACTTTTTTTCATTTATCATATACTTTAATTAGCCACTGAAATTTTTTTAGAGTTTCACAATATCTGAAATATGAATTGTTTTCCAATATATATCTCTACTGTAAAGAAAGATCCAGGGTAATAACATGATCTATTTGAACAGACAAACTACCTCAGACAGCTGGATCAGATATAACTTTATGAAATAACAACTTGGAGAATATAATGCAATAAGTTTGTATTCCTTTCTATTATTATGTTTTTTTATTTTATATGAAAATAAAAAATACGTTTAAGCTATTTATCACCACATATTATCCAGTCAATTGTAATTAATTAATTAGCTTGATATTTTTGTTGTTGTTTTTTTATAAAAAACATACACACCAATCCTGGTAGTAAATGGATTTATTTTAATGCAAATCAACTTTTATTGAATCAATAAATAAATTATTTACAAGAATGTTTTTAAAACTGAATTTAAATTTTTCTATTAAATTAATATTAAATATTTAAACTTTAGTGAGTATATTAATGTTAAAAATTTTGCTTTCACAAACATTCGAACATACACGCACAAATAATTTAATGTGTTTGTAGATGTGTACTATTTGAATTTTAAATTATTAAGATTAATTACACTTATATTTATGAATAAAAAAACAATACTTTAAATCTCTCTCTTTCTAACCAACTTCATATTATAACCTACTCTTTAACTTCTGTCTGTTGTTGTCAACTAATTAAGACTGCTAATGAAGGAAGCATATACTTTAAAATATATATTATAATGAATATTTTCATGGGAAAAAGATATTTTATAATACATATTTTCAGGAGAAACCATGCTTAATAAAATAATATTAAAACAAATATATTAACATTTCGACAAGGTAACACTTGCCTTCAACTGGGTGAAGAAATAGTGACAATCACATGGTTATAGCAAAGACAATTATATCATATGGTTATTGAATAGTTTGATTTAAATTTGGCAGTATTTTTCATATTTATTTGTGTGAAGAAATTCTTCTAAATAATTGGCAATTTCATTGTTTCATCATGTTTGTTAATGCAATTTGTTTTTTTAATATTTGTATAGCCTCCCTAAATACACTTTGAACATGGTTATTGCATGTTGATATGATTTTTGTATTTGAAAAATCTGTGTGATGGCCAGTGTCCAAAATATGGAGAGTAAGTACTAAAGTTGTTGAGGAATTTTTTCACTTCACTAATGGGCTTATCTTTTTTATCACTTATATGTTAATTGCTCCTTCCTAAGTATGTAATTTGGCACATGCCACATGGAACTCATAGATTTTTGGGGATTGCAGGGAGTTACATCCTTAGGTTTGATCAGAATGTTATTAATCTTTTGCACAGTAGGAAATGTTGTTTTTATGTCATAACATCTCAAAACCTTTCCAATACTATCTATTTATTTTATATAAGGAATACATACTCTAGTAAAAGTATTTGCTTCTTTTGCTTTTTTTGGGGTGGTGGGGCTTTTGCTTTGCATATTGCTTTATATATAGTGATAGAATTGTAACCACTCATTAATAAAGCTTCACATGTGTGTTTGATTTATTTTCTTAATGCAGATGTATAAAGTGGTAGAAAGGATTTTGTTGTTAACTGAAACAAGACTCTTTGATTCTTCTTTGAAAGCATAAAGAGCTAAGCAGAACAAATTTTAATATCCATTCTACATTACTTGTTAATGCAACTGTTATTATTATGTGATTAGTCATGTATTAAATAAATATGGATGAGTCACTCACTAATATGCATTTTCCAGCATGATGAGTTTATTACATATTTAGCTAATACTTTAAAACCAAGAAGCAGCATCTTTCTTCTCAGTTTCCTGATAGTTCTTAATTTAAACACCAGAATAGGTTTTCTTATAGGCAGTATTAAAGTGTGTATGAATACTTTTTTTAAACATGAAAGATAAAATTAAATAACAGTTTTATTCCTGAGAGGCTGTAAAGTCATCAGCCAAGGCATTAGTTGAAGGCCAAAAGTGGAGAATGCTAAAAATCTCCTGATTGTGGCCTTAGGTTACTATTCAATGATGATCTTTTATTTATTCATCTAGAACCACAAAACACTTTTAAATGAATCGAGAGTACATGAATTAAAAGAACCGTCTAACATTAAACGAGACATTGCTGAACTTTATAAAGTTGGAAGGACAAGTGAAGTACCATATTACAGATAACTCAGGTTTATGCCTCAACAAATTCTTATAGTGATCAAGTAAATAATTTTTATGTAGATATACAAAATGTTTTTTTATCATGTTAAATATCATTTTAAAATTATGTGGCAGATTTTAATAGTAGAAATGGAAATCTAACTGATAAAACCATGGTTGATAAATTTGTTTATGATGACAAAAATAAAAGAATAGAGGCTTGTAAAATTTGCTGGAAAAAAAAATTATATATTATAAATGTTTTCTTTGAAAAAAATTCTAAACTGAAATGGACATGCAAACATTCAAAGGATAATAGAATAGAATTGAATTACATTTTGACTAATGGAAAACATGTACATCAAGATTATAATGTTCTAAATAGATTCAACATAAGAAGTGTTCATCAAGATATACATTAATGTGGTCTGTAGAAGCAAATTATATTTAAAAAGACAATATTAACTTATGATATTTTTAAATCTCCAAAATTACTTTAATGAATTTAAATTACAATGTGCTAATTTTTATAATATTGACAAATTTTGAAAATATACCAAACTTAAATTTAAAAAAATGAATATTTTGTTTCAAACTATATCAAAAATATTTGGTATAAAAAACCAATTTCCTAGTAAATTTTCAAATGAGATAGGTGAATGTTGAAGGAAACAAAGAATATGAAAATATTTTAAATGATACATCAAGAAGGATTAAATATTACATGATCACTGTTTCTTATGCTTGCTCATAACTGTTATTAAAACAGGCAAAACTCTCCACACAGTAGTGCCACTCAGCAATGGATGCCAGAAGGCTTGCACATAAAATCCCTATCTAGTGCCTACTCATCCAATACCCCCAGACTAGTTTCTGGCTTGTGGCCTAAGATCTAGGTGCAGTGCTCTCAGATCCAAGGCTCCTCACTGATGAAGGCCATAAGCCAGAAACTAATCTGGGGATATTGGATAAGTAGGCACTACATAAGGATTTTTTACATAAGCTTTCTGGCATCCATTGATTACTCTGGCTTGCACTGAGTGGCACTACTGTGTGGAGATGCCTATTTTAATAAGGATTAAATAACTGGTATTTTGTGAAATGGTATAAAAACATTTGGTAATTATATTAAAAAATTATGAAGAAAATACAAGTTTTATAAGTATAGAAGAACATTTTGGTATCAAAAGTTGTTTCATTAATAAAAAAAAAAAAGAAACTATTATTAAAATGTAAACAACATTGTGAGATGTCTGAACATGTTCTACAAGGAATTATAATAAAGTAATGATGAACAAGAAAATGAAGTTACCACTACAGTTATTATATTTTCTGAATTGCTAAATATTTTAATTAAAGAGGTGAGATATGCAATTAAATTTATGAAGAAAAGAAATACTATCATTGATATTTGAAAAAAAAAATAGAAGAAAAAAAAATAGCAAAATTATTAGGAAAAGTATATATAACAAATATTAAATGATAAAAATATATGAGATAATTAGAGAAATGGAGAATTGATAATAATATTTAAGAAATATGATAAAGAAAATAACAGAAATAATACACACATCAGTCTACAAATAGTTTTTCATAAAATATTTATCAAGATAATCACAAATCATGTATTGTAAAGTTTTTCACTCAGACAAACTGTTCACTTGATTTAAAGGTAGTTTTAGCACAGTAGATCACATCCAATTATTGAGAGAAATTATAGAAAGGTCCAATAAATTTGAGTTGTCATTATATTTTGAATTTGTATATTGTGAAAATGCATTTGATTCTATAGGCATTTCCACAGTGATTACAGTTCTCTGTCATCAAGATATACATCCAGAGTATCACATTCTAAAAAATATTTACCAAAATGTGCAATCAGTGACTAGATTACATGATACCACTAAAAAAAAAAAACATTTGTAAGAGTATACATTAGAGTAATTTCATAACTCCTAACTTTTTATATCAGTTTTACAAGAATAATTTCTGGATTATAATAAAAAATTAAAAGAATAAAAATACAATTAGATTATTTAAATTACCTAGATTTTGAAAATTAAGTGGTTGATTTTACAAATAATTCTTCAGAACTTCAGAAAAGGTTGCAATAATTATCAAGTGAAACTACATAAGTAGGTCTCTGAGTATATACTAGAAATATTTAAGTAATATTCAATTAATATTCTTATATGAATAAAATAAAAATTGATAATTATAAATTAGAAGTTAACAATGACAAATATCTTGATTTTGTTAAAAATAAGATGAGTTTACTACTTTTTAAGTATGGATGTGAGATTTGGATACATTTAACAAAGGAGCATGACCCTTCAATAAAGTATCTAAAGTTACAGATTGGAAGTAACAAGAAGGACTGAAAGCAAAATTCTTGGATGAGAACAAACTGATATCATTGAAAAATTAAAAGATTGAAATGGTACTTATATTGTAAAAGATGTAAGAGGGGTAAAATAAGAAAATTAATTGATATTATATAAAAAAGAAAGGCTATAAATTAGACATATTGAAATAAATTTGGATTGACCCTAAATATTGTAATAGACTATATAATGTTTGAAATAATATATTTAACATATGTTCAATCATATCTTTCAAATTTATGGCACCGTTTTTCAATTTTTTTTATAAATCTTTCATTTAGTGTAAAATCTTTCAGAAAAATCTCATTCACTTTACAACTCCAGTATCTCAGGTGAATTAGAATCTTAAAACAATTGAATATTTACAAGATTGATTGTTTTAACAATTATTCTGTTGAAATACATGTATAATGAGAGAGATTGAGAGATTATATATTGAGTGATAGTTTAAGATTTGTATAATTTTGGAAGAGCGTATCAATTCTATGATAACCTTGCACAATGTATTTCTTCAACATGCTTTTCCTGAGTAAATTAAATTTCAAATAATATTCAAATCATACAATGAACACATTTTATTCATACAATTCGAGTTATTAGACTTATTTTTTAAAGCTGGCTGATCTCTATTTATACTGTAATTGTTTTATCAAAACATTTTAAGATGATCTCTATCAGATATCTTCATAAATTACAGTATTAAAATGCATTCAACTTAAAGCATTTTTATGTGGCTTTTGCAAACAATTTATCTTATATTAATAAGATTAAACATTTGGTGTTTAAATTATACAATTAATTTTTCATAAAAATGATCTTTTGTTTAAATAAATTTGTGGCAAAATAAAACTATTTTAAAATCATCTATAACAATGGTGAAAGTATATTAAAATAATAAAATTCTCTGGAGAAATAAGAAAAAAAACCGTGAATCTTTACTTTCAATGAGTTTGGTTATCAGCTGATTTGATTCAAGATTTAGACTAACTCATACAGCTTAAAATGTAGTGCAAAAAAAAAACCAAAGGCATAAGAAGATTATATACAAATACTTTTAATTCAGCATTACAAAAAAATGTACACATACAAGAAAATCTAAACAAATTTGATATTTTTTTTTTCTCTAGCTTTCCTATTCCATATTCCTTCTTTTCTTCACATATAGCTTTGCCACAATTAAATACTTACTTAGAAATAGTGTTTTGTTTTGTACTCACTATATGTGAAGCAATTTTTAATAGACTATTAATTTTCTTCTTACTGATTTTAATCAAATGTGAACAATCTTTAAAATTTATTATAACATATTTTAAAATGATTTGCAATTTTTAATTAAAATTCATTTGAGGGTTTCTGAAGTTAAAAAAAATCAACTCTTAATGCTATTTACCTTAGTTTTTGTCTCATAATTTTGTATTAACATGAATTTTACATTTCACTAATTGATGATCACCTCCTGTTTGAATCTAATAAAAAATATATACTTGAAATATTTAAACAAATGCATACTTTATATCCCTGGAGTTTAGATGTAATTACAGGGGATTTGAGCACTAATTACATATGTGTGTGGAAGATGATGATCTGGACCAACTGATGAATACTGGTTCAGCATGAAATACATATATTGGAGATCATTTATCTTTTTCACATGTATGTGAGCATGTGTATTGGTTATACTGGATAAAGTAGATGACTGTAGAGAGCTTGAATTTTGGATTCAGACCCATTTTAATTACATTTATGTTAAGTATATACCCTATACTTATATTTTAATAATATAAAATTGAGCATAATAGTAATAAAATTAAATTAAGATTATAAACTAGAAATCATGAAACATTATTTACAATAAAAAAATAGACGTGAAAGCAGAAGAAAAAGTATGTAATATAATTTATAAGCGGACAAGATTAGAATTGTAAAAGATGGAGGAAGAGCATATTCAAGGAAAATGTCAGCACCCAATGGAAGGTGCACAGAGAACAGAAAACATAATCATGTTAAACCAGATATTGCAAATGCTCAAGGAAATTAAAAAACAAAGAGAAGAGGTTAATAAAAAAGAAAGTAGAAGAAAAGGAAGAAGTAAAAAGAAAAAAAAGGAAAGTAAAAAAAGAGTAAAAGAAATTCAGATGCTTCTAAACCAATTAGAAGTAATCCACAAGGCCAGATGTTGGTTACATAAAGAAGCAAAGCAAGTAACAAAGAAAAGAAAATAATAGAAAGAGAGCAGAAGAAAGAGAACAGGATAAGAAAATAAGAGCAGAAAAAATTAAAAGACTATAAGAAAAACATTAAATATATCACAGAAAGATTGCAAAACAAAATAGAGAAAAGTAATCAACAAATTGGAGATAATTAAAAGAAAGAGGATTCAGGAAAATAATCAGAATAAAATCCAAATAATAAAGAAAAAGAAGGAACTGAATAACATATATGTTATATATCATTTTAATCCAGTCTACTTTACTTTATTTGAAAATACAACTTAAGAAGCATTGATGCAGTGATACAATGAAGAGAGAAACTCCTGGTTAAAATGGTTTTTTACCATAACTTCAATAACCATATTTTGCTGACTGTTTTTAAAGTATTTCTACAGCCAGAATAATAATTTTATTTAGAAGATGATCTGCTGTGTGGCTAGGCAACAAACAATACACTAGACAAAATACCAGAAAATGCAGTCAGATCCAGAAACTAGTTAGTTGCCACTTACCAAAACAAGCAAGTGCCTGTCTTAACAATGTCATTAAAAAGAAATGGACAGTGCCATAAGAACCACCTAAGACTTAGTCACTAATGTTGCTGCATTTCCTTTCTAACATCAACAGAGGCCAAAGGAAGAAATATCATCATTGGAAAAATTAATGAGACAACTGTAAAATGTTTAAAAATTATATTTGTAGAGAATCATGGTTTGTAACTGTTTAAATATTTTACATGGTAAGATCTTATCATTACAGATATTACAAGATCTTAAACATAAATTAAAAATATCTTTTATTGCTATTATATCTTATATATTGTATATGCAGTAGTAATTGCAAGTATATACACAACAGTTTTTATTTGTGCATTGTTAATAAGCTCTTTATATTAATCCATTTAATTTGTGTTTGCTTCTAAAATCTATTCCAAACATAATGCTTTTATTATCCAATATGCTAATAATGTCCACAAACCTGAGAACTCATGCAATCCACTGATAAACATGCATCAGTGATGGCAATAATTTGTAAATGGAGATTGGGCATTAATAACTTTTCCAAAAATAAATTTTCTAGATAGAAGATTTAGCACCTAAAAGTTCTATGTTTTATTTTAAAACTGACAAACAATAACATGCACTTGGGAGGACTTGTACTTATATTATAAATCATTATCATTATCATTGTTTGGTTAATATTATTATATATCTTTGAATTGAGTCATGTTTATTAAAATTTTATTAACCATTCAACTTTCACCGAATATAAATGTTTACTTTGAATCAATATTTGTGGTACATATTAAATATATCATTGTATAACCCTTTTATCATTGCATATTTACCATTACTGTATAAAAGTAATATACAATACTAGACTGCTATGCCTATGCAAAGTGACCATTTGTATTAGCAGTTTCAGTTTGTAATATTGAAGTAGCATGTCTAGAAAGTTTTGAAATAAGAGTAAAAATATATTCCAGATTAAGCATCATCAATTTTAAGCCACTAAACATTACATGTTTAGTATTCTTTATGCATACACAAGCTGTTTACTTAGAGGCAAAACTATCCATACAGCAGCCCACTCAGTGCAAGTCAGAGTAATAGATGCAGGAAGGTTTGTGCATAAAATCCCTATCTAGTGCATATTTATTCAATATCCCCAGACTAGTTTATAGCTGGTGGCTTTTATAAGGGAGAAGCCTTGGATCTGAGAGCATTGCATCTAGATAGGAATTTTATGCACAAACTTCCTGGCATCCACTGATTATTGTAGCTTGCACTGAGTGACACTACTGTATGGAGAGTTTGCCTCTGTATAAACAGCTTATGTAGGCATAAAGAATGCTGATCATGTGACATTTAGTGGTTTAATATCAGCCCTGCCCAGTAAAATAAGGGTGTCTGTGGTTATTAAAAAATCAAAGACATGAAAAAGTATGGATGCTGAACTAAGTTCAGATTTATATGACTATACAAACTAATGATCTTCGATTGAAAACATTATTGCATTTTTATTTTAAACTCAAAGCTTTATAGTTAGCTAATACGGTAAAAGGAAACTACTGGAGAATTGCGTTAGATCCTAAGATCTAGGGTACAGTGAGTACTCTTAGTTCCAAGGCTCCTCACTGATGAAAGTCACAAAATAGAAACTAGTCTGAAGAGTACTGGATGAGAAGACCTTTGATAGGGTTTATACACAAACCATTGTGCATTCATTGATTGATTATTCTGGCTTGCACTGAGTGGCACTATTGTATGGATAGTTTTGCCTCATTATCAATTTTTTGATCTGTAAGGACAATTTTTTTCTCATTTTGGATTGACATTGCAATTAGGAAGCACATGGATGCTGAAAGTGCATTGATAGCATTTGGTTAATTAATCAATAAATTAATATATAAACACATTGAAACGATATTCATATTGGTATAGTTTAAGTGTTGACTGCTTGCATGCAAATGCAATTAAATTTCTCTCAATAAATGAGATTTTTAAAATTTGTTGCAGTATATTTAATAAAAAATATAGATTGTAAAATGATCAGAGATCTCCATGCATAACAGAGTATACTTAGAATTAGTAGAATCATTAAAAACAATAAAAATAGTATAATTGGGAAAAAAAAGTGGGATGAAAATTGAATATACGTCATGAAAATTTATTTTAAATAATTTGATTAAAATATCATTTAGTTTAATGATAAAGTAGCATGTATAATATTTTTAATTAATATACTTATTTATATTATATGCCTCTAAAGTTTTTTGTCAGAAGAAACAATTTATAACAGATTTCACAAAAAAGAAGTTTCTTTTCACAATTATTTGTAATTTACTCTGTTATTTTTTTATGTTATTTTGTTTTCAGTTTTAAAAAAAATACTGAGAGTTTTAAAATGAAACATGTAAATTATCATATTTATTAAAAAAATTATCGTAATACAAAAATAATATTAACTAAAACGAAACATAAATAACCAATTAATAGCATCATGTGATTTTATCAAATCAATTGTGTACTGCCAAATAATAGAGATATCTATCTTCTCCAAAGGCCTATATATGACAGTGGAGAAAATATGACATTACTGCAATTAATTTAAATAAAAAACAAAAGTTAATTAAATGAGCTTGGGGTTATGTTTAATGGTATTGATTACAATAGACATTTAAAAACAGATTTGTAAAGGAATGTAGCACCTTCTTGCTATTTAGTTATAAATTTCTGTACTGAAGGTAAAGGCCAAGGAGAGGAGTAAATTTTGATAAATATTACTGTAAGTCCAATTTTTTTTATTCTAAGTATACAAAGCAATATAATACAGTGGATATTTTGTTAAACAATATCATAAATAGGCCTCACATAATAGATATATATTTTACAATGTTATTGCATAGGATTGAGCTCGAAAAAAACGTGCTGCTTAATAATAGGTATTTATTAGTTTTTCCAAGCTGTTTATTTTATTATTGCTTTCTGGTTTTATTACACATTTACAATTTTAAATAAATACTAAAAGCATAAAGAACTACACTTGAGAAGTCTGCTTGTAACAATGAAATCATTGGTTGTGTTTTAGAGTTTATTTTTTGGCTAGTCTGCTTGAGTTGTGAATTTGGGGCGATTTTGATTAATTTTCAATAATTAGTTAATTAATAAATTAATAAAAAACAAAATTATTTTTAATATTGGAGCGTAATCCTTGGTAGGACAATAACAGTTCAGTAATTGAAATGACTCTAGTGAGGACTGTTGAGATTGAAGTTTTATAAAATAAATTTTTATTAAATTATATTTCAAATTTTTAACGAATAGTTTATAAATTTTTTACATTGTATGTTTTTCATCTATTTTATTGCTATTATTATTATTACACTTATGCTATTCAAATTTGAATAATAATTGAAATTAATGCCATTAAAAAAAAGAGGATATTTTTCTTTCATTTATTGACAACAAACTGAATATTTCTACTGTAATTAGAAAATTGTCTTAGGGTATTTATTACCTTAAATTCTATAACTATAAATGTATTTCAAGAGTACATCAAGGAAAAACAAATCTCAAAATGTTAAGGAATGTGATAATTGCATAAGTTGGTAAACTATCTTGAGGCAGTAACTCTTACAATAAAGTTACAAGTAATTTTTTTTTACCTTCTGAAATAATGTCAAAATAATTCTAATGTGATACTATGAAGAACTGAGTGGTTATTTTTTTTTACTATAAGTCGCTAATTTTTTTTAATATTTTAATTTTTCAAAAGCATTATAAGTGATATTTATTTCACTTTTTAATTGCATTTTATTTTTGGCCTTATATACAATAGTACAGTAATAGAATGACAAACTTTAAGAGATAATATCATTGGAAGATCGTGTAATGCATGAATATTGTAAATAAGACATTGAGTTTCAATCCAGAGACTCGACTATTGCATGCAACATATGACAAATATAATACGTATGTTAAGTTCTTTGCCTGAAAACAGACTGATTAACTAGGCAATACCATACATACTATGACCTAGTAATAAAGCTTAATTATTATCAGTTGTTATGCTTGCCACTTTTTTACAAAATTTCTTTTAACGATTCAATTTTAAACTATATCAGTTTAATCAAAAATATTTTCATTAAGATTCAATAATTTTTTAACTTTTAACTTTCCATGCACACCATGTATATTATTATTATTATTATTATTATTATTATTATTATTATTATTATTATTATTATTATTATTATTATTATTATTATTATTATTATTATTATTATTATTATTATTATTATTATTATTATTATTATTATTATTATTATTATTATTATTATTATTATTATTATTATTATTATTATTATTATTATTATTATTATTATTATTATTATTATTATTATTATTATTATTATTATTATTATTATTATTATTATTATTATTATTATTATTATTATTATTATTATTATTATTATTATTATTATTATTATTATTATTATTATTATTATTATTATTATTATTATTATTATTATTATTCATCTTCTTCTTCTTCTTTTTCTTTTTCTTCTTCTTCTTCTTCTTTTTCTTCTTCTTCTTCTCCTCCTTCAAAGGATAAACTTTATTAGTATTCTAAAAGGTTATACAAGTTACATTTGACACATAGTTCTTACATATAAATTGGTTTCACAAAACTGCATATGTACAAAGATTTGATCAGTAACTGTATGCATTATCAAACTAGAAGTATCTAAGAATAAAAAAACAGTTCATAAAAACAATGATGATCACTCAATCATGTGATAATATTCAATTAGATATACTTCAATTAAATTAAAGCAGGAATGCATCTAGTTTGTGTCAGTTGGCTTTAGAACTGGCACAAGGATCCATGTTAGATATAGTTTTTTTTTTTGTTAGTGCTTTTATATAAGTTCTTGTATATTTCAGGTGTCAATGTACTTAGATTGATCTGTAATCTTCATGTCTCTTTCACGTATGGTTTGCAGCTTATTTCTGAACGTGTTTGGGTGTCTTCTGGGGTTATAATTGTATATGAAATTACACCTTGTACACCATAAGGCATAGAGTAAAAAAGTGCAGATTCTTATTTCAGCAAAGATACCCCTTTTAAAAGAGTCAAAAAGGGTTTTCATATTGATTTTTTTATCCTTGAGTGAAGTGCTAATAATTTCACGAATGTTTTCTAGACTTGAGCATGAGAAAAAAAGGTGGTTTTGTGTCTCCGAGTCCCTATGGCAAAGATTACATATATCATCTATATCTTTATAGTTTCTTTGATATTTCAAAAAGTGTTGTATAGGTAGCAAGTCTAGATTTATCTTTAGGAGAAAGTCAAAATATTTTGGTTCAAGTGACCATAGTTTGAATTTGCGACATAATTGTTTATTATTAATATGGAGTTTGTACATCATCTTGATTTGGATGTAGAAGTTGATAAACTTCCCAATATTTATATTTGGCTTGTGGTGGTTTAAAGTTAAGAGTGTGAATTGTTAATAATAGTGCAAGTAGTGTGTTCAGATATCCTTGGAGAGGAGATGGTCTATCTGTAGGGGTAATCTTGGCAGCAATTTCTAAATATGGGAATTTTTGTGCACATGTAGATATTATGTTCAATGTTTTTTGTATCCTGAAGATATGTATTGAGTGAAGACCAAGATCATTTTGTGAAAGGGGTTTTCTTAGGCATTTTATTGATATTGAAATAATCTTTTTTCCCCAGAATAATTTTCTGCATAAGAAGTCTATTTTATTTATAAATGCCTTGGTATAAATGATTGTTGGAGTAAAATAACAGATTTTTGTAATCACTAGCATGTTAAGCAAGGACATTTTTGTATATATAGAGAGGTAGGCTTTAGAGAGTGAATTGACAGTCTTTTCCACTTTCTCTATCAAATTTTTCTGTGTGAGCGATCTCATAGGTGAATGTCATAAATAAAAGTTGAACCCTAGAAATGAACTTGGTCTACCTCTGAAACTTTAGTAATGCTATTACCGGTGAAGATCTGCCATGCATACGATTTCTCCATATTAAATGTTAGCTTGTATTCTTTTGTAAAATTATTAAGTATCTTAAAAAGTTTTGGAATTTGTTTTTGAGATGATAGAAATATTGCTGTATCATCCATATATGCAATACATGAGATGTTGTCATTGATGGTAGACATGTAGATTCCTGAAAATTCATTTTCTATTATTTTTATAAGAGGGTTGATATAGGCAGTGAACAGTAAGGCACTGAGAAATGAGCCCTGAGGAATGGACTGATGTGGCACTATTGGTGGTGAAGTTTTCCCATTTAGGGAAACATAAATCTCATGGTTTAAAAGCAAGTTTAGATACTCATTCGGAACTGAGTATTTTTGCAGAGTTTTAAGAAGAGTACTGATGGAAATCATGTCAAAAGTGACTTTAATATCTAGTTGAATAACAACTGGACCGTATTTTTTATTATCTCTAACAGTTTCTATAGTTGACTTGAATAGAAAGGCTGCCTGTCCTGTTGAGGATTCTTTTTTGGCAAATTGCATTTTTGCTAGGTTTGGCAAAATGAATGGCTTTATTATATCTTTTATCACTGATTCTATTATCTTTATGCCAAGGGAGCACATTGAAATTGGACGTAGGTTACTGGTGTTTGAGATTGTTTCTTTTTCATGAATGGCACAAGCATAATTTGATTTAAGCCTTGTATTTTACAAATGTCTTTAGTGAGGTAGGAGACTAGGTTAAGCATATATTGTGCAGTGATTTTATCAATATGTTTGTATACAAACTTGGGACTTCCATCTATGCCAGGATGACATGAATCTGGCATCACTTCTATTTTTTTAATGAAATCTTTTAAAGAAATTTTAAATTCATTTTCTGATCTATCTTGTGAAAAGGCCATTAGTCTTGGAGAGGCTACCCTCTGGAATTTTTCTTTATACAATATGTAAAGCCGCTCCAACATAAAATCTCCATAGACAATTTCAGTTTGAATTTTAATAGCTGCTGGGACTTGCACCTGGGAGGGGTGGCCTAGTGCCCATCTAATGAAGTTTCTGGTATACATGTGTGGCTTATTTAAATATAACTTTTTCTTTTTAATGGAGATATATTCTTTAAGCTGTTTTGTTAACTCTTGATATTTCTTCTTTAAAGCCATCAGACAGGGACGATCGAGATTTGATTGAGAAGTGCCAATAATTGTTTTATAGGTATCATCCATAAGCTTTAGTAGTTTTGTTGGGGATGTTGTTGTCCTGGTAAGATGATCAATATTAAATGAAAGCAGGTTAGTAAAAGCACACCATGCTTGGACTGGATCCATTGTAATATTTTTCAACTTGTGAAGATATATGTATACTTCTGAGAAAAGATATTCTGGTGTGCATGATGGTAGTAGAACTCTGATGGTTCTTCCTGTATTAATTGTTGTTCTATTATCAAAATTAATTTCCAGTGACACTAAAACAGCTGCATGATCAGAGAGGGGGGGATTCTTTAATTGAATGCATATCATGTTACGTAATGATGGCAAATAGAAAACCAGATCTATAAGTGATGAATGTCTACCATTGTTAAATGACACGACCTTCTCTGGCAGAAAGCCTCTTCCACTCATCATCGGAAAGAACAGCTGATGTAACCATTTGCCAGTGAAGGTCTGATATGTCATGTTGAAATCTCCCAAAATAATCGTCGGATACATAGCATTTATGAACCTAGAGTTAAGTGTTTGTATAATTCTATTTATAATAGTGGGAGCTGGGGGGATATAAACAACTGCTATGTTTAAGGTAATGGCTTTATGAGCAAATGTAATTATCAGCAAATGCGCATCGATATGTAGGATTTTGAAAGAACTAAATGGTCAGGCTTTATCAATGATAATGCCTGTACCCACTGATGAAGTGTCAGATGTGTTTGAGAAGGCTGTAAAGCTCTTGGAATTATTATTATTATTATTATTATTATTATTATTATTATTATTATTATTATTATTATTATTATTATTATTATTATTATTATTATTATTATTATTATTATTATTATTATTATTATTATTATTATTATTATTATTATTATTATTATTATTATTATTATTATTATTATTATTATTATTATTATTATTATTATTATTATTATTATTATTATTATTATTATTATTATTATTATTATTATTATTATTATTATTATTATTATTATTATTATTATTATTATTACTTCTACTACAACTTTTTAAAGTTGTTCTATTCATTAATACATTATTCTTTCTTGCTATTATGTCTAAATCATTATATGTATATTAGATTTGCTTATGAAGTTACAAGTAATTAAAAGGAAGAAAAACATTTCTAAAACAAAATTATACTGTTGCCATTTTGGAAATATTATATTATGTTAGGGATTTAGGTTCTACTTCATCAGGGATCAAATGACTAAAAAAATATTGTGGGATAATTTTTTTTTGTCTTTCTCTAATTAAGGTTAAATTACTTAAGAAAGTGTTTTGATGTTTTCTTGTGCCATTACTGTACATAAAAAGGCACTGTGTACACTATAATGCATAAACTATAAATGTACTTGTTATATTGTAGCAAATCCCCTTTTGATAGAAATTAAACAGGGAGTTTATTTTGAATTGATGAGTAGCCTGGAAATTGCTGTCCAAGAGCTATTAATACAGGAACATTCAAAGAATATGTGAGTCTGGTTTTCTTTATCTATAACCAATATTGATCTTAAATATTCCTGCATTGTCTTTTAAATCTAAAGAAATGCAATGTAGATAAAGTTTTCAAGTATGGTTGGACTACAAAATCAAAGAATTTCAGTTCAAATGACTAAAACCTGAATCTCTTAAAATATGCTAATTATTTAAATTTAGCATTATTTTTTCCCAACAGGAATGTTTGATTGTAAATTAAAAATTCCATACACATCCCAATATTTGAATTCATTCATAAGCAGACAATAGAAAAAAATTGGGATGGAAAGCAATGGAGAGAAAAGAATCTTTAGATATCCAGTGATGAGGATGGTCTATCCATGGAAGTAATTTTAACCACAGTTACAAAGTGTTGGTATATTTTTATGCAAGAAGACATTAAATTAAGACTTGTTTAAAATTTTGAATTGAGATAATGGACATTGAAAACACTTGAGAGAGATGGAAGCCAACCATTTTCCTCAAAAATATTTTCCACACATAGAATAAATGTTGGTGAAAAAAGTTTTTGGGAATAGTACAATGGGAGAATATTATATGATTTTAATGACAATTAGTAAATTAAACAATGATATTTTTAAATATAATGATAGATAAGATTTTAAATATGAAATAGTATTTTCAATTTCATCTCTGAATTTTTCTGAATTAGAGTGTGCACTCCTTAACAGCCCGGATAGAATAAAAAAACCAAGAATGAAAAAAGATACTGTGTTTTCAACAAAAGTCATTTCTCATTCATTAATGGATAATTAAGTATATGGTTTCATTTGTTCACAAATTTTTTATATGTTATGTTAAAATCTTAACAGCAAAAATAGAAAAAAGAAGCTAAACATAGAATTAATCTTTAAAATAATCCTATTTACTATAACTTGTCCCAGGAGGAATATATATAAACTAGGTTTAAAATTAATAGTTGATGTTGAACCAATCATAATATAACATGTACAAAGTGATATAAAAAATTTTAAACGATTTAAACAAACATCATTTAGCAATGTTTTGGAGAATATGAAAAACATGTGAGTATTAAAGTAATTAGAAGTTCAATGTGTAAACTAATATATATTTTCGTTTCAAGCAATCCAAGAATGTGGAACTGTACGATATTTTACTTTTTGGCCAGCTGAAAATAGCACAATTTAAATATCTAATATTAAAATACTAAGTTTTATAATCAGGATTTTTTCAAATGTCACTAAGCAAAAGGCTTATAAATATTATAAACAGATAGTCATATAAGATACAGAAAAAATATTTGTGGAGATTATGCAATTATAAAGCCATTGAAATAGCATTGTTCTTTATTCTAATAACCAATGGACCTCTAGAATCAAAATTCTCTACTTTACAAAAATCTGAGTCAATATACAATATGCTTATCTCTTCAATGGCAGAGTGGAGAATTCATGATCAGTTTTTTAAATAGATAAATTGGTTTTGTCTTTTTTGTTATGATCTACAGTGGTCAGTGCATCTTTATCCTCATTAAAACCAAGTTCAGGATTTCTTTCACCCATGCTTTTTAGATGGTGGACAATTAGGTTTTTATTTAATGCTCATGACATTGTTGTTCATATGTGTAGTCAATTGATTTGTTGCTAAGTAATTTATGCATAATGTAATTAGAAGTTTTATTGATTGTATTTGAAGAGAATTTCTAATTTTTTTAAAGTCTTTGAGTGAAGGTGTAAATACTTTGTCTGACAGTTTTAATATTTCTTCTGATTCAATCATAAAATGATTATTATCATCATCTTTGTTACTTGGGGGCTATTAATATTAACTACTATATTCTCATTATTATGTAACTTTGTCATTCTGATTCTTGAACTTGCTTCTCCAATCTCAGACCCTGAAGTGTTAAGGTGGCTACTATATTATTTCACAAGCATAATAATTTAGAACAGTAACTAATAATGTGACCACATTGTTTATAATAATAATACTGTGGTTTAAGGCTAAAAATCACTAGCTCAAGCATTGCTTCCAGATCAGTAACTTAAGTTGATATACCATGTTTCCCAGAAAATAAGACTGAATTAATTTTTGTCCAAAAGACACTATAGGGCTTATTTTTAGGGGATGTCTTATTTTTTATATAATTAATACAATAAGTTTCAACGTATAAAGGCAAAATTACAAAATTCTAAATCTTAATATTGGCTAAGCACTTTTAGAGCCTGTTTACTCCATATTCATAGCCTTAATATGTATTAAACTCATTGTATGCAAATTTATGCAAAACAAATCAGTCCGTTCATTTTTTTGAAATTGTGAAACATGTATCTTTTCTATTTATAGCATTTATGTCATTAGCAATGAAATAAGTCTCCTTGATTTTCCTTTTGACATTATTTCTTTCAGTACATACTATCCCAGCCCTGGAGGGTTCAAATGCATGATTAACCACCTTTTGTACAAAAATTTACATTTATTCAACTACTTCTTTTTGCAGAAAGCTGTAAGATTCTTATCCCATGAACCCTGCCCCCAATTCCTTTTTTTTTGTAATCATCAGAATAGTTTTTTTTTTCCAGTAATCTAGATATCTGATGATCAGAATATTATTCAATTTAATTTAACCAGTAAACCAAGTGTTAATTGAAGACTTGCAAGACAGGAGTGGTAAAAAAAAAACTGATTACAGTTAAGAATAATTTGTCCAAACAGAAGCAATAAAAAAATGTAAGCACAAAAATTCAGAAAATGTTTCTGTATTTAAATCATGCATACATTCATTACAACATACTGTGTCTTATTGAATTATGACAATTCATATATGACACAACTATATCCAACCAATATCAAGTATACAAATTATAAACTCTTTCCAAATTACTTGCAATAGCCCTGCTTGAGTATCTTTTTAATAATTTCTTTAGGAGAAAGATTGATGATTTAACTTAAGCTAAACTTTGATTATTAAAATCACTTCCATTATTTTAATAGACTTTCAGAAGAAAAAAAAAATGTTTAAAATATCAAATTAATTTTTCTTTTATCTTGAATATTTAAAAGCTACCATGCTGCAACTCTAAAATTAAATGAAGCATTCTAAATCTAAGTATTAAATATAAATAAAATATGTACTTAAAAATATATAAATGAAATTATAAATTATCCAACTAGTGGTAGATAAATTGTTTTTCTATACAGATAGAATTACATTTGTCAAACATAGACAATGGGAAAACCATGTAATTTATATTATCATTTACATAAAGCATTAATGTCAATAATATTGTTTATTTATACATTCATTACTTTATAATGCAATATAACCATTGTATGTTTCAATGGGTAAACAAAAGTTGCTTATTGAGCTGCCAATTTTAACTAGGGCTTATATTTGGAGTAGGGCTTATATTATAAGCCCTCTCAAAAATCATACTAGAGCTTATTTTTTGGTTAGATCTTATTTTGGGGAAAACATGGTATCATTATTAGCATTGAGATCTTTATATAATTTCACTTAACACTCCACACAATTTCATTAACATATGAAAATCATTTTTACTAGTTTAGATATAATGTTTTCTCTTCAAAATATTGTTGGATAATAAGTTATATATTGGTCAATTTGAAAATGTCATTCAATTTATATTCTTTGTGGGTTTGAAAGATAATCTTTGAAAAAATATAGTTCTCTCTAACTATGAAAAATATATTATATTTTTGTGCACATATTTTTAAAATAAATAAAAATTTAATGAATCATAAATTTGAAATAGATATGATTCATGTATACCCTCTGATTTTAGTATTGAACATTTTTTTATACAAATTTATTTTTGTTAGTCATATATTTTTAAATAATATAAATAAAATAGACACCCAAACTTTCAATTATATTTTTAAAAATTATTCAATAAAATCATTAGTTCATCATTGCAAGACTGGTTAATATGAAAAAAAAAACCACCATTGATAAAGTTAACCAGAAATAATTTTAAATGAAGTTGAAATTTGCTTATTTGTTTTAAAAATTTTTTTTTAGTAAACATTATTTATTAGTGCCTATTTGTGAAGTTGAGACTTAGATACTGAATATAAGAGCAATATACAGAATTCACTTAAAACTGTAAAGTATGGATAAATATGTGTTATGAATAACACAAAGGTATCAAACTAAAAATACACCTTTACCCAAGACAGTGAGATTAATTGTTTCTCTAAATGCCTCCTGAATTAAAAATCTTGCCTAAAAAGTAAATGATTAGAATCAGTTTTTATAGGAAAAAATGTATTTGTTATCTTAAGTCCAAACTATATAAAAACCTGATAAAAAAAAATAAAACTTGAAATTGAAAAAAAGTGTTAATTAATGAATAAACATTTTACTAAATAGATTATTAATATTAAAAAAAGATACCAACTTAATTGGTAAAATATTGTGTAAAACATTTCAATAACTATAATTTTTTAAATATATATACATGTCTTTATTGGTGGTCTACCATTTTGTTTTTTACATAGCCAATGAATACTTCCTGAATCATGATTTGTTAAATTAAAATAAAACATATAGGAAAAAAAAAATAACACAATGCATATTTTAAATTTTATTTTTGGTGCATTTTATGTTCTATTAATTTTTTTTAAAACAAAAATTTGCTAATTTATTTATTTTTTATAAATGCAGTAAAAATAAAATAAAAATTAGATAAGAAATATAATGCACAGTTGATTACCATAGTTGTAATAAATCAAATGATTAAATCTTTCTTCTTTTTTGCTGATGCCGTATCTTATTGTGTTTGAGATAAAAGCCAGTATTATCTTGAATATGTCAGAAAAAATTATGAGATTATTGACTTTTTTTTTTTTTTTTTTTCATATGTCATAGCATCGGCCGGGACGCGAACCCACAACCGTCTGCAACCAACTACTTGCTTGCATGGTGGCTGCGATACCTCTTGGCTAACAATGCAAGATGAGATTATTGACTTTAAATTGAGCAAATAATGATATTTTTAACTTTTGTTTAGTAACCTTTCATCCTATAAAGCTAATTAGTAACTGCATAATGTACAAAAATCTTCATTTTAACCTAAAATAATTTACAATTATGATAACTGTATTTTTGCTGCAGGCAAAATAATGTTCATTAGAATTTTAACACAAAATTGATTGAGTAAACCATTTTAACTAATGTGCACATTAAAAAATTTATTAATGTTGTTCATTGTATATGATCAAAGTATGTTTTTGATTATATATTATACTGAATAAAACTAGCATTTTTAAAAACTTTTATAACCATTAATGATGAAATTCTTCTTTACTTTGGACATGTCATAAATTAAAGTACTGATTATGTTTCAAAAATATTAAATAAGAGTTAGGGTACGTACATTAAACATATTTTAATTCTATAAACAAAACACAATATTGTATACAATATAATCAAGAATGTCTGTTCTGTGTAATACATTTTTAGTATGAATATCATTTAATCTTTAGATAATGTAGTTTTAATGAAGTGCTTATTCTCTCATGTCATCAATATTATAAAATGGGCACCATTTGAAAAATATGATATTTTTAGAAAAAAAGTTTGATTTTTTTAAAATCATTGTAGTAAATAATTGATTGCAAATCAAAATAGTAGTTGCAAATTGATGATGATTGCTATGGTGAATTCTTGCACAAAGATATGATTGTATTCTGGGAAAAGATATACAGAGGTAAAAAAATAAATATCTACCACTGACCTTATTAAAATAATTGATATCAAAATGAATAAGCTTGAGATTCACTAAAAGAGGCATTAATATATGGACAATTGGAATTTATTAAAGAAAGTGTAAAAAAATTTATTTAGAGATGGGAAGAGATGAGTTGTGCTGGAGTAATATGGAGAAAAAAACTATGAATTAAAAAACCTGTATTAAACATGGAGAGATCTTTCAGGTCTACATTCACAATAGCAATATTGAGATAAGATATTCACAAATGCCTAGATATTAATACTTTAATAATGAAAAAATTAAATCATTAAAACATTTACTTTCAATACCTATTACATATTAATTATATATATACTATATTGCACCAGCAATTGTACTTCTCTTAGTTCTTCTTGTTGTAAATACTTCAATAGTTTGAATTTAAACCCAAAATCATAATGTACTCAATATACATAAGATCTTTCATGTTCAATAAGCACAAAATATAATTATAAATGTAAGAATATACCCTACATATATCTATGAATCTTATAAATCATGGTTTAAATCTATATCATTAAATTCATTGACAGACATAATGATGGTGGTTTTATTATCATAATCATTCCAAAATATTTTATTTGTTTTTGGTTTCTATTGAAATAAACTTTCGGTGCCAAACCTCCTCAAAGAAGAAAGGTTTACCAAAGTTTACATAAGATATTACAAATCATTACTGTATCAGCCCAGCACATCCATCAGTTGTGTGCATGTTCTCAGATTTTGTGGATATTTTTGTAAACTAAATTATGTGTGTGTGAAGTAATAATATTTAAACTTATAAAAAAAACAAATGAACTGGATTAATAAAACAATATAACCATTTATTAATAAAATAAAATTTATGTAAATAGTCAAATAAAAGAGTCATAGACACATGACCCCATTCTTTTAAGCTTGTAAGATATAAACAATGAGCAATTGCCAATTGCTCAACAAGTTTTGTGATAAAATTTATATAGTTTGGTTGTAGTTTTATGATAATAATTCCAAATGTAGGTCTCAAATTGAGCTCGTAATAATTAATAAAATTTTAACCAATATTTCATAGATTTCAATTTCTTCTCCTTCAGTACTGTCACACATGTAGAATCAAGCACACAATACTTAATCTATTTTCAACAAAGGGTTTATCTATTTAGTTTTTTCCCATTTAGTAAATGCACATATAGATATAAAATCAAGCATATAATCATTACTATATTTGAAACAAACAGTTCCTAGATTTTAGTTTTACTTCTAGTAATTCCACATAAGTATATACATGAAGAAAAACATAACGTCTCATTTAATATATTTCATCTTGAGTTTATATTGATAATTCAATGTAAATATATAGGATAACATATCACAATAATTCATTTCTTTTAATCTTTGTAAGTTTAAACTCTCTTTTCAATATTGTACAATAAATAGCTTAATATCTTACCGGTAAAACAAATATTTAACTTTCTATATTCTAGGTTTCTGATATTAGTTTTCTTCTCTTTAATTACCATCTTTCATCTTCATAAATACTTCAGCAATTCAGTTGCATAATTAAGTTTATTTTCTTTACTGGGCAATTATTAGATATGGTGATATAATTTCACATACTGCATTGTTATTTACTGGATTGAGTTGCACACTCAGAGCCTTCAGACAGATATGCTACTTGTTTTTGCCTAACTTTTCATGGCAAAAGATTCACTACTATAACAAAATAGTTTTATAGCTTCTAATATAAGCATTGCAATTTCAATTATTAGCAAGGCAAACTTTTCTCTGCATGGCTAACTTCAACTGCTTTAACATATATGTTGTAGTTTGGAATTCTTAAATCTACACTAGAATGAAGTTGAACTTACTGTCTGCATCATTAGCTATTGCTTATATCTTAATGTAGAATATTCTAGCATCTTGGACCTTAGAGAAAAATATTCCATTGTATTCTTCAACAAAAGAAAGAAATAGCTGTTTGCTTTATTTTCGGTGCCACCTTATTTTCTCTATCTAATATACATTATAAGAGAGAAACTTTTTACCAACTTTTTTTTTTAATAATTAAAAAAATATTATTAGTTTAAATCTTTTTTATTGGATTTGAACTCACCATTCTATTTTCTATAGGAATCAATAAAATTTTATTTACAACATGACGAAATAGGTGGGAAAAAATGTCTTGTCGAGCATTGGTAGCCTAGCAGTTAGCATAGCTGCCTTCCAAGCAACTGACTCGGATTCGCTTCCTGGTCAACGCATTTGACATATGAAAAAAAAAATGTCTTAAAAGGCCCTTTAATTTACAAACTACATATTTTCTCTTTCTTTACCATATATATGCATGTGTTGGTGCATACATTACTCTTCAAATTTGATTATTTAGTGGTTATACTCCTGCAACTGGTGTTATAATATATAAATATGAACTTAGATTTTTTTTCTATGTATAAGAATTTTTAATCTAAACACATTACATTGAATCTTTTATAGAATAAGAGGGAATGAATAATTAATAATGATTATATGATTTATTATTTAAAAGTTAATAAGAAATTCGAGAACCCAAGAGACAAAGCTGGCTCTGATCTATAAAAATTGAATTCCAAGTCTAACATTGTACCAAGGCATGCAGAATGATAATAAATAAATCACGAGGGCATGTACTCATGTTGCATTGCTTATATATTGTAGATTCACATTAGAATTTAGTATGTTAATTTGTATAATACTTTTCTTCTTATGATATTCATAATGAATCATCTTGATATTTTTTGGAGTATTCATAAATGTTCCGACAAAAATGACTTAAATGGTTCACTACAGTTTTTGTCCTACTTTCTACAATTTTTTACAAGTCTTTTTGATTCTCATAACCATTAAAAATATTATCAAATAGGTTATTGCTGGAGAGTTCTTAAGAAGTCCAAACACTGGGAATGACAGAGATACTCTGTGATCAATGAATCTTTATCTCCAAAGTCTCCACTCTATGCATGGCTAAGCAAGCATTGATTTTTGATCTCTTAGTTCCAGCAGTTAGAAAATTCTGTTATTATTTAGTAAATAGTAGATATTGAAACAAACCATGAGCATTTTATTATATATATATATATATATATATATATATATATATATATATATATATATATATATATATATATATATATATATATATATATATATATATATATTGTAGCCTTTGGTTTTGACCAAAGCTCCATTAATTTTTAAGCTGAGTTATTTATGACAGTGTTTGTTAAAATTTTCCTCATAAAATGTAATTTATGGTAAGATATAAGCTATTTGTATGGTGCTAACTTCAAATCAAAATAAAAGTTCGAATAGGTATATGTAAATTACTTAACACACAAACAGAATTCATTCATAAAGCCTTATAAACAGAGATGATTTTATTTTGGTGTCAATTTAGTAAAGTTTTATTAAATTAGAAACAGTCATAGTTGAGAATTTATCTGTTAAAAATATTTTACAAATTATTATTATTAATAGTTTAGAGATGAAAAAAGAAAAAAGGGGATTAGAATTTATAAAATTAACTTTGTGAGAGTGACTAGTAAAAAAAAATCGTATCTTTATAAAAGTGAATTATAACGCTGTAATTTATTAAAAGCAAATCGTCTAAGAAAAAAATTAAGAATCAATAAAAGTATTAAGCCATGGGTTAAAATAGAGTTTTGTGTGTGTGTGTGTAAGTGTATATGTGTAAAATATATTAGAAATTTTAATTATAGAATTAATTAATAATCAATAGAAATACTACGTGGTGGTCTCGGTGGAAAGCTCTTTTAAAGAATTATTATTTTGTTTTACAATCTCATACACAGCAACCAATTGCCATTCAAAATTGTGGGGTTAAAGTAAGGTTGCTATGCATTATTTAATTTTTATTTAAAATAATAATTTTTATTCTTTCAGAGGGATTTCCATGAGTGGGTTGGCAAGTCAATCATTCAGGAATTGAAAGAGGGGGGGTCCAGATAATATAAAAACTCAGCCTGTCCTTAAGAAGGGGCTCTCTTCATCATCAGTCTATCTAGAGGAACCTTATCATTTTTTATACTAAAATTTTAAGTCTTATTTTCTTTTTCTGGTTCTTTTTCTGAATGAGAAACTTCTTCAAAAAATTATTAATATTGTAAGACATGATTAGTGAGTAAATTTTTCTATTAGGTATATGTTTGTTTCTCCTGAAGTTAACTAATTTCATGACTTCTTTCTATACATCTGTAAGCAATTTTGGCAATCAGTAAACAATAAAACTTAGATCACATAGAAAATTTTGCTTAAGGAAAATTGAGGAAACACTGTATTTTATGAATCTGTATTTCAAACTTGTACTTACTAAAATGAATGTATCTGATTATTTGTATTATCAAAAATTCTGAAAGAAAATAATTTTAATTTTATTAAAAATAAGTGTAGACCTGTATTCCAATGCTAATGTTATATGTTAAATCTCATTTGAAATACGGTATCGTTGTGGAATCAAAATACCAATTTGTCAATGAATAACTAATAAAAAAAAAAGAAATATAATTATTAACTAAATAAAGATGCTACTAACCTATGACAAAATTAGCGGAATATATTGAGAATTTATGGAGAAATACATGGATCAATGGACTTCTTTCAGGGAAACTACATTAAACCAATGTATACATCTAAACAGAATTAGAAAAAGCTAGTTATCTTCTACTAGGAAATACAATCCAATTCAAGAAACCCAAAAAGGAATAAAGAACTTAATAGGAAATGAAAATTATTGCATTCAATTGTAAGGATTACCAATATCTAAAAGTGATTTCATAAAAACAAAGACCTTGGATTAATATTTTATGCATTTAAAAAAAAGGATTATGTGCTAAAGCTTCTAACAGAAATATGAAACCTTGAGGATTAATTCACTAAAAGTTATTACAATTTCAATGGATTATGTATTCAATATGTGTGCACACAAAACAAAATAAAATGGAAAACTAAAGGAGATTTGCAGCTGCAGCAATATGTAAGAAAGACTTGGAGAATGATTTAGGAGGATGGTTTAAGTATAATTTTTAGTGCTTGTTATTATTATTTATCTAATATTAAATTTAAATAGATTAGCAAAAGAGTTAATCATATGCCTAAGTTTGAATTTAACTTATACTAAAGTTTTTTTTAGTTGAGTTAGTCTACAGTTTTTAAAATATGCCTTATTTAAATATTAAATTTATGCTTTACCCTTAATTAAAAGAGTGAGAGATAAAAGTAAGAATATGGGGGGGGGTGTTCCTGATAGAGATATTTTAAATGCTTTCTCTAGCTAAGCATTTATCACAAAGCTTGTTGATGAAATTAGCAATGTTCATTGTTTATATCTCACAAGCTTAAGAGAATGGGGTCATGTGATCTATGACTATTTTTTATTTGACCATTTATAGTCTCTGCTTTAAGTCTAATGTGATGTTAGATTGCTAAGACTACTAATATATGGTTTGGCTGAAGATCTCTGAGCCCCATATAGGTATTTGAGTTGGATAGCTGGGTTTGAAGATGTAGGTGTCTGAAAATTTCAGATTTTTCACTCAATAGATAACTTTTAGATAAATGCTGGCTTTGGATTGATATTTTTAAATCTAGTATCTGAACCTATCTAGAGCCTCTCTGAGGAGTGCCAAAGCACAAAACCATGGTCAGAGGTTTGGGAGGGTTTCCTGACAAGGATATTTTAAATGTTTTCTCTAGCTAAGCATTTATCATGAAGCTTATTAAGAATGTTTATTATACAAAGTGTTGTTAAAAGATCAGGTATTATAATTAAATTTTTAGACATATAGATATTGTATTTTAAGATGGAATGCATGTTGTGATAAAATGCCATAACTATGTTCCAAAAGTGAAGAAAGATGATTTTGCAAATGATACATATTTCTTCTCCTCCTCCTCTTCTTCTTTTTCTTCCTCCTCTTCTTTTTTCTTCTTCTTTTTCTTTTTCTTCTTCCTCTTTTTTTTCTTCTTCTTCTTCCTCTTTTTTTTCTTCTTCTTCTTCTTCTTTTTCTTCTTCTTCTTATTATTATTATTATTCTTTTTCTTATTATTATTATTATTATTATTATTCAAAGCAAAACTTTATTGAGTCTAAAAAGTTACAGAGTCACATCTAGCAATATATTGATTTGTTACAAATCCAAAACAAATTACAACTACGCACGGAGACCAATTAAGACATCTTTTCAGTATATAAGTCTGTATCATTTCTGCATACTTTTTTGCTTGTTTTTAAATTCGGTCTTCTATTTAGTTCAGTTTATGCTTGCATCTCTTTAAAGTTGAAAAATGCTGATGTTGAAAATGTCATCATCTATCATATTGGAGTGTGATGGAGGGATCGATTGGGAGGATGGTGATGGGCATAGAAATCGTTTAGTTTCTTTTAAAATTTTAATTGTGACTTTGATGATAAATGGATGGGAGTGTGCTGAGAGATATAAAATACAGTGGGGGATTGAGCTTAAATTTTCCTCCTCTCCAATAAATATAAGAATTTATGAGATTATTAGTATTATTTATAAAAATGCTCTCAGTGTTTTATTCGTTTAGTAATAATTTATTCACCCATTCATTAGATATTATTGTAAGTTATTAAGTAAATTATGGATAAATAATGATTGGCATAAGAAAGTTTCATTAAAGTTTGCAATTTGGAGCCCTGGCAATTATTGTTATTATTATGTTATGCCTATCACCGTCGATCCTGAGGGTGTAGGCTCCCGAGATGTGTGTGTGTGCGTTCATTCTATTAGTCATTTCGATAGTTGAGGAGGTTATAATTTATATAACCATATTTTCATTATTTGAATACCAATGAGAGTTTAGTTTTCTTTGTAAAATATAAATGCAAATTCTTTTTAACTTGGCCATTTATTATTTGAGTATATATTTTTCTTTTAGAACTACTAACTTGAATACAATCCCTGCTAATCTCCAGACAATTCAATATTATTTTTGACTTTAATGCAAGTCCAGATATTTCATTATCTTTTATTGTGGTCAAATTTTAAATTATCATTTTTTTAATTTATAACTGGAGATATAGCAAATTAAGTTTTTTTTGGTGAATCTACACCTGGGTGTCATTTTATGCGGATTTATTTAATGCGATTTTGAAGTTACATGATTCATGTTTCTTCAGAAGTCGAACTCTGATAATGCACTATTACTTTAAATAATAAATTTTGTGCATTTATGTCATATTGAAAGTAATAGCACATTATTGGAATTCGACTTTCATCTTAGTAATTTCAATATTTTCAGTGCTTTATAATAGTAAGATTTTATGCAATAATGAAATTAAAATCATGATTTCCACATTTTATGTATACACACATTAAATTTTACAAGATTATAATGTAAATTTGTTCAAACATTGTGCATGTTAATTTTGCATTTTAAATCACATTCTGTTTTTGCTTTTTAAAAAAGAACGTAATCAATTATTAATCATTTAGTGTCCGCAAGTTTATTTTTAAAAGGTGAGTAATAGCAGTGGGCACAATTAAATTTGACAATTAAAAATTAAAATCTGATTTTTAATTGTAATTAACAATTTAAAAATTACTTTAGGCAACCTGAAATTAATGTGATGTGAAGTTGGCGATAGTTGTATTTCCTCTTGTGAAGAATCTGATTTTTTTCCAGTTTGCAAATGAACCTGTTTATCGGCAAATAGCGATAATAATTAAAACGTGTATAAAAAAATGTAAATTACTGTACTGTAAATTATGCATAAAAAGATATTATTTTGAAAAAAATTAAATATTATAGTTAAAAAAAGTTTGTCTTGTATCAATTTTTTTCAAATTTGAAATTTTTTATTAGTCATATTTTATTTCCTTATTTTTTTTTGCGTGAATTTTAAAGTAATTTTACGTTGATGCTTTGCTTTTACACGATTTTTGAAAAATCACAGTCCATATCCCCCCTTTTTCAAGGTAAGTTATGTCTATTTTTGTGCATGTTTTCTGAGGAACCTATCTATCATGTAAAATGAGACCCAGGTGTAATTAAATAAAATATTTATTTTAACATACACAATTATAGGAGTAATCTATGGTATTTTTTTTTCAAAAATGGTAATGTTATACATATATATTGAAGCTGTAAATATGGTTCCACATATTTGTGCTTCCCTATTGCTAATTGTATAACTACTAACATGGGTTTGAACCTAACTCACATGTAATTAGCACCAGTAACTAGCAATAGATGATAGTATATATATATATATTCGCGAATCTAAGTAGATCTCCACTAAGTTTTAAACATTTCTAGTAAATTAATTATAAATATCAAAAACATTTCAATTTTTTTTTGCCCATTTAATTCATGCATATATATATCTAGGATAAATAAATAATCTTAGACATATTATAAATAAAATTTTTTACTAATAATTTATAAAATAATACAGATTTTAAACTTCTCTCTCGATAAAAAAATATACAAATTAAAAAGCGTATGCAACACTTGAACGAGAAGCTATACCGATTCCAAAAATTATTACGCATATGCTTTTTAATTTGTATACTAATAATTTATATAAAATAAAACCACATGTAAGAGTCACAGAATGTAATCATTAAATCTTCTAATTTTGGTGAGTCATTGTATCATTCTAAAAACATATAAAATGTTATAAATACTAAATATTTTTTAATTAAATTTTACTTGTCTAATTGATTGGTCTTTCCATACCATATATGGAAATGTAGGTCAATTTAGTTAAATTTCACTTGACTATTGATGGTCTTTCCATACCATATATGGAAATTTAGGTCATTTTAAAATATAATCAAGTATACTGAGTTTGAAACAATGGCTGACCAGAATTTCATCAGATTGAAATCTAAACAAAAATGTAATGGAAACAGAAGATCAGGTCCGGTCTCTAGATATGTGCGAAATGAATAAAATATCTCACCTCAAGGCAGCATTCTTTAAATATTCACATTAAGTATAAATAGTTAAATTTTTTGCTATCAGAATTTCTTGTTTTAGGTTTATATCAGAGTGCTAACATTTTTCATGCTAGATTTGTCAGGGTAAAAGAAGTGACTGTTTGCTTTTCCATACCTCTGGGACTCTCATTTCCCCACTTATGATGCCAATGCTGAAAAATGTGGGCCCAATTTAATGAACTGTTCAAAGAAGAGGCTTGCCTGAAAGTAAACTTTAAATCTCTATCAATGCCTGTTTCCAGTCAAACCACTATATGATCATGAGCCATCAACCACCTGGATCATGTCAGCAAGTTGGCCAAGGTAAAACGTCTATATTGCCATCAACCTGTGAACTCTTATTTAATCTAACTTTCTTTAAAAATATATTGTAAACCTTTTTCTTTATTTAATTCTTATAATCTATTTTGTAAAATGTTAAATATTGTTTATACAATTTCTTTTAAATCTGTATGAAGTTCTTTCAATTTGATGTGGCAGTTTAGATTGAATTTTATTTTCTCTTAGTTTGTTATTTTGATTTATTTAATATGCCAAGTCGGTATCCAACACAGCTAGTAAAATTAAACCCTGTTGCCTAATAGTTTTCTCCTATTAAATTGTTGGAGACGTAAATTACTTTAAAGTTAATTAATGTATACTTGCTTGGTTTTCTACCAATTATTTCATATAATAATATTATTTACTATTTAAATGACAGGCGAAGTTTTGCTGTTTGTACTCACTGCTCTCATTAATTTATAAATTAAATCCTTACCTATCCATTGAAATTTATTTTATCAATTTATATAATTAAATCTCACCAGAAGTGAATTTAATATTTGATGTATCATCTGTCTATGTGTGATCTATAATTTTATTTTGTAAATTAATATATGATGTTATACATGCATTGATCACTTGTAGAAATGTAAGGAGATATTCTAAAAGTGTGGGAGAAAGTAGTCTTTCCCCTTTAGTCTTTATATTCTGACCAACTTTATATTTTCTTAGGCATTAGTTAATTGGCTGTGGATGGTTTGTGTTTAGGCATTCCATTATGCCAGGTAGCATATTATTTACACAAGTATTAATTAGTTTATCATAGCCATTAGTGGTATGAACTATCTATATATTGCAGGAATTATTGGGGTATCATTACAATTGTTTAATTCATTGCTTTTCTTGTTTTGCCATGCACCATGGGATTTTTGGAATGCCTGTACCCAACCCTTATCATCCCCCTCAAAGTAGATGCTTTTCCTACTAGGGATCTCTTTCGGGCACTTCTAATGGATACGCGTATGGGAAAATATGGATAAACAATCCAGCTTATGCCACTATTTTCAGAGATATATTCTTGGCTGTCATGCAGACATATTCTCACCTTTGTGCAAATATGACAAAGCCAGCCACAGTGTCTTAAGTGACCTCACATTATTATTAATTTATTTATACACTTTCAATGGTATCTGTAAAACATAACTGTATGCTTTTCGCCACCCATTCTATTTAATTCTTTAGATTGGATTATATAACTGCAGCTTATTTTAGGCTGAATCATCTTACTCCCACCCATTTGAGCGATCTTCCAAATCTTGTTGAAATGTGTGATCTTGCATGCTCTTAAAATCACACATCATCTCTTACTTATATGTGTAATGTTATAATCAAATCCATTAGTATGAATTTGTAATGTTTTGGGTAATGATTAAAGTATAATTTATTATTGATTGTCTAATCAATTTATTCCACATCCTTGGCATATTAATCACACCAACCATATATACATTAACCACATAAACCAATTTTATATATATATTAACCACACGAAATAATTTTGTATATACATTTATATTAACTGTACCAACCAACTTTTATATATTAAACCAAATATTTTATTTACCTATATAATATTTACTGAGGCTATAATCTCGATAATATGCATATAAAATGCGATAGTAGGGACCTCTACAGGTGTTTTAACCACAAGCTTACGCTATGGAAGAAAAGAGGGGAACCCTTCTTTACTTCAACCTACTTTCTATTTAAATAGGTGAAGCTGAAGCGGTTAGATCTGCGAGCATGAAGCTATTCAATACTTCACTGATTAAGTCCACATTTCTTATTACACATTAATACTCGCGAAATCTTTCGATTTACAACGAGTCAATGGAAAGATTTCGCGAGTATTAATGTGTAAGAAATGTGGACTTAATCAGTGAAGTATTGAATAGCTTCATGCTCACAGATCTAACCACTCCAGCTTCACCTATTTAAATAGAAAGTAGGTTGAAGTAAAGAAGGGTTCCTCTCTTTTCTTCCATAGAGTAAGCTTGTGGTTAAAACACCTGTAGAGGTCCCTACTATCGCATTTTATACGCATATTATCGAGGTTATAGCCTCAGTAAATATTATTTACGTAATCAATGTGCGTTTAATAAATTTATATTTACCTATGTAACTTTCTAAATGACCTATTTAATTAATCCACAGAAACGCATAATTGCAAATTAAACTATAATCAAATTTTTAAAAAAATGTATAGACATTCTACACACATATATTTTGTTTTATTTATAATCATTAAATTACCGTATTTAATCATTTAATAAATTTATATTATATCATTTCTTTTTATTATTATATTTGTCATTCATTGTCTGAATCTTTAGTATTAATTATTTGATTGAGTTATATTATTCCCTAATTGAATGAGATTTTATTTAGTATTATTAATTAAACTCCCTTTTGTTTAACGTTGCCTTGCATATAAAATTATGGCTCTGATTATTAATTAATATTAAGCAATAATCTGTACTATTCTTCAATTGTTATATTCCATAGAAATTATTAGTTAATCACTTGAATATATTATTGATTTCCAATATACGTCTTTTGTATTGAACTAGCACTCATCAGTTGATCTATTTTTTTTTTTTCAAAAGTGGTAATGTATAAATACAAGTATATTGTCTATACTGAATTTAATGTAATTAGAAGAGATTTGAACTCAGATATTAAAGCTCCTTATAGTTATCTACTCCATGTTATACAACTGATACGCATGCCCACATACATATAAAAACGATCACCAATATATGTATTTTGTGCTAAACCAGCACTTATCAGTTGGTCCAGATTATCATCTCTCACACACATATGTAATTAATGCTCAGTTCATATTAAGATATCAAATCTTCAAACTTCAATGGACAGACTTCAATCTATTTCAACCCTTCAGCCATTGTGAACAAAAAAAAACCTCTGCAAACTATAAAAAAAGAAACAATAATAATAATTATAGCCAGCTTATGGCATGTATATCACTCTGAATATTGCATTATTTGCTATATCTTATATTTTCAAAGAGACACTTGGCTCACATAAAAATACCATTAACCTAGCAAAGAAAAGTGAAAACACACTTCAACATTTAAAGCTTATTTTTTTCACCTTCAAGAAAACATTATATGAAGAGTATAAAAAATGATATCAAATAATAATTTCTTCACAAAAAATACCAAATAGTAAAAGTTGGGTGTTTTGATAAAGATCATACTATTTTTTATTAATTAAGTAATATTTTGTACATTATTGTAAATCTTAATGTGCATTGTACATAGAATAACAGATACTGGAGTTCAAGATTTATAAGATTACTGCCTCAAGATTCGTGGATCATGGCATAGCTGTTTTATTTCCAATGCTTGATTGACGATGATTATCTATCAATGGTTGGAAATATTACTTTATTGCTTACAAACTCTACTTGTTTTCATATATATACACAGTCATTGGTTTAATTTTTAATTTGCAACTTTTAAAAAAAAATACATATTCTTTTTCTAAAGGATATGAAATTGATGATAATTAGCAATTAAGTAATATATATATATATATATTGCTAAATGAATTCATTATGTGATGTCTGGCAATAAATTTTATATATAAAAAAATACTCATCTTTGACAATCAACAGTTCAGCAGTTTTGGGGCTAATACTCAACTAAATCAGATATCAAAAATTTGTCACCTCAGACATATATATATATATATATATATATATATATATATATATATATATATATATATATACTTTATAGGGTTATGAATCTGACAACTTCAGTTACATTTTTCTTTATCACTGTCTTATTTTCAATCTGTTAAAGGTAAAAAAATATTTTAAATGCTGTGTTTAAACTAGATGAGGTTAAAATACTGTAAGAAATACAACAAATTTTTACATTATTTTATACAACTCCTGTGATATATATATATATATGTCTATTAATATAGAGAGCATACTGTTCTCTATATCATCATCATCATCAACCATTATCAATACACTGCAGGATGAAAGTCTTTCCAATTTCAATTTATCTTCTCCAATCTTTAGTTTCTCTTTTCCACATTACATCTACACACTTTCTTATTTCATCCATCTATCTTACATGTGGTCTCTTTCTGGGTTTTTTACAATCTCTTGGAATCCAGTTTAAGATTTCAATTGTCCATCTATTATCATCTCTTCTAACAATATGTCCAGTCCAACTCTACTTCAGTCTTTTAATTTTTTTAATGATATCAGTAACACCTGTTTGTTCTATTGCCCATATATTGTGTTTTCGATCTCTTCTTGTTACTTCTAACATGCATCTCTCCATACTTCTTTGAGTGGTCTGAAATCTCTGCATTGCTCTTCTGTTAAGTGTCCAATCTCAAATCCAAAAGTAAGAAATAGTAAAACTGTAAGTAAGAAATGGTAAAACACATTTATTAAAAACCTTCCTTTTCAAACACATAGGCATATTTCCTTAGTATCAAGTTATTTCTACCAAAAGCACCCCAAACACGTTTAATTCTATGATTAATTTCATCCGTTATGTTTCCATCTGTATTAATAATCTAACTTAGGTATTTGTAGCTGTTAACTTCTTCTAACTCATCATAACCAATCTTTATTTTCATATTTTGGGAAAATCCATTGAACATTACATTAGTCTTTTTAACATTTATCTTTAATCCTACTTTCATCTGATAACTCCTGCAACATTTCCTGCAGCTCTAAAGCACTATTTTCAAAAACAACTACATCATCTGCAAAATCTAAATGACTTAAATAAACTCCATTTACTTTCACTTACTTTAATTTCCCATTTTAATCCACAAAATACCTCTTGCAGCACTGCTGTAAAAATTTTTTGAGATATGGAATCACCCTGTCTTACACCCTTTTCAATGTTGACTTTCCTAGTATCATTATGTAATGTAATTGTTGCTGTTGCATTTTTATAAATATTCTTTAAAATTATGACAATATCTTGGATTTATACCTTGATGATCCAATGCATTAATCACCAAAAAAAATGTTTATAGAATTAACTACCTCTTCATAATCTACAAATCCAAAGCATAATGGCAACTCATATTTATTTGTCCTTTCTATAACTTCTCTCAATACCTGGATATGATTTACTGTACTAAAACCACTTTTAAATCCAGCTTGTTTTCTTGGTTGGTGGAAATCCAATGTTCTCTGTAGACGAGTTGTAATTATCTTGATAAAATTTTTGTATAAAACTGATAAAAGGCTGATAGGTCTGTAATTTCTAATATCTTCTTTATCACATTTTTAAAATGTTAATATTAATACTGTATTAATATTTGTAAATACAAGCTTATAAAAACAATGTCACGCTATATATGACTTGCTTTATTGATTAATAATATATGTTTATTAATAAATATAATAATCAATTCAATAATGCAATTAATTAGCAAAAATTAATTACTAATGAAAAAAGTAATACATATATATTGTATTCAAATAGATAAGTAAAATAAATCCAAAGAGAAAATATAGGCGTGTAAATATAACATCGTTCAGGCAAACTTATTATGTATATATACTGTATTCAAATAGTTAAGTAAAACAAATCGAAAGAGAAATCATACACGTGTAAATTTAACACTGTTCAGACAAACTTATCATATTGATGAGAAAGTCTATACGGATATTTACTTTAATCTTAAATTTCATATTAAAAATAATTATTTGTATATGTATATGTGATTACTACTAAACTCTTCATGGCGGGAATCAAAATGTGATCTCGCTTCAGGCAGGACTTCAATGCGTATTCAAAATTTTAATAATAGATATTTAGCTTTCAATCTCTGGTACAAGCTTTCTAGCTCCTTTTTTCTATACCTTTTCAACTCAATTTGATTTTTAGTTAAGAGGAGCTATCAAAACACCAATGCATATATCAAGAATCTTGGTGGTTTTTGACAAATCGAAAATATCTAAAAATACTTAGAAGAAAATTTCCTCTTTTGTTTGATTAAACGGGTTAAGTGCAGTGACGTCATAAACATTCGTAGAACAAACTTAGAATCTCGATCCCCCCCCCCTCCCAGACCAGTTTGCATAAAATCTCTATATCCCAGGCCACTCCTAAATTATTTATTTTTAGTTTCTAATAACATTTTTAACCCTTTATCAATAATATCTAGTATAAACCCAAATGTTTACAGCCTTTTCCTATAATTTAATAACGTTTACGTTTTGTTATGTGTTAAGCTATTATTTTAGTGAACAATATTTAAATAAAATAAGTACTTGAGTTTTATTAATTTTAAACATTTTTTTCTTAAAACTCTATGCTATAAATATATATAAAAGCGTAACAACAGCGTACATTTATACACTATATATATATATACACGTCATAGTTAGTTCTGAATATATCAATATACCGTCATCACTTGACTATTATCAATTTATAGTAAACTTCTTTATTTCATCTATCCATGTCAAATGTGTTCTTACATTATGACTCCTATAATCTCATAGAAATAAGTTTAATATATCAGTTGTTCATATAATGTAAATGATCTAAAAGCATGCCGAACTTAGTCCTATTTCTGTAATTAATTTATTGATATTTATCATGCCTGCTTGTTCTTCTGCACAATGCTAAAATCTCAGCTTCCCCATTGAACTGTGATACAACATATTTGTTTAATAAATAATTTAAATTCATAGGCATATTTTATTAATAAATTATTTTTACCAAAAATACAAATTTAAATCTATAATTGATTTAATCTATTATACTTATTCTATATTGTTAAATTGATCATGATAGTCATAATTGTTAATTTCTAATACAAACTTTTTTATTTAAACCATTCAGAACTGTCAGATGTTTTTCTGAAGGTTTGTGATGATGATATTTTAATTGTATTTATATAATGGACTATTTCCATCATCTAATATTAAGTATTGAATGTCTTTAGAAAAATTTAACTTTATTTAAATATTCCAATTACATTCAACTTTTAGTAATAGCACAGGTTAATATATGCACAATGCCTGACCATTGACAGTACTAGCATGGGAATCAAACCTGGACCCTTAGATTCTTGAACATTGAATTTTAAAGTAATGCCTTAACTAATTGAGCCATCCTATGTAAGGCATTAGTCTGAAATGTTATATAGACTTATCTATAAGGGTCAGCCTCATTTTCCCACTATTTCCTAAGAACAAAGTTGCTCACATGGCAATGGCAAATAACCCCATAAGTCAATCTAGTATGACTATACATATTGTATGAAAACGAGAAGTCCACAACCGCCTTGCAAGCAAGTAGTTGGTTGCAGACAGTTGTGGGTTCGCATCCCAACCGATGCTATGACATATGAAAAAAAAAAAAAAAACTTTGCTCTTAGGAAAAAGTGTAGAAATTAGGAGGAAACTTGTAGATAAGTATATGAAATTTCTTCTGACTGTTGCTTTGGTAAGATGACTGTTGGTTAGAGCATCACCTTAAAATTCAATATTCAAGAATCTAAAGGTCCAAGTTTGATTCCCATGATAGTATTGTCAATGGTCAGACCAGCAATGTCTGAAGAAGAAAGAGGAATAATACCTCTTGAAACATTGTGAATTCACTAACCTGTGTACTATTATTAACAGTTGAATGTAATGGGAATATTTAAATAAAGTTATTTATTTCTAAAGACTTTCACTACTTAATTTTAGATTATGGTATGTAAATACAACTAAAATATCATCATCACTAACCTTAAAAAAAACACTAAGTAATCAATGTGAACCCAATACCATATCAAACTTTAAACATTATGAAAAAGTATATCTAAATCTGGATGAACTAGAAAATTATTTAACTTTCTTATCAATAATTATATATATATATATATGCTTTGCACACAGATAATGATATATATATATATATATATATGCTTTGCACACAGATAATGAAGCTGTTAAACATAAGTAATATTATCCAAAAGTTACTGCCAAGTGCTTTCAGGATAGTTTATAGTCCCATATTCATGGCTACTGGAGTTTAGTTAAGAACTATAATATTTAACTTTCTTAAATAAATCTGAAGGGATTGTTCCTAAGAATTAGCAGCTAAAATCAGCGAGCTAAGAAAATTACTTAGAGATCAAGTGAAGCTATGTTAAGAGAAAGAATAAATTTTCAAATGTTTTCTAAGTATCAAATCTTTAAATCATCAAACATCACATGATCACCATTCTTTATCATAGAGGCAAAACTCTCTATACAGTAGCACCACTCAGTGCAAGCCAGAGTAATCAATGGATGCAGGAAGGTTTGTACATAAAATCCCTATCTAGTGCCTACTTATTCAATATCCCCAGACTAGTTTTTTACTTGTCGCTTTCAACAGAGAGGATCCTTGGATCTTAGAGCACTGCACCTAGATTATTGTGTTTTCATTTTGAACACAAAGCTTTATAGTTAGCTAAAAAGTAAAAAGATCCTAAGATCTAGGTGCAGTGCTTTCAGATCCAAGGCTCCTCACTGATGAAAGCCTCAAGCTAGAAACTGGTCTGGGGATATTGGATGAGGATTTTATGCACAAACTTTCCTGCATCCATTGATTACTCTGGCTTGCACAAATGGTGCTACTGTGTGAAAAGTTTTGTCTCAGAGTATCAAACCTTGCATTCCATTAACAATGTAAAGGGTTTTCTAATAAATAAATTTACTGATGAAGACTTCACAACAGTTTATCAAACAGCAAGAAAATTATATTTTACATTAGGATGGAAAATAAAAGAAAACCAAAAGAAAGAATATGCAAACCTACATGGGCATATGAAAGGCCTTATTGTAACAGGAAGTGTTACCAGCTTCATCTTTTAAATATCTTAGTTCTGAACATTTAACAACATGCTGAAATTTCCTATCTTGAATAATGATTCCATCTAATATCCTCTATTAGATATAATGGTAAAATATCTACCATAGGTGTAATAATAAAAAATGTTATGGTTACTGTGGTAAAATTGTGTCAGAATGTGATAAATAATTTGTCCTCTCCCATTGTACCCTCACTTCCTGGAAATATATAATTATAATCACTTGATCTAGCTCAGATAAATAACTATGTTTATCTAAAATGTATCTAAATTAATAATAAATATATTTTTTAGAATATTAATGATTAAATTAACTTAATTCATAAATAATAATATAGTTCTGGTTTATAAAATGAAATAAATGAATATCTAATCAAATCATGAGACTATGAAGTGAGTTTACAAGTGGCAGAGCAAATACATTAAGACAATCTCCCACTGGATATCACCTTAATGGCATAAGAATACTATCCTTATTCCTATTACTTAAATACCACATTTATAGTACTCCTATGTCTTTAGTCAAAACTAATTTAGTAAATTACCTTTAACAAATTAATTTAAATATCTTTCTCAAAACTAATTTAACTCAAATTATCTCAGGTTCTCTTAAAATAATGATAAATTAATTATAACTTTTGTAATCAAGTATGATAAGGGATTTAATATCATTCCTAACTACAATTTAATAATATTAATAATAACAAATAGTAATACTAATCCTTAATCTACAATTCACTCTCCTATCTTTCTATTTATAATGTTATTCTTGTATATCTCATAATTAAATTGTAATATAATTCTCTATTATCCATATGGCATCTTAAATAAATATATTTAGTATGATATTATAATCTAAGAATATGTGGCAATCATTACTAAGATAATTTAATGTAAATCTTTGGTAATTATTCCATGACTATCATAATAATATCATAAGTACAAACTTCTTAAATAAAATATATCAATAAAATATAACTCCTACATAAAATTTTATTTATGATGTGCAAATATTATGTCTTCATTATAATTATCTGTGATTATGTAATTGTGATGTGAAGAAATTGAGTCAACACCAAGACTTATAAAACAATTTAACAATTTTATTAGCAAACTTAACAATAAAATTATTTACATTATTTACATTTTGATAGAATTCTACTTATTCGTATTCAGGTATTTTTTCAAGACAAATCAAATGACTTAAAACATAAGATACAGAACACCTCTTACATAAAATATTTATTATTTTTAAAATTATCATTATATAACTTTTTATTACAGTTATTCGATACTATTACTTTATAGGTTTTAAAAAAATTATAGGTAATACTTCTATTATGTACTTATCCTGTTATTCAGTTTTTAAAGTTATTTATCATTCTATATAGTCATTTTTCAATATTTATGTGAACAACCTTAATTCATAGCATACCATCAAACTAAGCTACTTACTAATTATTACTTTAAACTTTAAATATTATGTATGGATTAGTGTGTTGTTATAAAATTACTTTTGTAAAACTTATGACTACTTGCATTCATTCAACACGCTTCAGTTTATTACCTTTAATCATAAATAAAAATATGCATTATAAGTATGTCTTTTTAAAAAAAATTCTTAATAATTAAATAATATCATTATAAATTCTTTTAAATTATCAACTATTTATTTTATAAAAAAAGATAAATATTATTTTTAATTATAAAAGTTTTATGATTCTTTCACTGATTGAATTATGTTTTTATAATTTTTACACTTATTATAATCTAAGCAACATAACTTATCTTATCCAATTTAACAATTCTCTATTTCCAAACTCATTTATTATTTCCAATTTTAAAACAACCATATTTTACAATGTAATCCAATAAATTTCAATAACACATAAACTAGTAGGCATATGGGGTAAACTATAACTTCAACTTAACCTTTTATCATCTAACCATCATAGGCACAGTGTCCAGACTATTCATTGAGCACTATGGCACATTAAGCTTTAACACATAAAAAAATAAACACTGCCATAAATATAAGATATAGGGCTATGTTAGCTATACTTGTATAAACATCAATATAGTATATTCTTCTTCCCATATAAATAAAACTTACATACAATATTATCCTGGTCTTATATAACCTAATACTAAGATATTAGCATTTAAAATTCACCAATTTACATCGCTAAATTCATCTTCTCATTTCTATAATAACAAATAAATTCATTTTTAGAGTAACAGTCTAACTAACTAATAAGACAAGATTATTTCATTCTTTAATAGTTCTCAAACTTTAGCACAAACAATCAGAATCAATGTCATATTTTTAACATTTTAAATTATTCAACAAAACATCCAATTCAGTTTTAATAGAATCATATACTTATATTTCTTTTATGCTTAAATATCTTTACGATATCATTAAAATTATGCATATTCTTAAATAACTAAACAAATGATAAATTATGTGTAGGTGTGTGTTTTATATACGCATCCATCCGTACAAAATAACAAACACATTTTAAAACTATTAATAATTTGCATTATCACCATAAGTAATTTCTATTGGCAATTACTTAGTGATGTCATCTGGAGTACGATCTAAATAAACATTTTATTATCGTTTATTCCCCATTATCACACTTTAAAATATACTAAGTTAAAGATTTTTTTTTTTTTTTACAATAAAATTTAATTACTAAGTTAGTAAATAATTTAATGTTTTCTGTTTCTATGCTATATTTATACTATGAATAAATATTACTATAATTGTGTTAGTAAAAATTAATTCTAAAACCATATTTACAATAATTTTATTAGAATTTCTTACGATGAAATGTTCTTTTCTTGATAATAAGTTCATTACAGGAAGTATCTTTTCTCCTGGTAAAAAAACATTAATACACACTTTTGATATCAATAATCACGCCTGCTCGGTTCTTAACATTATAATATATAATCCAAACTGACAGTTCAAGTTAAATACGGTACATTTACTTTTATTTTATAAGACTTATACTAATATAATTAATATTTTTCTTATCTCCAAAACTTTAAATCTTTAACATGTATTATTGGGTAAATATCTAATTTTAAATACTCTTCGTCAAGATAATTTTCCAAATTCTTGTAACTTTTCCATATTTACTGAGGTTTAATATTTTCTGATACAACCAATACTTCTCCCAATATTTTCAAATAACTTAAATTATTTTCCCAAATAATTTAAATATACTTTTGTATGTCCCGCATACCTTAATGACTGACTTGTAATATTTTTTTAAATATGATATAAGTCACATACTTGCAAATGATCTTATATTTTCTAGGAAAAATTCAATTTTAAAATATTTCCAATATTTCTTCAGAAAGAAATATCTCCATGTTCTAAAATAATTGTTCGGTCATATTTAAAAGTTTTTTTTCCTTTAGAAGTATTTTTCCATTGTGTTTTAAATAAATTTTCTTCATAAAATATATTATCTCATTTAACTTTATATCTTTTAATGAAAATGTTTTTTTTTATATATATATATTTTTCCGTGACGTTCTTTTTATGAAATTTAGTCGTAAATCAATATGACATATCAACATAGGCAAAATTATATACTTTATAAGATAATAATATTTGAATACTTCCATTAAATTTTTTATATTTAGTGATGACTTCTTCATAGTTGATGACAAATTGAACAAAGCAGGTTGGCAAAGTAAGGAATAATTTAATTTTTTAGCAAAACATTTCTATATCCCATAAGCTTATAATAATAGACTACTGTACTTTTACAAAAATTGAATTTAAATAAAATGGATTATTACAATACTAAATACTTTACCGAAATTGTTGAAATACTAACGATGTTATAATAGCACCGGTAGAATGAGATAACAGCTCAATAATCGTCTGCCAAAATCTAAACAGCTCTTAAATACTCCAGCTGATTCCAATTTTGATTGGTCCATTAAACAATCCTGGCCTCAAATTATCCGGGACCACGAATATTGGTTTAAAGTTAAAGTTAATAATAATTTACTAAATATTTATTTTTTATTATATTATTCAATTCTTACTTAATTTTCACATTTTATTTTCACTTACTAAAGACTCTAAAATAATCTTTAAAAATCACATTTCAATATTTATTACCATTTCTACCTTTATTTTGAACTTAACGTATTTATTTTCAACAAAAAACATAAATCTGATTTTATTTATTATATTCACTTTTAAAATACAATTTAACATTTATAACAGATAATATTATTCTATTTTGAAACACAGGTGTGTGTCACGTGATTTACAAAACTAAATAAGGTGCTAATGATTTAAAGACTAAAATAATAATTTAATTTACAAAATGTTACATAATCACTATTATAGCACAATTTTAAAATAATTATTTTAAAATTATAAAACCAAAAAAAATACACTTTTCTTCCACATTATTATTTTTTAATCAAATGATTTTAAAAATATAGCCATTAAATACAATTATTATTACTAAATCTATTCGTTTAACTTTAAAGCATTACTTTTAAAATTTACCCTAATTATTATTTATAAGACTTATTAAATCAGTATTTATTATGGCCAATTCTCCCAAACATACAATCTTATAATGATTTTTAGTTAACTGTTTTCTTACAAATACCAACCCAACACTATACATCAATTATTTTACTTGCCTTAACTAAATTATTCAAAGATTATTAACACACAACATACATCACCCCTTATCCAACTTCAAAATTTAAAATTTTTCAGCAGATTATTAGAAATAATCCATTCTAACCTAAACAAAAGGGTACATATTCCCTCCCTTCTAATAAAATTTTAAATTAACCATTTATCTTCAACCTATTTAATCTATATTTATAATTCCTATTGCCTTCTATAGTTAAATTTATCCTATGTTATTGTATGTCACAACAAACCACTTTAACCTAAAATTTCACAAAATAATAGAACATCACATAAAATCACAACCAGAAAGCACTCTTAAATAACATTATTATCTACACATCAAAAGGATATGGGATTAGACTTCTTGCATTATAAGTTCCTTTCTCTCCTTCTGGTGTAGCTAACATAAATGCATTTTTACATACTTTGCAAGTTATCTTAAATGGACCCTCATACCAAGTAAGAAATTTTTTAAACTCATTTCTCTGTAGGTTGCTAACATGGGGTGTTCTAACCAGAACTAAATCATTAATTTAAAAAGGATGTGGTTTATTATGGGATCTTTTTACTCTTTTATTACCCATAAGATGTAGTTTTACTTTAGCTTGACTAATATCTTCATCTCCATTAATTGGTCCTCTTCTTGTTTACCATAATGCAAATGAATAGGCGTAAAACCAGTGGATTCATTATAAGTACTACTGATGTAATTGACAACTTCAGGGAGTTTTTGAACCCATTTCTTATGGTTATCAGCTACATACACCCTAAATAATCTACTAAGCTCCTGCATAACACGTTTGCATGGATTAGATTGAGGGTTTCTTATGGAGCTCATAACATGTCTGAGGTTCTGAGTTCATATCCACTCATTCCACCTACCAGATATAAAAGCTTTAGCATGATCTGTGAGTATTACTTGTAGTTTTCCTACTAATGGAAATTGATATTTAATCATACACTTAATGACATTATGTGCACTAGTTTTAGGCACTGGATAAGCTGACACTAGTTTACTGAAAACATCATAAGCTACTAAAATAAATTTCTGTTGATTAAATGGTGGAAGATGCCCATAAAAATCAATTGCTAACAACTCATTAGGCCTATCAGGAATAATGGGCTGCATAATTCCTACATAAGATTTATTATTATATTTAGATTTTAGACAAGTAGAACATGTTTTAATTTTTCTTATTACACATTTATACATTTTATTCCAGTAAAAAATGGATTTCAAAACATACATAATTTTTGGTCACCATAGTGACCATAACTAGTATGAACACACATAATTAACTTGTCAATCATAGAGACAGGCACAACTATCCTTCATGATTCCCCCTGCCTAGATTTCGAAATTATACATTAATAAATTCTGGTACATTCTATACTTACTGAAAATGTTTTTAAAATGTTTATCTTTACTATTTATATTATCATGATTATTTAAGATAGTCATGATTCTATTTAATCTTTGATCCTGACCTTGAATCATAGTGAGATTATTATAATCATCAACTATAGATCCATCCCTAACCAAATTAACATTACTAACAATTATATTTTGTGTGTCAGGATTTTGTGACACCAAACAGATAGGGTGGTGGCGAAGAATATCAGCAGGGATATTCTGTCTCCCTTCAATATAGATAACTCTATAACTGAATTGTTGGAGGTACAAGCTCCACCTAACAAGTCTCTCATTACTGAGGTAGCTCTTATTTAGAAATTCTAAGCTCTTATGGTCGGTCAGTACAATCACATCTGAACCTAATAAAAATTGTTGTAATTTCTGAAAAGCCCAAACAACAGCTAGGGTCTCCTTTTCAGTAATAGTGTAATTCAACTCAGCACCTCTCAGATGTCAATTTAAGAAGTACAATACATGAGGTACCTGATCCTCAGTGAGTTGATATAACACCACTCCCAGACCATAGTAACTACTATCTGTTTGTACATAGAAAGTTTTATTAAAGTCGGGATATATTAAAATCACGCATTTTAAAAATTTTCTTTTAATTATACTAAATTCTCTATCATGATTAGCAGTCCACTTCCACCTCTCTGCTTTCTTTAATAATCTAGACAAGTATATGGTATCTTCAGCAAAGTTTTTGTAGAACCTATTATAATAATTGCATAACCCAAAAAATGATTTTAACTGTTTTACTGTTTTTGGAGTGGGAAAGCGTTGAATAGCTGCAATCTTTTCAGGATGGGGTTGGATTCCATGCTCATTTATTAAATGACCCAGAAAAGTTATTTCTTTAGCTGCCATTGAACACTTTTCTAGATTAATTTTAACATTTTTTATAGCACACTCAGTGAAAAATAATTCCAAATGTTGGAGATGCTCCTGCAAATTATCAGAAGCAATGACTATATCATCCACATACATGATGATTTTTTCCTTCAATTGTTTTGAAAAAATCATGTCCAAACATCTGATTAAGCCAGCACCACTATTGATGAGACCAAAAGGCATTCGTCTGAAAACATATAACTGACCTTGAAATCGAAATGATGTATATTGCTGATCATTCTCATGTAGTGGTATTTGTCAATAACTAGCTGTCAAATCAAATGTGGAGAAAATTGACCTCTCATGAAACTTAGTAAGGAGCTCATGTATGGGTGGAGGAATGTCACGCTCGGGTATAGTTACAGTATTTAACATTCGAGCATCTAGACATACCCTAATATTGCCATCCTTCTTCTTTACAATAACCAATGGGTTTACATAAGGAGAAGGGCATTTCTTAATAATATTCCACTCCAGAATTTTGTCAATTTGACTCTGTACCTCATCCTGATATTGGTAAGGAATTGGGTACATATTTTGATGGAAAGGATTATTACTCTTCAATTTTATTCTATGAGTATATCCTTCTATTATAACAGGAACTTTTGAAAATATATTCTTAAAACGATACATTAATTGGTATAAATTTTCACCTAATTTAGAATTAATTACATATACATGTTCAATTTTAACTTTTATATTAGCATCAATTAATATATTCTGTATGCATAGTAATTGATTGGAAAGGTTATGCATACCATATTTAAAATTAAGTCTTTCCTTCTTACAAGTAAAAATTTTACTATAAAAATTAATCTGACAATTATTCAAAATCATGAAGTCAGCACCTATTATGGCTTCATGTATTAGCTCAGGCATAATAAGAAAAACATGCCCAAATTCTGTATTATTTATTTTGAAGGTAATCCAAACTTGTCTATTTGATAACTTTGTTCTCTTTCCATTTGCTAGAGTTACATGTATCTGTTTCACTGGTAATGAGGGTATATCACCTTCCATGCTTACCAGATTTTGATATGTTGACTCTGATAATATGGAAGCTTGACTTCCAGAGTCAATTAAAGCTTCTACTTTGATATTATTGATATGCAAAATTATAATGGGACACTGATAAGTTATAGGTGGTTCACCTATAGTTAATGGTTCAAGAAAATCTATGTCAAGATCTAAAGTATTTAGCATCAACATCTGATCGTTCCCCATTTTTTTTAGCACCGGGTCCTTGCAAAGAGGAACTAGCATACAAAGACCTTTCTAGTTTAATTTCTTGTCACTAGATTTATTAACTGGTCTTTTCAATATAGTGGTTACACCACTAGTAGAGGGTTGACTACTTTGATTATCATTTTTGCCTTTAAATCTATTAAACTTAATAGCTTTTCCTGTCTGAGGAAACATCCTATCCTTATCCCTATAATCCCATTTTCTTTTAAATCCACTAGGAGGTCTCCTATTATTATCTACATTGACATTAGCCAAAGGATAATTATTTCTTTCTCTATTAGATCTAAATTTATTCTCCATAGATACCTTGGTTACTTCCAAAGCATCCAACACTTCTGCAACATCCTCAATAGAACTATGGTCAGCAGCTATCAATAACTGTTCAATATTTCAGGGTAAGTTATGCCTTACTATCCTTACAATTTGTCCTTCCGATAGTGGACAAGCAGTTAAGTTTTTAAACATACGGCCTGATTTCTGAAAAAACTAGTATAACTCCCCTTACTGTTATGGTATTTCTCTTGAGTAATTTGGTATCTGATACAATCCTGTTTGTCAGAATTCCAAAAACTTCCTATGAGTAAATATTTGAAATCACCATAAGTTACAGGTTTTGTAAACAGTGACTGCCACCAATCTTTGGCAGTTCCATACAAATGATGACTACAAATAGCTATTTTCTCTTTTTCCGACAGTTGACATAACGAAAATAATTCATCTAAATTATTGAGAAATTTTGAGGGATTTTCTATATAGTCTCCCTTAAAAGGTTTTACTTTCATGAAATGTAAAGCCATAGAATTATTAATTCCTCCTTCATAATTTATACTTTCTCTAATAGAACTACTATTAACTTCTTTTACAAAAGTATCATCTAACTGACTATCATTACTTGTTTTTGTATACTCAACTCTATTTACTGGTAAAACATTAATACAATCTTCAGGTTGCTTACATATGAATTTCTCTTGAATTAATTCTACTTTATTATCATTTATAGACTTTATTTCTTTCACCTGATCACAAATTTGCTGAAGCTTTTCTTCAAAATTAATTTGTCCAAGTACTGAGGTAGTCACTCAAAAATTGCCTTTGGAAGAAGCAGCAGAATTATGCTGGAGAATTAAAAAAAACACTTCAGAAGCAACAAAAATCGAATTCAAACATATCCTATGATTAGAGGAAAGCAATTAAATCTTTCAAAGCAGATAAATTTATAATTATTCTCTGGCTGACAAAAGCAATGACATAGTTGTAATGGATACAACTGATTATGACAACAAAATACAATAACTCCTCACAGCATGTCAATACAGAAAATGGCAAATAAATCTGATACCGAGTACATAAACAATGTTACAAGCATTACTTAAAAAGCATTACAGGTACTTCAGTGATTCAGAAAAAAGTAAACTAACATCATATTTTAGAAAGATTTCTCATCTTTATGGTCTACCTAAATTTCACAAAGATCATGTTTCATTAAGACCTACTGTTAACTTTAGAAATTTACTTTGCCAAAATTTGTCAAGATTTCTTCTCAAAGTTCTTTAGTCATTTGGCATACAAGACCCTATCCTTTGTCAGGGATTCTAGACACTTTATAGAATTAATCAAGAATATAAAAATTGAAAAAACTGAATTTACTGGTAAGCGTTGATGTGAAAACTATTTACAAATGTACCATGTGAAGAAGCATTGTCTATTGTAAGAAAAAGATTAAATGGTGATAATAGCTTACAAACCAGAACAATTCTTCCTATTGGTAGTATAAAAGAACTATTAGCACTCTGCATAACAACAACCTACTTTCAATATAACACAGATATTTTCTAGAAAAATTAAAGAATGACTATAGGCTCATTATTGTCACACCTGATCAGCAAGATTTACATAGAAGAAATTGAAACCATAGCGATAAACATCTATATCCACCTAAAGTTTGACTTCACTATGTTGATATATTTGTTGTATGATTACATAGTGAATCACTAATACAAACTTTTTGGAAAACACTTTGACAACATATCCCTTCAATTAAATTCACAGTAGAATCAGAACAAGAACAAAAATTGGCATTCTTAGATGTTCTTGGGACAATTGTCTTTCATGGCAAATCAAAACTACAGTTTATAAAAACCCTCACATATAGGAAAATACTTAGCCTACACAACCAATCACACCAGAAATACAAAACATGAAGTTATACAATAACTATGGAAATAAGCAAAAGAAGTTTGTTCAGAGACTAGCAATTTGAAAAAAGAAAAGATCTATACAGAACAAACTTTTATGAAAAATGGTTATCCATCAGCTGTTATTAAGAAGACCTTAAATAGACAACAAAAAGAACCATAAACAATTATTGATACTGTAATACATTCATACATACCAAAAATAGTAGACAAATTAAGGAAAATCTGCAATCAGTACAACATCAGAACAGCTTGTCAGAGCCATACTACACTATGAGGAATTATAATGTCTACAAAGCATAAACTTAAAATTGCTGGAAACCAAAAACTGCATCTATAAAATACCATATGAATGTGGAAGAATGTATATTAGTGAAATAAATGATCCTATTGAAAAGTGATTGCAAGAGCACAAACTGATGATTAGAATGGAGAAAATAGATATATCTAAGGTAGAAGACCATGTATGTACCAATGAACACTATGTTGTAGTGGGAAAATACAAAATTATATGATAGAGAGAAAAAGGTACAGAGAAGAAAATTCAAAGAAGCTGCTCACATGACATTGGTAAATAACCCCATAAGTCAACCTAGTGACTATACATAATATATAGAAACCATTAATCAAAATTGCTTTTAGGAAAATATGGAGAAATCAGGAGGACCCTCATAAATAAGTATATGAAATTTCTAGTGACTGTTGCCTTTGGCAGAATGACTCAATCACTTAGAGCATTATCTTAAAATTCAATTTTCAAAAAAAGAGAAGAATAATACCTTTTGAAACATTGTGCATATACTAATCTGTATGCTATTACTAACAGTTGAATGTAATCGAAATATTTAAATAAAGTTAAATGTTTTTAAAGGCCTTTAATATTTAATATTAGATGATGGAAATAGTCCAGTATATAAATACAAACAAAACTGTTAGATATTTTGCAAGTGTGATATATAAAGCAAAGCATTGAATTGCTTTCATTACTTATATTAAATGATGAATATTTATTTAGTTTTTTAAGAAATTATCAGGAGTACTAGTTTTTTGCTTTAATTTAATCACTTATATAATATTTTTTTTATAATGTCAAAGCAATATTCAAGAAAACAACTCAACCACTTGTTAAATCTAACTGATTTAACCAATCATTATTTTTTATCCAAGTTTGCTCTACATTTTAAATTACTAAAAGTTTTGAAAAGATGGAATCAATCCTTTGTACATTCTTATTACAATTAATATTTTTAATAGCATAACATAATCTAATCATTGTATTTAATAAATATTCTTCAAAGTTTTACGAATACCTTGGATGTATATCATGCCACACTAATAGCATAAATGCTTATATAATTAATTAAATGCTTTGTATAATGTATAGAAATCCGCTACAAATTGAAAAATTTATTTTCATATATCTCTTCTACAACTTTTCTAAGATTTCATGACCAATTAATTTATTATAATCCTTCCAAAAATTAACTTATAATTTGGATTGGTTAGGGCCAAAGTTTTTTTTAGGTAATTTTTAATAATCTTGGCAAAGATCTTTTACAGATGTATTAGAAAATTACTAATTTTTTAATTTTCTAATATCTTTTTCATTTTTTAAAATATAAATATCACAATTGCATCTACTAATTATCTATTATACATTTATAATTTAAGAATTTGGTGTATAACTTTATTAATAGTTTACTTATATTTTCACTGGCTCATTGAAATGTTTACAATAATTCTGTCATTTTGTAGAGCTTTGGCATTTTAATAAATTTAATTGCACACCTCACTTCTATATTTAAAATATATATTTCAAAATATGAAACAATTTAATACAATGTATAGGCTTACACACACATTTGCACATAACTCTCTATGACATCTCATATTGCTAACCCACCTGATCACACACATGTTGAAAAGATAAATAATCACCAATATATGTATTTCATACTAAATCAGCAATCATCAGTTGGTCCAGTTTATCATCTCCACACATATATACAATCAGTATTCAGATTTATTTTAAGATAGCCAATCTTCAAACTTTAATGGCCAGGCATCAAACTACTCCAACACACAACTCTTCAGCCATCCATTTTATAGAAAATCTAATGATGGAATGTTCAAAACCCACATTAATGCCAAGATGGTTATCCTACCTATGTTGATGTTAGTCATTCTGACTCCTCATGTACAGAAGAATAATCCATTTTACATGCATATGCGAAGGATAGGCAGACCTTTAACACACTATGTTTTAATATGTAATTTAATACACTGTACAGGCTTACACACACCTGCACATATAATGTTAAATATAGGGAATTCTAACTCAGACTTTCACATGACCCTCAATTCTCCATGCCATTTCATGAAGATTTTCAATGAAATGGATGACTGAAGAGTTGTGAGTTGGAGTAGTTTGAAGTTTGTCCATTAAAGTTTTAAGATAGTTATCTTAATATAAAGCTGAACACTGATTGTATATGTGTGTGGAGAAGGTAATCTGGACCAACTGATGATTTCTGGTTTAGCATGAAATATATTGGTGATTATTTATCATTTCAACATGTGTGTGGTCAGGTGAATCAGCAATATGAAATGGCATGGAGAGTTGAGGGTCATATGAAAGTCTGAGTTCAAATGCCCTACATATAAAATATGATACAATAATTGCATATTTTATTTTGCATTTTTTTAAATTATTACTATTATTACATACTTTTTTGCAAAAGAAAATATACACTGCAAAATGTCATCTTATTGAAGAAACTTTTGTTTCCATATATTTGAAATTTTTAATACTTTCCTAGATTTCTAGTCATTTAATAATTATACTTTCTTATGCTATCATTAACACTATTTTATAGCATTTTACAAAAGTTTAGGCTTCAGTTCTTCTAAGTGAGACATTTAAAAATATTTTAATAATACTTTTTCTTGAATATATTATTACCTTTGTCAATTGAAGATGCATTGTTAATTGATATTTTTTTGGTAACTGGGTAGACATTTTTAATAGAATATCTGTTATCTTCTTATTGAACTCATCTACAAAATATGTTACTAATTAAAAATACTTTAAACATGTGTTAGCTTACTTTCTTGGAGTATTTCTGAACATTAAATGAATCAATTATCAATATTGTCTTTATTAATTACTTTTGTCACTTTAGCTTGGCATTAATAAGTTTTACATCTCAATAATCAACTATCATTTTTCAGATTAATATTTTAAAACCATTTTAGCCTTGAGATACACATTTTATGTTAGCAAAAATATACAGTAATTCAAATTTGTTGAGGTATTCATTTAATTTTTTTTTAAATTTCCTTTTTGCATTTTTTTTAAAAGAAAAATAAAAATAAAAAAATTTTGTAAAGTTAATCTTTTTTTTTTTTTTGTAAATTCCACAAATCTACAAATCCTCTCATTTTAAATATTGTCATCTTTTCCAATTTTATCATCGAAATATTGAAACACAGGCTTATTAATATACCTGTGTCTATATATATGTAATATAGGATATATGAGCACAGACATTCCATGACCCACCATTCTCCATTCTATCTAATATACACTGATACACTTAAACACATATATGTTGAAAAGATAAATAATCACCAATATACACATTTCATGCTAAACCAGCAATCATCAGTTGGTCCAGATTATCATCTTCACACATATATACTATAAGTGCTCAGCTATATATTAAGATAGACAATCCTCCAACTTTAATGGACAGGCTTTAATCTACTCCACACTCCAACTCTTCAATTGTCCATATGTATTAAATGGATTATGTCCATATGTATTAAATGGATTATATCCTGTACATATGGGATTCAGATTGACTTTAGGTCAACATGAGTGTGACAAGAATCTCGGCCTTAGGGTGGCCTTTGAGCATTCCATCATCAGATTTTCAATTGGATGGATGGTTGAAGAGTTGGAGTGTGGTGTAGATTGAAGCCTGTCCATTAAAGTTGGAGGATTGTCTATCTTAATATATAGCTGAGCACTTATAATATATATGTGTGGAGATGATAATCTGGACCAACTGATGATTGCTGGTTTAACATGAAATACGTATATTGGTGATTATTTATCTTTTCAACATATATGTGTTTAAGTGTATCAGTGTATATTAGATAGAGTGGAGAGTGGTGGGTTATGGAATGTCTGTGCTCATATATCCTATATTACATATATATAGAGACAGTTATGTTAATAAGCCTGTGTTTCAGTTATTACATTGTAGAGATGTCTGCCCATCCTTGCATATGTATTAAATGGATTATGTCCTGTACATGTGGGATTCAGATTGACTTTAAGTCAACATGGGTCTGACAAGAATCTCAGCCTTAGGGTGGCCTTTGAGCATTCCATCATCAGATTTTCAATTGGATGGACGGTTGAAGAGTTGGAGTGTGGAGTAGATTGAAGCCTGTCCATTAGAGTTGGGGGATTGTCTATCTTAATATATAGCTGAGCACTTATAGTATATATGTGTGGAGATGATAATCTGGACCAACTGATGATTGCTGGTTTAGCATGAAATACGTATATTGGTGGTTATTTATCTTTTCAACATATATGTGTTTAAGTGTATCAGTGTATATTAGATAGAGTGGAGAGTGGTGGGTCATGGAATGTCTGTGCTCATATATCCTATATTACATCAAAATATTGTATACAATTTAAATTTTGAAATGTTGTTTGCTGTAGTCAAAAGCTTTAGATATTTCTATACAAAATCATTTACTTCTTGAAGCATCAGCGTAAGAACTTGGTAGGTATAAACCTTGAATTATCTGCATTTAGTATTTTCTATTAATGTAAATAATTTTTCTAATCTGTCCATTGTTTTTTATCAATTATTTATTATATAATTTCCATTCATGTTTTCATCATCATGTTGTTTACCATAAAAAAATTTATAAAATGAACATAGAAATTTGCTTAGCTCAGTTTTTTTGAGATTGCAAATACAAATTAAAGAGTTATTTTTTTTATTTTCAGTGTAATCAAATTTCTTTTCTCTTGTTGACACAATTGTTTATTTATTGCTTTAGCCTTTTTTTTTTTAAAAAAAAAAAAAGTCCAATATCTGAGGGTTGAATTTAGGTTTTACATTGGAATTTTGTTATATAGGTGTGGATTTCCAAGCAATAGTAGATTTTCTCCCAGATAATTGGCTTGTAGATAAGTCAGTTAGATATCCATTATAATTCAGTAAATGGATATTTATAAGTTCTCAGCTAAGGAGTAAAACAAGAATAGAAAATTGCCAAAATTCGTACCATTCAGCAGTTGATTAGAAATAACTTATTACCCGTTCTGACTGAATGTACATCAAAGAGATCTTTATTTTTTAATTATGCTATTTAAGCAAGTTTTACTACATATAGATTTTTTTATATTATTCATAGCTGCGGATATTATTTATTTTTCATATTTGTATTATGTTACAAATTTGCAAAATATTTGTAAAGGTGGATGTATTGAATTTTTCAATTTTATTTAAGCAAATCGAAACAGTAACACATCCAATTAAGAAAAAAATAGTGAGTGATATAGGCAAATGAAATAAAATCAATAACATAATTTTTGAATAGCCTGCAAGAAAGATTCATTTTCTAATCTATTCATCTATAAATGGTAATCGAACGTTTTTAGAACTTATAAAATTAATGTTTTTTTTTATCACTAACCTTTAATTCATTTTGTCATGATATAACTGCTGCTACCTACTATATAAATAAAATCAGCATCTTAAAATATAGAAGATAAAAACCACGCACACACTCGTCTTGGACTAAAGAATTTTGAGGCATAAAAATCTTTTATGCAAATTTTGTATAATTCACTTGTCTTTACATTTGTTTTATTAATACATATTTTTACTTCAGCTGAAGATTTTTGGATTTATTCTTATTGAAAAAAATGAGGGGAGGACAATGACAAATATATATTCAGCTTGCCAGTTTAATGCTTAAATATTATTTGACTTATTTCTCTATTACACACAACAAATAAATAAAACTTGCTATGAAGTTTGCAAACTAGATTTCTTTTAAAAATAAAACTAACTAATCTTAAATTGTTAAGCTTTTTTTTAATGCGTGTTATTAAGAAGCCAGCTGTCAAAAGATTAACTGTGTCCATCTAATTAAGATAAGTAAATGTTTACTTACATTTATAATTTCTGATGCAAGACAATCAATTATTGTAGTTGTTATATAAAATTGTATACAAGCATAATAACCATTTAATCATCAACTAATTTTTAAAATTTGCTAAGAATAAATACATCTAGTTAAACAGGTACACCTTCATCAATGTAGATATAATATTAATTTGTTTAAAATAGAAATAATTAAAATATACAAAACATAAATTGTATAATTAAATAAATATATAAAGTTATAGTTAACTTAAGATATTTAAAATTATAAATCAGATTAATGTTTAAAGTTATAAAGTATTACCAATTAAACATACTTGTCAAACTATCCATAATTTGTGTATGTTTAATGGATAATTAAATTGCTTATTCATCCCAACATACTTGTAAAACATGCATCATTCTCTATGTTTAAAATAAAATCAAAACAAAAGTCCATTGTAAATAACAATGGGTTCCACAAATACAAAAAAAAAATCAGATGCGCTAAATTTAAATAAAAGCTTCTCCCTGATGAAAACTATAACCAGAAATGTTGGACAGAGGTATTTAATTGTGGATATGGATTTAATTAGAACTATCATAAGAGGTTATAATAGATAGTAGAACTAAAGTAGAGCAGATAGAGATTGCTAAAAAGAACATAAGTATTATTTGATTATAGTTATAAATTCTGAATTTAAATATATATTTATTCAACAGTTTTCTTTCTTTCTCTCCAATCATCATTGCAAATTCTAAAAATTGAAACTTCTTATAATGCTGTTCAGTATTTGAATGTAGTGTGCAACAAGCTTCTAATAGTAAAGTGGAATATCAACTTTTTTTTAGTTCTTATATTAATAACATATGTACATCAAAATTTATGATTAAGATGTGAAAATGGACTATATTAAAAGAAATGGCAAACAATGGCAAATAACCACTGGTGACAATCAACTATTATTATTTACATGTTTAAATTATATTTCCTTTATGTAATTTAATATATTGTACAGGATTACACACACCTGTGCATATATTATGTAATATATAAGAGATTCGAATTCAGATGTTCATACGATCCTCACTCTCCATGCCATCTCATATTGCTGACCCACCTGATCACATACATGTTGAAAAGATAAATAATCACCAATATCCATATTTTATGCTAAACCAGCAATCATCAGTTGGTCCAGATTACTATCTCCACACATATATACAATCAGTGCTCAGGTTTATATTAAGATAACTGTGGATTGGAGTAGTTTGAAGCCTCTCCATTAAAATATGAAAATTGGCTATCTTAATATAAAGCTGAGCACTGATTGTATATATGTGTGGAGATAGTAATCTGGACCAACTGATGATTGCTGGTTTAGCATAAAATACTATATTGGTGATTATTTATCTTTTCAACATGTATGTGATCAGGTGGATCAGCAATATGAGATGGCATGGAGAGTTGAGGGCCATGTGAAAGTATGAGTTCAAATCCCTGATCTATATCCTATAGTAAAAACTTAATTTAGTGTGATAAAATATCAATTTTTTACATTTACTTTATTATACAATGCATATTCTTTAATATCTAAATGATTTTATGTTTTATTCATTTTTTGAAAGGAAGCTGCCAATCTTATATGGAAATATCATGGCAATGTAATGGTCGGATGTAATTAGAAGTCTTACCATATCTGCCATACAGGGTGTCACCAGGCATTTGAACCTGGAAAATTTATATAGTAGGCAGATATGTAAGTTAATAAAAAAAAATTATATATATTTTATTCCGACTATCAGCCCAATGCCACTAGCTCAGTGAGACTCAGAGATTTATAAAATATAAATTCTTATCTAATAATATTTCAACTTAAACAAAAATAAAAGAAGCCACTGCCAGCAATAACACACACAAACATTTATTAAACATATATAAATTTAAAACTATTTTAATATGTTTACTTTAATTTTTTTATTATAAAACATTAAAACTTTACCTTAGATTTTAATTCACAATTTAACTGTTTTTATTTAAGTTCACACAGATGAATTTAATATTTTATAAAAGTGTCGAGTATGAATAGACTACATAGATTGCATTTGAAAAGAAAATATTCTATCCCTTATTTAACCTTAGGCCAAAAGTTTGCAGTCAAACTAACATCAATCCATCTGATACATCAATGTATTCAATGCAGCACGAATACGACAGCACAAATACCATACTGTCAGGAATGTACATCTGAACAGCATGGTTAAAGAAGACATTGACTCTCATCCAGAACAGGAATACTATATCTGTCTGATGAGAAGAGCAATAAAAAAAAACTCCATAGGAAGGGACTGCGTTTTCCATCTTACTATCCCACTCCATAGGCTAAAAAGGGATGATCCAAGGAGCAGGGAATACCGTCTGTCTCTGTTGGTCAATAAGAAAGGCTTATTTTGCTCAGTGTGGTATATAGGGTGATCCTGCATGTAGCGGACCTCATACTACATTTACTATTTACACCAATATATCCAATCCATTGACCCAATTTAACTATGAAACAAATAACCTAAGATTTACCCTCCCTTAAACTAATATAATTTTATGAATCTATACAGCCATTCACACCTGACTTAAACTTAACATTTATTAAGCTTAGTTTAACATAAAAAAAATACTAAAAACATAAAAGAACAGAAAAATAAATGAATGGAAATGATTTAACAAACAAATAATACATTCAATAAAAATAATAAATAATTTAGTTTGGTCAGATAGGAAATATTATTGCTATAATTTAAATACTGGGAAAGTTTTATACTTAAATAGTCAAAATAAAAGTCATAGATCAATTCATAGATCACATGACCTTATCTCTTAAGCTTGTAAGTTATAAACAGTGAGGATTGCCAATTCCTCTACAAGCTTTATGATAAATGCTTAGCCAGAGCCAGCACTTAAAATATCTCTGTCAGGAACCCCTCCCCAAACCCCTGACCATGGTTTCGTGCTTTGGCACTCCTCAGAGAGGAGTCAGGGTAGGTTCAAACACTAGATCTAAAAATACCAACCCAAAGCTAAGCACTTAGCTAAAAGTTATCTATTGAGTGGAAAATCTGAAATTTTCAGACATGTACATGTCTTCAAACCCAGCTATCCAACTCAAATAGCTATATGGGGCTGATAGATCTTCAGCCATGCCATATAGTAGTAGTCATAGCAATATAAAATTGCATAAGACTTTTTGGCAGAGACTATTTTTAGATCTAGTGTCTGAACCTACCCTGACACCTCTCTGAGGAGTGCCAAAGCATGAAACCATGGTCAGGGGTTTGAGGAGGGGTTCCTGACAGAGATATTTTAAGTGCTGGCTCTGGATAAGCATTTATCATAAAGCTTGTAGAGGAATTGGCAATCCTCACTGTTTATAACTTACAAGCTTAAGAGATAGGGTCATGTGATCTATGAATTGATCTATGACTTTTATTTTGACTATTTATAGTCTCTGCCAAAAAGTCTTATGCAATTTTATATTGCTATGACTACTACTATATGGCATGGCTGAAGATCTATCAGCCCCATATAGCTATTTGAGTTGGATAGCTGGGTTTGAAGACATGTACATGTCTGAAAATTTCAGATTTTCCACTCAATAGATAACTTTTAGCTAAGTGCTTAGCTTTAAGTTGGTATTTTTAGATCTAGTGTCTGAACCTACCCTGACATCTCTCTGAGGAGTGCCAAAGCACGAAACCATGGTCAGGGGTTTGGGGAGGGGTTCCTGACAGAGATATTTTAAGTGCTGGCTCTGGCTAAGCATTTATCATAAAGCTTGTAGAGGAATTGGCAATCATCACTGTTTTATACTTAATGTTCATGAATTATTTAAAGTTCTTACGGTTTTAAAAAGTTCATATTTTCTAGTTGCTTATAACTTTGAACGTGAATTCCCACACCATACTGAAGAGATTGGTATCCAGTTAGCCATTGGTCCTTATGGTAGATGGTATTTTTCCAGGACCTGATGTCCTGTGGTTCACAATATAGGAAAACAATTGATCATTTCTCTTTCTTTTTTTTATAGCAAAACTGAAGGGATTGAAGAGTGTGTCTTTCCAACCTCTTCTCCTTCAACTCTAGCACACCTCTGTTCTCACATCTCCATCTTCTCTAATTAATCTTTTTTATTTCCAAATTTTCCTTTTATTGTAAACTTTTGGATCCAGTGGACATTACATCATGACAATGATGATCTTTTCATTGAGGTCCATTTCCTGATGGATTTCTTTTATTGGCTATTAGTTTTTTTTCTCCTATCTGACAGTTGCTTATACATTTTGAAATGCCCAAGGGCTAGCTTACTTTTAACTAATTAAAATAATCATTTCCATTTTACAATAGCATTAATTAATTTATTGTACATTGTTTTTATCTTTAAATCTTTCAAGTCTTTTTCTTAATATTTAGTTTTAAAACTTTTTCTTTTTTTTTAAATAAAGTTTTCTTTTAATAATTTTTCATCTGTGCGATTTTATATTAGAGTTTAGATGATTTTTAACTTTCAATTTTTAATTCTTAAAAAAGAAGTTTTTATATGCGAACATTTATTTTTCATGTTTAATTAAAAAAAAAAATGTAACTGCATATGTGCCCATTACAATAATAATGTTTAAAGTTTTTAATTTTGTAAATGAGCTTGCTTCTTGAAGTTGATTTATCTATTTTGGATAATTTACTTTAAGTAAATAATGAATTAGTATTTTATTTTAATAACACTCATAATAGAGCAAACACTATCCCATTGATATTTTGATATAAATAAAATAAAAAGAGATTTAAAAAACAATTTCAGGAAATTCATGATAGAACTTTGAACATTTACCTAAAATGACCAAGTTGAGCAGTATTTCAAGATTTATTTCCGAATGTTCAATCAATTGTCAGTTCCAACAATTTATCTTGAAAACTTTCATTTAAATTATCTTTTGATGCAAATACATAGTTACATTTCTCTGCAAAAAAAAAGGGTATCATAGACTTATGATTAAATAATATGTATATAATTATCATTGGGAATAGTTTGTATTATTGGTACCCATTTTTTAGCATAATTTATTTTATTACCTCATTTATAGAATATATAAATTTTAATAAACTTTTTCAAAATGTTTGTGTGCATATAATTTTTGGGTGAAAAACTGGATACATTGTTGAAAACTTATGGCTGCATTTAAATTCTTTTGAAAATGGTAACTTGACATATGATTTTATAATGTACTTCAACAAAATTTGGATTTTTTTTTATTCACTATTTTTTATTATCTATGTTTGCTACAATACTTTTATAGTAAAACAAAAATGTGAGATTTAAATGCAAATATGACGACTGTCATACATTTAAATAGGAAGTTTCAAAATATAGAAATATAATGTAACAATACCTTTTTCAATAAGATGAGGAACAATAGGTATCCATTGTTTTTAATAATTGTTTTTTTTTTTAATTCTGCCTTTTTTATATTATATAATAAACATTGTCATTAAAAAATAGAACAATAAATGAGAAATCATTTGTAAGGATTCATTGATATCACCAAAACTACTAAGTTATTTTATAAAAGTGTACATAAATGTATATTTATTATTTTAAATATAATTCATCTTTCCAAGTGTAATAAAGAGATCTGCATGTTTTTATCTACAAATAACAGGGCTCATTATTCATTGAAAATAAATAAATTACATGGTCAGTTGCATGTGATATTAAGTATCATTAAAGTCTCAAACCAACAGCATATATATCAGGAAATTAATCTTATAACCTTTTAGCTCTTCATTCTGTTATTCTTACAACTGGGATAAATTATGGTAGGGCAATTATTTATTTAAATATTTAAAAAGGCACCATAAAAAAGATAATGAGTGGGGGGTTATATTTTAATAAGTTTTAAAAATATTTCCATTTAATCTTATAAATTAAATTTCAAAGATTTTTTTAAATGTTAGATTAATAGCGTTAAGCCCAATATTGCCTTTAATATATAAACTGGAAAAGAAAAAAAAGTAGAAAAGCAAAACTTATTTTAAAAATAAAAGTTATAAAAATATATTTGTATAAATTTTTGATTTAGAATTGTCAGTTTAATCTTTAAATATCACATGAAAATGGAAGTCTTGGATGTTTGTAACTTGTCACCATGTATGGTGTTTTACTTCAGCTGAGCTGCACTCTATATATTGCAGTAGAACTACTTTACTACGCTGAATACTTTTTAAAGATTCATTTAACAGTCGTAAACTAAAAGTTAAACTTTTTTTTGTTTTATTTTTACAATCATTTTATCTAAATAACTATGAGAACTCATTAGTCAAAGAAAACATTGAAAAAATTAAATGCAACCATAATAAATTTTTGTTGCTGAATACAGTTATCAAAGGCAATCACAATCTATTTGGAATAAAATGGTTAGATATTCAGCACTAAATTGTTGTATTTAATATTTTTAATGAATTCTCTAAGTCTATGACATTAATATTACCTTATTATTATTATTAATCTTTTTTTTTGCAATCTCCTAATTTATAATTTATATTTTTAAATACAAGTATAATGTATATACTTTAATCTAGATGTAATTAAAAGAGATTTGAACATAGATTTTCATATGCTGGAGATCATTTATTATTTGCACATATATGTGAATATGTATGATTGTATAACAAAGAATGGATAACAGAAGGGAGCTTGAAAATCTGTGTTCAAATCCTCTTTAATTAATTTATACTTTTACATATTAATAGCTAGTGGTTAAATGACATCAGCAACTAGTGAATAATATTATTAGGGTCTGCTAATAATGCTAAAATTTCCTGGCAAACTTCCTATGTTTAAGACTTTCTAAAACTCAATGTATATAATTATTTTGTAATGGATTGCTAACATATAGTTGAAGAAACATGGCATTGGTCAGAGAATCAAACTCAGAATAAAACTGATGTAATCAAAATTCGGAACATCATTCACTAAATTAAAAAAAAACATTATGCAAGAGCAAACTGTATCAAATAATGTAAAAATAATTTAATAAATTAAAAACTGCAATAAAGCATAAAAAATAAAAATTTAAAATCATCAGTATCTCAGAATGAGGACCAAAAATAGCAGGCTTAACATCAGTCCAAGAACTTTCACCACAGATGATAATTACAAGTTATCTCTGGTCTTAGTGACTACTCTCTTTCTTAGTTACTCCATCTACTGTTGATGAGAAAACAATTATAAAGTTACATGGAAATGATAAACTTCAATTATTTTAATAGAAAACTATTTCTGAAGTACCCTGCCATAGACAGAAAAAAATAATTTACATCTTTCAAAGATAAGATTTAGTTTTTTCTTAATGTTCAAATAAAAAATACTTCTTAGCACCAATGATTCTATCATGATAGAAGTGATCAATTTTTAAATATAACTAATAAAGATGATAATCAACATAGGAAACATAATTAATAAAGATGTTAACTTATATCAAGAGTTTTTCTCAACTGTAACAGAAATTTGTTTTTTTTTTAAAATGCTTTCACTATTGATAAGAATTTCAAAAACTTCCCTACTTTCCAAATTAATACTTGCATAAATCCTCTTCTATAATTCAATCCATTGAGAATCAGATTTGCAAAAATAACATTACACTGACAGTACTATTGCTGGTATGAGAATATTATTAATTTTTCAATATAGACAAAGTATGAAGCAACACAATCTCCATTATTAATAGATCAACTTGCCAACTCAAAATTACTATAGAATAATATAATAAGTACATTGCAAAATTCAACTCGAAATGATCCTGCTGAGAGTTCTTAAATCTTAAAAAAATTCCACAATAGAAAAATGCTAATTGTCATCATTATTAAAGGTAATATTGGGTTTTCATTTTAAACTAATAACTTTATAGTTAAATAAAAAGGTAAAAGTTGGCTGCTAGAGAATTGCACTAGATTCTAAGATCTAAATGCAGTCTTTCAGATCCAAGGCTCCTCACTGAGGAAAGCCACAAGCTGGAAACTAATCTGGAGATATTGGATGAATAGGCACTAGATAGGGATTTTAAACACAAGTCTTTTTGTATCCATTGATTATTGCAGTATGCATTGGATGGTACTATTATATGAAGAGTTTTGCCCCTGTAATAATGAAATATCCCACAGATGAATTCTGTGAGTTTTTAATGAAGAAAAATTATGAAGCCCGATTAAAAGATTCTTGATCATCCCAATAATAGTATATAGCAATTGAATTTCATAATATTACTCAAAATAATTTAAAAAAAAATATCATCTTAATCAACAAAAAAGTTATATGCTATATTAACCTAGATAAACCTATATCATTATTAATGCAAATAAAAAACTGTCATGTTGGCTTTGCTGAAGAATTCTCCAATCAATGTTAGAAAAATAAGAAACCATTTTTAAATTTTAATATATGCTAGAGAAGAAAAGTGCTTTTCCTTTACTAACAAATACAGAAATATTTCATATAACCCTCAATAAAAATATTACTCAAACAAACATTCCAACACTTCATACTCTAAAAATGCACAAAACACATCATTAAGCCAAACCTACACTACCACAAATAAATCAAAGCACTGCTGATACATCTCCTAAACCACTATAAGTCATAAACATAAAATTATAATTAACTATTGATAAAAATCCAAGAAAACATAGGACACCCTAACATCTACAAACCCTGAAGACAAAACAAACATACTCATTAAATCAATGATAATCAATTCAAACAATAAATCAGAATTTGAATTTATATTAATATTATCCTACACAGATGACAATCAAAGTTCATCAAATAAAAATTACAGCCAAAACTATTACAAATAATAAAAAGGTTGCAAAAAAGCAAAACTATCATTTCCAATCAAAACATTAGGTTAGAAACACAAATATTAATAACAGTTAAAACTGGATCCACAGCTCTCCCAAATCAAAAATAAAATAAAAATTAAAAGACTTAATTAACAGATTAACAAACATTAATTCTAACATAACAAGCATTAAGTAATATATCAGCCATCTAACAACTAAATCTCTTTATGAAAATTGAGATCCATAAACATACTTATAGACTTCAAAAAAAAAAAGAGTGATTTCTAATTTAAAAATTCAAACCTAGCAAATAACTCTGAAGGACAATATTTTAATTCAATCAACAATGAAGCTAAAAATAACTGGCTAAAGTCTTCCTTCTTAATTATTATTAGTATTAATTTTATCAAAATTGACTTTAATAGAGCAAATGTTAGCAATTCCATTGTTAAGATAAGGTTACAACAATAAATTATTCACAGACCACTTCAGCTGTAATTCACACATCTCAAAAAAGTATAAAATAGACATCACACCATACATACTTTATCAACTTTTTTATATTTATGATTCAATCTATCCCCCTGATTACTCTAAAATTTAAAATACTTGTCAACTTCACAGGATTTAATGTAAAGGAATTAATTCCCTTCAGCATCCAGTTGCAATTAATAACTGGATTACTGAATACTCTTCTTATAATCACTTCTTCTCTGAAACTAAATAATCAATAACAAATTTGATCATCAAAAAATATTTTAGAAAATTTGGTTACTTATAATTCTCCCCTCCAACATATCTGCTTCAAGGATATATAATATAATTCACCACACAACACCCTTTATATCTTTAACATCTTATATAGTGAACAAAACATGATCAACTCATAACTTTTATTATTCTGCCTTCATCATAAACATTATCAACCTATATCCTTACAATTGAATTCTATGAATAATTTTTCAGATAAATTTAACTCTATCTTCAAACTCATCCTCTACAATATTTATGGGAGATTACAACATGCCATACTCATAATTTGTCTCTAAATACCTTCACCTCATTAATAAAATTTTAATGAAAAATATTTTTTCCTTAACAATATTTTTTCATATTATCCCAAACTCATCCAACTCTTATTGACATGCTTTTCTACTCACCAGATATAGCTCTTAACATTGAAGTAAATATTAGCTTTAAAAATCAATTCATTCTTCAATGCAATAATACTGTTAGACTTTTCACAAAGGTTTCTACATTAGAAGCAGTTATTTCTAAAATGTGCATCCTCTTTAAAAAATTAACATTCTTTCATTACATCCTGCTGCATCAATATTATTAACTCAGTTATTAGGCACTATACAAACAAAAACAAATCACCCACAATCTTAATCAACTAGCTTGACATGTTATTCTAATAAATAAAAGTTGCTTCATGTGATTCTGCCTTCATTCCCTTTATCATTCAGTTTGAATAATAAAAAACAAAACAATTATTATTTGCTGAATATCTCTCAACTCAAAAATGCAAAAATCTTTTTGGCTCAACCTGATTTCATGAATCCATAAACTGGCTCTTGTGTACAACACACACAAAAAACAAACTTTTCATCCATTGTAAAAAAAAAACCCAATCATTCATGGACCAGCAGATCTTCCTTTACTATTCTGTCATATCAAAGACCAAATTTCAATCCTCTCCACTCCTTATATTAATAACCATTTTTGTTGGATTCAATAATTCTAATCAGAAATGATAAAGAATGATATTTTATACTCAAGCACATCTCATTTCTAGATAACATACATCCTGGTCCTTATGCAACTCTCAAATTTATACTTATGTAAACTTCTTTATTATCTCCATAATCTTATGTCTACTCAATTATCTCTCTAAGCTGGTCTATCAAAGTGAACAATTATATTCTATTATTTCACTTTCTTTTCTTTAAAAAAAAATTACTTTTATACCCTCTAAATAATTTATACTCCATCTCCATGAATCCAATTTTAATCAAAATCATAAAATGTATCACCAAAAATAAAATATAACTCATTATTCTGCTATTTACTTCAGCTCTTAAATTCACTAAAAAGGGATAGCATTTAGTCATTACCCTTTTTAAAACAATTATAGACACAAGTGAAATACTTCAGAAAATTAGGCCACTTGCTGTACAATTATACAATGCATCTGTCTTAAACTCTGTCTCAAATTAAATTCTGATCCAGATTCTAAAAACATACAATATCCCTGCACCTATACTATATGTTCTCACCAACATCCTCATAAGAAAATCTATATTACTTTTAATGGAAAATCTTGCCTGGCTTCAACCCTCATAATTTCATCCCAATATTTTTTCCTTAGTGTTTTACTATTTATAATTTATAGTAATATGTGGCATTTACATTTCTCTCATCAATAAAAATATTAACCACATCTTCAACATGGATAACTTCATCATTTTTCTCCCTTTCTAATAATGCTTTTCTATATTGAAGCTGTAAATATGGTTCTACATATTTGTGCTTCACCTATTGTTAATCATATAATGCGGGTTTGAACCCAACTCTCATGTAATTAGCACCAGTAACTAGCGATAGGTGATAGCATATATATATATACACGCGAATCTAAATGGATATCTACTAAATTTTAAATATTTATGGTAAATTAATTATAAAAAAGGATACTTGTTTTTTTTTAAATATCAAGAAAATTTTAATTTTCTTTATGCCCATTTAATTCGTGTTTGTATGTACGTAGGATAAATAAATACTCATATATATTGTAAATAAATTTTTTTACTAATAATTTATATAAAATAAAATCGACATTTAAGAGTCACGTAATATAATCATTAAATCTTGTAATCTTGACAAGTCATTGTATCATTCTAAAAAAAATATATAAAATGTTATAAATACCAAAGTTTCTTTCATTAAATTTTACTTTGCTAATTGATCCGTCTTTCAATACCATATACGGAAATGTAGGTCAATTTAGTTAAAATTTCACTCGTTATTTGGTCTTTCCATACCATATATGAAAATGTATGTCAATTTAAGATATAACCAGGTATACTGAGGTTGAAACAATGGCTGACCAGAATTTGATCAGATTAAAATCTAAACAAAAATGTAATGTCCTGTTTCTAGATATGTGTGAAATGAATAAAATATCTTGTCCCAAGACAGCATTCTTTAAATAGTTGCATTAATTATAAATTTTTGGGCCATCTATGTCAGAGTGCTATCACACTTCATATCTGTTTAAGTGGTGAAATAAGTAATGTTGGGGTAAAAGAAGCAACCATTTGCTTTCCCATACCTCTGTGACTCTAATCTCCCACTCATGATACCGAAACCTGAAACACCTGGGCCAAATATGTTAACTATTCAAAGAAGATGCTCACCTGAAAGGAACTTTAAATCTCTACCAATGCCTGTTTCCAACCAAACCATTCTATGATCATGATCCACCAATCATCTACGTTTGTCAACAAGTTGGCCAAAGTAAAACGTCTACATCGCTGTCAACTAATGAACTCTTAATTTAATTTTTATTTAAAACTATATTGTAAGCCTTTTTTATTTAAAATGTTAAATAATGTCTATATAATCTATTCTAATACTGTATAAATTCTTAAATTTTGGTGCAGCAATTTAGATTGAATTTCACTCTCCTATTTTGTTATTTTGATTTATTTTAATATGCCAAGTTGGTATCCAATTCAGCAAGTGAATTTAAACCCCACAGCCAATAGTTTTCTCCTATTAAATTGTTGGAGACATAAATTTTCTTTAAGGTTAATTATTCTAAACTCACTTGGATTTTATACCGTTTATTTTATATAATGATGTTTACTTTTAAATTGCAGGTAATGCTTTAATGCATGTACTTTGCTATTCTCATTAATTATGAAGTAAATTCTTACCTAATCACTGAAATATGTTTTGCCAATTTATTTAATTAAATCTCACCAGAAGTGAATTTAATGTTTAATATATCATCTACCTATGTGTGACTTATAATTTATTTTATGTAATTAATATGTCCAATTGTATGTGCATTGATCACTTATAGAAATATAAGGAGATATTTTAGATGTGTGGGAGAAAGCAATCTACCCCCTTTAGTCTTTATATTCTGACACATTTTACATATTCTTAAGCATTAGTTAATCACCAGTGGATGGTTTGTGTTTAGGCATTCCATTATGCCAGATAACATATTATTTTAAACAAATATTAATTAGTTTATTGTAGCAATTAGTGGTATGAACTATCTATATTTTAGGCATTATTGAAGTATCATTACAATTGTTTAACTCATTGATTTTCTTGCTTTGCCATGCACTTTGGGATCTTCACCATACCCAGACTCAATCCTCATTATCCCTCACAAAGTATATGTTTTTTCTACTAGGGATCTTTTTAGGCACTTCTAATGAATACATCTATGCAAAAATATAGATAAACTGTCCCATCATGCTAGATTGTGCCACTATTACTCAGAGATATGTTCTTGGCCATTATGCAGACATATTATCACTTGTGCCACTATTCTTCAGATCTATGTTCTTTGCCATCATATAAGCATTGTCTCACTCTTAGGCAAATATGACAAAGACACCCAGTGTCTTAAGTGACCTCATTTATATATACAATTGTAAATTATAATGTAATACTGCTTTTATTATTGTTTATTTATGAACTTGTAAAACTATCTGTAAGTCATAACTGCATGGCTTTTTGCCACCCATTCTACTTAATTATTTAGTCAGATTATGTAATTGCAGCTTATTTTAGACTAAACCATCTTACTCTTACTCACTTGCCCAACTCTTGTTGAAATGTGATCTTGCACGCTCTTAAATCACACATCATCACTCTTACTTATATGTATAATGTTATAATCAAATCCATTAGTCGAGAATTTGTAATGTTTTGGGTAACGATTAAGATAAAATTTATTATTGATTGTCTAATTAATTTATTTTATAACCTTGGCATATTAACCACACAAACCAATCTTATTATATGTATATATTAACTGCACCAACCAACTTTATAAATTAAACCAAATATTTTATTTACTTATGTAATTTACCTAATGACTCATTTAATTAATCCACAAAAGTGCATACTTGCAAATTAAACCACCATCAAATCTGTAATAATAATTGTATAGACATTCTACACACATATTTTGTTTTATTTATAACCATTAAATACTGTATCTAATCATTTAATAAATTTATATTATATTATTTCTCTGTATTATCATATTTGTCATTCATTGCCAGAATCTCTAGTATTAATTATTTGATTGAGTTATATTATTCCCTAATTGAATGAGATTTTATTTAGTATTATTAATTAAACTCCTTTTTGTTTAATGTTGCCTTGCATATTATTATGACTCTGATTATTAATAAATATTAAGCTATAGTCTGTATCATGTTTTAATTGTTATATTTCATAGAAATCTCTGTGCTCACCCTGTTCTCGTGGCTGAGATTGGAGTTAATGGAAAACTTGTAGTATCTTCAAAAGCATTGCTCATATAGTCATAGACCCTGGAATACAGGCAAATAGATTAACAGTTAGTATTATTTTTGACTTATGTATCTTGCATAAGCTATATTGATGTACTTTTGCTTAGATTTTAGGTCTTGTTGAATGAACACAAGATTTTGATCGGTACAATATTAACAACAACTCTTAAAAACTATGCAAAGTAATACAAATTCCATTTCAACTTTAATAAATCATCTATATGAAACAACTTAACTGGACTCAGTATACATCCACCTTCAGAGTATGTCCACACAATTTTCAAGGCTTTCTCATATATAAATTCACAAATGCTATCTATTAGAACCTCACTTCAAAACATGCTACTTACATCATTGAAACCATAACCAATTTCCTATTTAAAGCCTATATGCTAATATTACCTTCAATAATATTTTAATATCTACTAATACAGCATATTACACATCCATCATCAATTAGACCACCTCATTCAAAAAGAACAAACCCTTTATGCATCAAAATAATATGGAAATGGTTTGTGATGAGTATTAGAACCATGCAAAAATATGTCAATAACAATGAACAGTCACTTCATTCATACCCTTTTCTCAGACACTCAGAAGTTTATTTGCATCATCCCAACAGGTACACTATCATTTAAAAATACCTCTAAATATCTCTTACTTTTACCACATATTTCATAGTCAAACAACATACTCTAATAACTAAATAAATTATTGGGAGCTTATAATATTGCCTACAAAACAACAATTGTTAACACTCCAATTTCTTTTCACTGCACAAACAATCAAATTATTCAAAAATTTAAATCCTGATAACTGTATTTCAACTATCTCCATTTCCTTATTAAAATTAATTTGGATGGTTTTTCAGCCTGTAGCTTCTTACCCAAAAAAAAGTTTTTTGTCAATATAGATTTAACTTGTTCATGCTGCCACATGGAGGCAAAAGTTATCCAACACTTTCTGTTTAAATTACATTACTTTATATATATTGAACCCTCATTGCAGCTATCACTTAAGTCTCAAACTATTTTACTCATGATACTCATTAACGGCATAAAGAGAGAACTCTTCCCCAGCATTAAAACAACTATTTTTTATTCACACTTTGTTTTTTTAAAATATTATTTCTGCTTTAGCCCAACTTTTGTAAAACTGTTATCATCTTTTTACAACAAAATAAATAAAATTAAAAAACCTTGAATACACAGGAAGACCCTCCCTCCAAATAAGTAAAGTTTTATAATAAAATGGTATATTTATTTTTAAGTGATGCAAATTGAATCACTTTAAAAAGTATAGTCTATTTAAGGCAATGCACTGATTTAAAGTAGCTTGGCACTTTTTGAAATAATCTGAAAACATTTGAAAATTGATGCATTTTAATGCCTTTGTCATTTGCCTTCTCAGTTCTAAGCCTGAAAAAGAAAAAAATGAGACACTTTTTCATTTAAGAATTAAAAAAACATCACATAAAGTGAGATTGAGTGAATATGACTGATAGGTAAGCTGGTTCATGCTGAATTTAATTAAAACATATTCCACACTCAAGGCTTTGAGAGGTGACACTTTGTGGGGGTGGAGCTTGCACTGTTTTCTTTGCTACAAAATGGAATGTTTATGTTTTACCACATCATGTAAATATTTCAGAACTAGCAGATAAAATAGCTGATCATTATGAAGTAAATTTGAGAGAAAAATGCTATTTGCATAAAAAAAAACAGTGTTGTTTTGACTTTAGATTTCACTTGTGATGCTTTTTAGGTACATGAGAATTTTAACATTTCAGTTGAATCACCCACAAACTTGTGTTTTTATGAGATAAGCTTGCTTATGATCTCTTTCAAGCATTACATTTTCTTTGTCATTTTCTCTAAATGATAACACAATTTTACATTGTCAAACTTTTCAACCATTATAAAAAAAATAATAAATATGCAAAACACGCTTTATAAAAAAATTTGCTACATGGCCCCATGATTTCACCACAATAATGTCATTTGGCATATTGATGCAGAAGGGTCTCTGCAAGAAGTATGTAACATCAGAAGTATATAATACAACAGGCATACAAACCAGAGAATGATTCCAGTAATTTTTGCATCCTCCTCATAAATATGCAGCTGCATGGAGCTTAGAAAACTTACTCTACTGCATCCATTGGGCATTAAAATTAGAATGTGAACACTGCTTAAATACCCAATACTTGTCATTAATCATATGGTTTTCTCATTTAACAATTAATATATAGCAAATCCATCAGCCAAATGAATATTAATCTATAAAACTATTTTAAGTCCAGCAGCACATTTCATGTCCTAATTAATTCTCCATATGTTATATATAATTCCTTTTGAAACTTATTTTAATAAATATATTACATATACAGATATGCATTAGTAACTCCCTTTACACTACTAAAGTTTAATATGCCATTATATGTAATATGTACTATAAACTTAAACTAATATAAACCATGTAAACATATAAAGATTATGTGAAAAAAAACAACTGAAAATTCTAATATTTAAGCACTTTTATGGCAGTTATCATGATATAGTGAAAAACGTAAACACAGATTAAAATTTCTATAACACATTCATTTATGAAAAGTTAAATTGTTAAAGAATAAATCAGGTTTGTTCATTTACTGTATGAACACTTGTATTATGTGTGATTCTCAACTGTATTCTTAATATAACTCTGTGATAAATATTTATCTTTAAAACAAATGTCAACACAAAATCAAATCTGGTAATCTTTTAATTTCTGGTCACCTTCATGCTCACCACAATAATGTAGAAAATATATGCACAGATTAAAATTTATATAGAAATAGCTAATTTAGGAAAAAGCAAAATTATTATAATTAAGGTCAATTTAACTGTTACTGATTCTTGAACAGTGTACTAAAATATATAAGCAAAATCCTAAATATTAATTTACCTTCAAAATGTCAACAGAAAAACAAGAATAGTAAATGATCTAATATCAGTTTCTATTATATTAGTATCATTGATCAAAAACTTATACTTTCCAAAACAGCCTACAAAAAGAACATAACTTTTATTGTTGATTTTTTTACTGATTGTTCAGTGCTAAATTTCTTTATAATTACAAAATATAAATAATGATTTTACCTTCTTTTGCTTTAATTACATTTTAAAAATAATTTTGCTAATTAATTTCATTTAAAAATTATAGTTAAGTTATAAATCATAATATTGTAATTTTATTTTTTCTTTAATTAAACTTCTTAAAAACGATATATGCTAGTAACTTATAATTAATAAATTACCCTAGTGAATTATATTTAGCTTTTACTAATAAATTTCTTTTCATTTTATTCAATCAATGCTTTTTAAATTATATTTGCATCTATTAATAAACTTAGTGAAACAATGATACAAAAATATTTTTAATATTTTCCATGACTATTACTTAGTATATATAGTTCACCACAGTGCCTAATTTATTTTTTATATATGTTGCCTTCAGTTAGTTAAAATGTCTTTTAGCATATTTTTATTATAAATATTTTTAGAAATATACTATTAAAAAAAAAACAGTGATTAAAAATTTTAATGATACCAGTACACAATATTTAAACTTCCCTCAACATAATTTTGCTACAATTACAAAAGTATATTATATTCATAAAATGTAAACATATTTAAAAATGCTATAATAAAAAAGTTACTGGTTCTCTTTCCAAACTGATGGCAGTATCATTTTAAAATCAAATGTAACTATTCACCAAAACTTGTATGCCTCTAGTACATCTGGATTTTATATCTTGAAATTTGATATTGCATTTTAGATATTCTTATATCATCTTCAGTATTCTTTCTGCTATTACAAAATTTTACAAATCACTTGAAAACATTTTTATAGCTCATGATATTGCTGCTATATGCAGTTTGAATTATTTAAATGTTTCAGTATCAATTTTTCCAAATTAAAATATATATATATATATATATATATATATATATATATATATATATATATATATATATATATATATATATATATATATATATATTATATATATATTATTTGTTAGCATGTTATTCCTTCATGGATTAATATATCACATTTTATATTGTAAGTTGTAATGCAGATAAACTAGCATCTTAAAAATTTTGTAGTGAATAGATTAGAGTGAGAATCTTTTCATTCTGTTTCTTAACATGCAAAAACCATCAGCAGTTTTTTTTATCATCTAGAGCAGAAGTCCCAACCTTTTTGCACTTAAGAGCATATTCTATAATACCAGCCAGGTGGTGGGCACCATTTATTTTTTCAATGTAAATTTATAGTTGGATAGTATTAATAATACACATAATGTACAAAAAAATATTTATTTCAAAAATAAAATTTTAACATATAATTAATGTTTATATTTTTACGCTGTAAAAGTGTAGTATGCCCTACAGTTTGATTACAATATAATACAATAATTTATAAGAAATTTTAAAAATTAAATTTATTTGTATCAGATAAATAATTTTTTATCATATTCGGATAGTGGTGGGCACACATAAAATGATCTGTGGACACCATGGTGCTCACAGGCATAGGGTTGGGGACCCCTGAAGATATAAAAATTAAGACAAAATATTGTATGCCATACATTAGTTTATAGCCATTGGGTGATGGAAAGTTTGGGATTTAAATGAATTAATGCAAAATTAACAGTTTGGTGAGTAGGACATATTCCAGTCATTGGAAGATGTAAGCAGAACAAAGCATGAAGCACTACTTTGACTTATAGAAGAGTGACCCCCCCCCATTATATTCATTTGAGTGACTTTGTCCAAATCATTTTCTAATCCAAAAAGAATCAAGAACTAACATCAGCAACTGTTAAATCTATTTACTTCACATTTATTCAGTTTATTTGATAAATATAAATAATATTCATCGTCTCTTCTGAAGAAGACTAAGACCTTGGGTTGAAATACTAAGGTAAACAAACTCATATCAAAAATACTAGCATTTTAAAAAAAACATTCTTCAGTTTTTACATCCCTTTAAAGTATTGTATAAGAATTATAATGTTATAGTTCCATATCATAAAAAGGTGCGCATACATAATTAATAAGGTTTAAGATTGAAAAAAATATTTCTCAGAAAAAACATCCGATGCACGATGCAATTTCATTATATATATATATAAATGCGGTATATCTTTATTTACAAGGTAGCACTGCTGAAAGAAATATAGCTGTGGTATGTTTAAGATATTATATATGTGTGTGGGCATATTAGATTGTGTATGTAAATGTTGATAATAATTTGGCATATACAGTATAGAAAGAATATATAATTTAATGTGTTCATAACATACTGGATTGAAACATATATAAATAAATGGTTAGAGAAATGATGGGTAGATAATTTAACGTTTTCTTTTTTTTTATTCAATAATAACTACTAGTTTAAAATTTATAGATTAACTTAATAAATTAAAAGAAACGGATATTGCTGATAATGTAATAACAAAGCTGAAGGCTCTGCCCGATCAATGATCATTTATGCCAGTCATTTTTTTAAACCTATGTGACTGTGTGATTTTACTGATTGCATGATCAAAATAAATGATTAAAATGTTAATAATAATAATAATAAAAATTATTTCCTTAATTATTGGTTTAAATTATTAGTATCCAACTAGAATTCTGATAATCAGATATTACAGTCTTTAATTATTAAACCTGGCAGGAGGTATCATTCCAAAAAGACATGAGATCAGGTGAGGTCACCAGATTTTTTTTTTTAAATGAGGTCTTTAAGGGTTACTATTTTAAGTTAATCAATTATAAGATATCAAAAGAAAAAAGTTCTGTTAAAAATAAAAAAAAGTATTTTTTTTTATATAAACGAACAAAAGATAAAATAAATTTTTATATCTTCTCTTTAATTAACGATATTAAATCATGTTTTCACTTTTAAAAAATATTTTGTTTTCATTGTATTTTTTTATTTAAGTATGTGTGCGTGTGCTAATAAAAGAATAATTCTATAATTAATGTAACAAGACTATCATTTTCCAGTAATACAAAAATATTTAAATAAATAAAGAATAATCAATTGCATTTTATGTTTATAGCATTAAACTATTGTTTGACCTTTTAATAATAAAATAGCCCTATTTAGATATATCTAGCAATTTTATGTGGTTAAACATATGCAGTTTAGTTAGTAAACAATTTATATATATTGTGTATATGTTTATAAGTAAGCATACATAATAAATGAAGTACAAAAACAAAAATTGGCTAGTAATAATTACTTTCAATGTAAAAAAAATTATTCTCATAAAAACAAGATAAATTATACTATAAATATTGTAATAGTAAAATCAAAAAGTCTAATGAGTACAAAATTAATATATTCATTCATTTTGATCTTTGAATTGAATTCCTTATCGAAGAGCACATTTTATTTTTAAATATAAAAAAAAAATGAGACAATAAAATTACTATTTAATAATTAATTTCACTCTCAGATTACTTTATTTCTCCATTCCTTTGATTGTAATGGATAGTAATAACTACTACTTTTTAACAAAATATATATAAACATAATTTTGCGTTTAAGGTAATGCTTATAATAACTGTCTTTCCAGATAAATATAATAGGTTGTCACATCGTTTTAAGGCTTTGTCAATCTTTGGTATTATTCAATCATTACATTTAATAGCTTAGTTTTTTTCCTGCTAGAGACATATTTTTTGAATTGGCATTAACAGCTTTTGACTCTCTCATAAAATTGTGGATTGTCATAATACTTTTTCTTAAATACTAAAACTCCTTTTTTAAAACCCTATCTTTCTGCAATATTTTGACATCTTTAACATATTATATATTGTATAATCTTCTATTTATTTGTTTAGTTTTTGTTAATCATATGCTATAGATTTTGCTCTCTTAAGACATTATCATCTGGATCATTATTGGAAACTTGCATGAAATTAGCTGAAATATCTTTTTTGTCATCATGCATTTTTTATGTCACTTGGAACCAAATTCAACTATAATTTAAAAAAAAATATATGGAAGCAAACCTAATTTTTTGTTGTTCATAGCATTTTTATTTTTAAAAATGAAGATTTATTCAAAAAATATCTTAATTAATGCAAAAACTAATATATATTTTTGAATTTTTTTATTATCCATTATACTCAATTATGAATAAAAAAATACATTTATATTTAAATGATCTATTGAAAAACAAACAATATATCTTATGACATTTATGTATGTGTATTTAAATTTAAAAAACAAAAAACAAAGACATTGTGTTTGAGGTTGTGGTAAGATCAAAAAATAAAAATTATATCTGTTTATAATAAAGTATTTACATATATACAATTAAAATCTACATTCCTTATCAACAATTCCATTTCAATATAAAATGGCAGATTTAAATTTTTTTTTCTTCTCATATGTCAAATGTGTTGACCGGGAAGCGAACCCGAGCCAGCTGCTTGGACAACAACTATGCTAACCACTAGGCCACCAACACATTTACAAATTTAAAACTTTGCAAATTTGAGTTTGAATAAAAAACAACTTAAAGAGTTGTAAAAATGATTTAATTAGAATAGGTTACTTTAAAGATAAGCCTGATAAGCAAACATAAATTTGATAGAACAGCTAATACTAAGCTAAAGATTGATGTGCCCTATATTTTTAATTTGCACACAAAGATAATTTAATTATGAATAAATATTTTAAAATTGGATTTGATGCCCTATTTTTTTTAAATAGATTAATTAACAATTTTAAAAACAAGCTTGATAAGGATGATAATATTCAATTAATTTATGTTCTTGATGGCCAAATGGTAGACTTTGTGGGAGACACAAATAACCCTGAATTACATCATCCACATAAATAATTATGATTTGTTTTACCTCAGGAGATAAAGTCTTATC